>CM067358.1:17591330-17616330 GCA_034190875.2 Urechis unicinctus
TGCTACACAGAGGCACGGCTAGGTTACACCCTGGTAAATGCCTCGACACATCATTGATATTCTTGGTTCATTATGTAAAAAAATGGCATAGATGTTCCTTTTGTACTGACTAGTCACAAATGATGATACAGTTGTGTGGCATAGCAAATTACTTTTCAACAACTGCATTTTTCGTTTTAGTCCCCAGAAATATGCACAATAGGTGTACAAATTAGACCGACATATTCTTAATTTTATACAGTATGATTTACTCACATATTTCTAAGCAAGGAATACGGCTGATGAAACCCACATGCTAGTTACACAAAACGATAATTGCGTCGTTGCGCCACCGTAGCCTGTCTTCTATTATCGACCGTTGTGTTCGTTTGGAGACGATTTGAGCAAATGTACAAACTACAGGGTGGTTGATGAACATGTCCCTGAAAGGTATGAGAAAATAGCAGTTGGAGAATTGTGACGCAGATCACAACGGCCAGAGAATCAAAGGCACAATAATATATACACCGGGTCCCTTCATGTGTGGACTATCTTCGGCGTTAATTAAATAAATGACAACAATTATAGGTGTGTATCAGTACATAAAAGATGAATAAACAACAAATCACATAACACTATTTGATGAAATTTGGTTATGTCAATTTCTTCCCCAAAACCCTATTAAATTATTCGTGCAAATTATATGATAAACTAACGTATCAAAGTATATATTGTGATAGACAGCTATTATGATATGAATCCCAACCTTTCAATCGAGCTAATAAAGATATATTTTTATTTGCTTGATTGATAGGTAACCAGGTATGCGTGGGGAACTGTCAAGACGATGACCATACAGTGACCAGTCTGTTTATTGCGCAATTATTGATTGAGCTCTGTATGATTATATAATTGGGCCTTAATAATATCTCCTTGCACCATCCTCAACCAATTTATATCTATGTGTCATCACATGTTTTCGCTTACGGTTTATCTCGAGCGAAAGTTTATGTTTATGTGCTGCCAACCAAGTTAGTGCAATAGTAATATTTGCTATTGTTTCATACCAGAAACAATGATGAACACCGTCTACTCATGGTCTTAGTGACATCCATGATGGGTACTATATGTGACTGTTTTCCTGCTCTCAAAAAATAGCAATTATCGTCAAATGCATTGCATGACAAACCGATTTGGGGAACGGCTATCGAGAAGAATGCACGTGCTGTGGCCACACACGCTTGAATGGCGCAATACCTTAGGATGATATGTATTGACTATTGATTTTGATGTTCCATATGCATAGTCAACTTTGCTGGTAATATTGTCTAGCTAGATTCATGTGGATAACATCAGTTGTCTAGGTAATGTACCCCACAGTAGGCATGAGCTTCGTTATACATATGCAGAGGGATATTTTGCAATGACGGCAGTTTTATGAAAGCGTTGACTGTATATGTTAAAACTGTCCTTCCAGTTTCACATTGCTTGCAATTTATCTGCGGGTTATATGAGCTGATAATTTTTTAACATTCTATTTTTTAATAAAGAGTTATATTCAATGTCATCGAAGACATTTCACTGAGAACATTTCGACAAAATCAATTAATTGCGCTTATCAGACAAACCTACGGATTGCACCTATTAAATCAAGACATTAAAAACCTAAGGTACAGTAAATGTTTTTTACACATTGCAAAAATCCTTATGTACATTATATATAAGCTTATCATAGCATATATCGTGAGAGACGGTTAGTATTATTTTGATGTGATTTATAAAGCAACTCAAGCTACAATGTTTTATATTTGCTCGTTTCATACATCTTTAGCTGTGCGGAGAGGCAATGACCATGAAGTTAACAGTCTGGGACCTGTCCGGTCAATATCCCGCCATCTCTACTCGCACACCTTAGCTCTGTACCACATTAGTAGTGCTAACCGTTTTGCTCCCCAGACAGCAGCTGTTTTCAGCGTCGGCAATTTAACAAGTGTAACCTCAGCAATATACGTGCCCGCGCTACACCTAATATTTAATGTTGGGTTTATGCGATGTTATTTTGCACAATATATGATCACAGGGAGGTAAATTAAGGCGTAACAGAATGAAATGTTATCAAAGTGATGTCATGACATTTAGTCGTATGTCGGATCAGGATGCTCGAGCAAAACCGCCACGTCGCTTGTTTCTACCTGCCTGATGAAGATAATAAATCACAATGGCCTCTCTTATTGCAATTGTAATCTAAATCAAAAGAGCTTGTGACTTTGCTGATGGGGGCTCACTCCGAATATAAATCTTCCGCGTGTAGTTTGTTATAACGTTATATTAAAACCATAAGGGAATTTAGGTGCGGTCGCCTTGACCAATAACATTACTCAATTACATTAATATTAACCCCAGTCCGATGTGCTTTTGTTGCTTTGATGGTCGCTAGCGCGTGGTTCAAATGCTAGAAACGCTACAAATGACGGAATGCTTGTTGCGTCGATGCTCTTCATTACTTCTCCAGAAAACTGTTTTGGAAAAAAAATTGCTTTCGCATAGGCGGTGAAGGTCGATGACATCCGAATGGACGCATTCAAAAACCCTCAGCTAAGAAGCTTTAGGCACCAGTATGCGAAAGGAACCTTGTGCATTTCAGCTAGCACTGCCTTTGGGAATGGATTAAGTCCGGAAAGGATTATATAAAGCAGAGTTGGCTTTCCACCTCAAACATGCGCACCATTGGCTCTAACGTTTGATTGCTAGCATAACATGTGTATGACGGAATGCTAAAGGCATGATAAATGTTCGTTGTCCATCATGTATAAACCAATGACGCCGCGTTTTGGCAACCCTAATCAATGCCCGATTTCGATTAGACTGATTATGCTTAGCCTATTTGGCTGAATCAATTGAACTGACTCCCACAATATATTAGGCTGAATTATTATTGTCTATTAAATTGTGCCGGCCTGTCTTTATACCTAATGAGACAAAAATAATGGTGAGTCGAGCCAGGATCGTGAAAAGGGTACAAACAAGCTTTGGTTCAGGCAATAAGATATCGTAATTGTACACTTGTCGCATGACATATGAATATAAGCCCGAAGTCAGTTTAATCAGAAATCTGTCTACTTGATCATAAACATTCAATACCAGCTGCGGACAATTTACCTGCCGAATTAATGTATTTTCATATCCGGTGTCGATATGAAATAAGCATTAAGCGTGAGTTGCAGCACAGCTGCCTTGACATCGAGGTGTTCACCTATTTTGGGTCATTGATACATTAGCTTCTATGTCAATGAACACAAATTACAAAACAAAATTCTTACGCCCAGCTGACAGGCCATCGCGCATGTACAAATTTGCTCGGTGATTGCTCAAGAAATGCGAAACGTTATTTATTCACATAGCTGCGTCATAAATCAAACTAATGATCAACCTAAGATTTGCTTATCCAACCTCTCATATCAGTCATGACAGTGTCTGTTAAATACGACAAACACAATGGCGCATCCATTTCACAGCTGCTATTTTCCGTGAATCTCTAAGTTTATGTCATACATGTTGGCAAAGATTTTGGATCCGCTTCAACCATATATTATATAAGTCTGCATTATTTAGTGTCTACGGGATTCCAGCGTTGAATGTTTTTTTAATGCAGCTGCTTATGATTGATTCACTTCCGTTTATTTTACTCACCTTTGTGAAATGGTCACACATGTATGTTAAACTATATATTGTACAATTTACCTTTTAGAATGAACGAAATAATCATCCAATCACAGTACAGATACCAATAATGATTATTGTATATCAATGCCCAGATGCAATGTAATCTGATCATCTATTTGAGTCATTTACTTCTTATACCGCACATCAAATCATCAATACACGTCCACTGACTTGCTGTCTAGCTATAACCCATGCGCAGGGAAGCGTGGTTATAATTCTACATACGCGATGGGTCAGTTATTTGTATAACGGTACCATGAACCTATTGGCAACAGACTGGCGATCAAGTTCTTGAACTGGCCTAACTTGGCGCAGATATGTCATGTGGCGTTTGTTGGGCTGACTGCCAATAAAATATTGGGTCACTTATTCGAGCTTTTCATATATGCGCCCATGACATTATCGTGATCATCAATCTCAATCCCTCATATGTTTTAACGAACATGGACATGTCATGGATTTTCTGTCTGTATAATCGATTGTTACCAAGCATTCAGTGATATAATACACTCGGAGGAACGTCGCGTGAGGTCAGCCATTATCAGGCTATAATTGCCGTACTCTGTAAAGACGCCGACGTTTGGCTATATATTTGTGTCAAGGTGAATAATGCGTGGGCGATAAGAACGATGGTTTACCTCATACTATGCTCAATGAATATAAATGGCAGAGGTCATCCAATCATAGATTCACATAATCTCAAGTAACCGATATTATGCGCGTATCCTTCATTAAGAATCATCTCAAATAAGTTTTCATTGACTAAAAGGGCTAATTCAACCTCAATGATCAAATTAAGTGAATGATGAAGTGTCATAAAAAGGCCTGATAATTATAAGAACTAGCAATGTCAACGTCAACGCATATCACGCTTCATAAAAAAATCCTCCAGATTTAGCTCATACATCTGAGGACAGATTGATCATGACTCACTTGAGATATAATGTGAACATCACTTGCATTCACGGATCAATGAACCATTCGCTTAAGATATGTTCATTGTCAAATATGCAGGCTAACTGGCTGACCGAATGGCACTGACCACATATGGGACACAATACTTTGAATTGAAGGCATGTAACCTTTTGGTACGACAATGTGATTATCCGAGAATTTTGAGGCCGGATGTCGTGCCACGTCACGGCTTCTCACATAAATTTCAAAATATTGGTGTAACTCTTTATCACGCTAATGAAGCTTTCCTTTTGGCTCTTACTTCACAATGACTTTCCTATCGGGGCACATTAACATGTATTATGCAACGATATTCACTCGGTATCCTTTGGCGGTGTTTATGTCTGGGAAAATCATGAGTCATCGTCATCAAGGGAAATCTCATATAATAGGTTCAACAATAACATAATACCAATTATGTTAGTCCTGTTGTTATGGCTCCGAAACAGGCGTAAAACGGGAAAAGTAATAAGGTTACTGTAAATGTCTATTGAGCAGACATTCAGCAAATTAGGGCAAATGCTTTCTTACGCCAGTTAAGATTGATCAAATCAGCAAATTGCATACGAGTGCCGAACAAATATTGTCACCAGAGAAAGCGTATAAAACGAACGCTCTTTATTGCGTATTACCACGGTAGGTGTTTTCGACTAGAAACATACAAGCAATACTTGAGTATAGCTGTAGCAATGATTGACCCAGAGTGCGCGTCATGCTGGCGCCTAGCCGAGCCTCGTATCTCACATACAGCTTTATGCCCTGGGCATAGCGTTGGTTTGGAATGCCCACAATAGTCCCCTCGACCTTTGTAATCTTTGGGTTGTAAAATTTTGCAGTGTCTTCGAAGAGCAGTAGTATGCGAACCAGCACGTTCAGGCTGATGTTCCACAGTGTGTCACTTTTATTGTATGCAAGCTTCCTGTTGCGGAGCACGCGTTCATACAGAATCACGAGCCGACCTGTCTACTGGGTGCGGATCATGCGGGCCAACTCTGGTTGGGTAACCATGACATAATCTAAGGAGATGCCATCCATTTTTGTAGCTGGCGTCGGCGTCGCCCGTTGCGTGAAGCACACCTCTGTAGTCGTTGAATATGAGCTCGTATTTCAGTCTGTCACCAAGCGCACTATGGTAGAATAGCATGTGGCTCTAGAGGAGTTCAAAGTCAAGCAGAACGTAGAACCTGTTACCATTGGCATTGACTATTGCCTTGTCCTCTACCTCAGTCTCATCCTTGTCTCCTGCCCCCACTCATATCTTAGTTACATTTCATATCTTACATCTCATATCTTAGTTACATCTCATGTGTCAATGCCCTTGATACTGGGTGTCGTAAACTATTTTATCCATATTTTACTCCAATAGATTTATTCAATATCACGGGGAGCAACCCCTTCTAAAATAATAGATCATGTACATATTTCTTTCAAGGGAGAGTATCCCCACCATCTCTAATTAGAATCTTAATCGCCGGCCTGTAATTGGCTCGTTTGCTACAACCAATAGCAAACGACGACGATGTGGGCTCCCTCCAAAACCTGCCAAGTAAGGCAGTCCAGGGCAGGCGCTTCGAATAAAAACATCACTAAGACATCTCTTCTCCATACTTTTGGATCTCAAAATTACTTAATAGTTTACCAATAAAATATTATATTTCGGCCTCATCTCTGTGTTCGAGTTTTACTAAAAGAAGTCGTCAACATCACACACGACACTGGGCGTTAGTTCTCTCCTGGGCAGTCCGCCACAAGTCGTGGTAACAGTGGTACACATCGCTGTCGTCGATGGACATGACCTCGTTGCCAGAAATCTTCATTGTCGTTTTTTTAACCACGACATGACCAAGGTTTTCCACAGCGCTGCGGTGGTCAGCGTGATTGTAAAGGCCAGCCGTGATGTCCCTGGGACAATGACGTCGTCTGCAACTAGACTGGGGATGTGGACCAGCAGTTGTTGGTTCTGGTCAATAGTGCTTGGGTTGCATTTGCTCCTGAAAGGATTGCAGGTTGCTTGCGTGGACAAACCCTGGCTTTTTTGCCTTTTCCGCCTCAAAGGCCATCTGTGTAGGGTCATAACAGACGTCCCGGCCAGCAGCATTAACGACGCAACCATACGCATCATGTGCATATAACACCCGAAGGGCCACGCCATTATCGACGGTTGCCTTCCAGTCTGTGGTCCGTGGTACACCAAACTCACTATAGAGTCCCTCAAAGACCCTGCGATCGTATGGATCGTTATGGGGGTCATGATCCGGGGGTAGAGGCGATTGTAGTTGTGCCAGTAGGTGCAGCACTGTGTAATAAACGTGAAAGGTGTAGAGAGCATGGACGAGAGAATCGTCAGCCTCAAGGTGGTCGTGGGATGACACTAAAGTTTATCTGGTTCTGCCAAACTGCATTGGCTTTGACGCCCAGGCTTGCACTTTCTTATTCGCAGTTATCTGCGGCATAACGTAGCAACTGAACACCTCAGGAAAGTTTGCTGTGAATGTACGGCCGCTGTGAACAACTTGTACCCGTGTGGGTACAGCGGGCCTGCTTTATATGCGGCATTTCCATTGAATCAAAAGGCATGTGTATTTATGTTTACATCTATGTACCATACTCTGTCTAATATTCAACGCGGTGAGGCTGTGTCCCCTGCAAAATCCTATTGACAACACTGCAGGTGATCTATGTGTTGTCCTAAGGTCAATCACGTATACTGTGGGCTGGTAGAACATTGAATCAAATATGAATATTACATGGCTGTCTGAAACTGCTGGAAAAGGAGGAGTTATCCATTTAAAACCCGTCCTCTGGAGTTTCAACCTTCTTCAGCAGCGGATTACATCATTAGGTCATGCTTTGGAAGTTGATGCTGTAAATGGGGTTATTACCCTCTAAGTTCCTGATGGGACTGCGCGTTTTGATGATGGAGTGTTAACAATGTTGAGTCTTAATGACGGCCTCAGGTGGCTGTGGATTTATTCAGGAACTTACACAGGTGACCAGACCATGAACTTTATCATGTTCAACACACTTTATGTTCACCTCGATCAAGTCAGCACCACGCACAACATGCTAGATGGTGCGCCCACAACGCTACTTGAAGATGTTGGCTTAGAGGGTGGCTCTTTCGGTGATATTATAACCACGAACATCGCTAATCCTGCATCTAAGCGCGTTCCTAGTGGAACAGTGCATGAATTAAAGGTTTAGTTACGAGATAATAAAGGAAGGCTGTTGGATAACAACGACTTTCCTGTCAGCGTAGATCTTGAATTTACAATAAAAACGAGTATTTATGGACCCAGACAAAAAACGGCAAGCACTGTCTCTGTTCAGGGCGCCGACCTCTCAGAATATGCAACAAAGACCTATGTATCTATTAGTGACTCACAAAAATGGATAAAGGTGGCGGACTATGACTGGAGACCTTAAAATGAGAGATAACTAGATTCGGCAGGAACGCCAACGGCATGTCTTCCAATGGCAAGCAATCGGGTCTATGATTGCGCCTTGTTAAGAAACCCTATGCGCCGCACACGTTTACGATAGATGTCAGCGAGGGGAGCTGGTAACGCGCACTATTTTTGGATAGATGTCACAAGCTGCAGCCCCTTAGCTGTTTTGATATGACCCCTTAGCAGATGTTTTACATGACCCCTTAACCAAGTCAATACAAAGCCGAGGGAATGGCACTAAGCCAGTCTCAGTGGCTTGGTGGTTTACTGCTTCCTGATATGATTAGAGTTGGCACAAGCGCCAACGGCATGTTTTCAAACGGCGAGCCTGGGCAATACGGTACCAACAATATAACACAAACAATATTATCTCTAAACGAAAAATATATGAATGAATATATATATATATATATATATATATATATATATATATATACATGTATTATATATATATTTATTTATATATATATTATATATATGTATATATGTATATTATATATAAATATGTATATATATATATATGTATATATATGTATCTATATATATATACATGTATATATATATATGATTTATATATATATCTATTTATATATCTTTATTTCTATCTCTATGTATATCTGTATATATATATATCTCTCTGTATATATCTATGTCTGTCTATCTATGTATATATGTCTGTCTATCTCTATATATGTATATATCTCTCTCTATATACCTCTATCTATGTGTATATGTGTCCCTCTCTCTCTCTATATATCTCTCTCTATCTATCTCTCTCTCTATATATATATCTCTCTCTCTCTCTCTATATATATCTCTATCTCTATCTCTCTCTATCTCTATATATATATCTATATATCTATATATATACGTATATAAACACACATTTAGAAATGTACACATATATATGCTATTTATAGATAGCGGCTCGGCGCTCGGAAGCTTGGCATCGAAAAACCGAGCGCCTGTGTGTATACATATATATATATATATATGTGTGCGTGCATGTGTGTTTGTGTATATATACCCGCTTTGATTGCACGGGGACACCCAGTGCACACTGTCGCTGAGACAAAAAGACAGTATATACACGGACCGAGAAGAGCTGGTAACGCGCACTATTATAAGCTGCCGCTCAGATGTTTTGACATGATCCCTTTGCCAAGTCAATATTGAGCCACGAAAGTGATAAATGCCGCTGGTCGATTACGTAAGGTTTAGCCTGTTTTGACATGACCCCTCGCCAAGTCAATGCAAACCCAGCCAAGGCAAGCGTTGAATGCCTCTGGTCGATTACGTGAGGTTTGGCCTACTTAAACAGCACCTGCTGTTAGCCTGCGCGCTAAGCTGCTGCAGTAGAAAACTTTGAAACTAATCGTCCTTTTTACTGTTTTTTGTTACTGTGAATGCTAAAAATACTGTTACAATCATTATCACGAGGCCAAGTTCTAAATACTGACAAAATTTCATGTCCGTAAATACAGCCGTTACATGTCATTATACAAAGTACAAAAGGTGAAAATAAGTATTTTTTTCGCCTATTCCATGTTACGATAATTGCTTGTTACAACCATATAATTCATATGTTCGTAACCGCAGTAGTTATGGAGGAGATAGCTACAGAAAATGGGGGAAAAAATCGATGAAAAATCCATCCCATAAGCCTCCAACAATGCGCATGCGCGACAAATTGGATCGCAAGTTGTGTCTCAACTTGATCTATCATTCCCCAAAATTTCATGCTGATATGTATAACCATTCCGGAGAAAAGCCCGGAAAACCTTGACTGGAGAAAAAAAAACAAACGCAGCTACAAACACTAGCCTAAGCGAGTGAGTTCCAGGAAAAGGAAAATATGATCCGTGACAAAATAGCGTTCTCAACAACTGACAAGCCGTTGAAATAAAAAATTGGAGCGTACATGGGATTATTGCAGGGATTTTGAGACAACGCGGATGCCAGCGCCGCCCCACAAGAATAAGAAGTCAACCAAATCAAGTCAAACAAAACTACAATAACAACAAGCGTGGATTTCGCGGGAAGCAGCTAGCGTCATCTTCAGAACCGTCTGACACGTCGCGAGGTGTACCCAGCGTCAAAGTGCAAAAGATGCGGAACAATTCACATCAGGAGACAGTGTCCGGCGTGTGGACAGACGTGTCGTAACTGTAAAAGACAAAATCACTTTTCAGTTATGTACAAACTAAAAAACAGTGTATCATCAATCATGCATCGTGATGATTCAAGCAATGACCCTTGATGACTTCTGGATCGGATCGATCGAGAAAACGTCGAAAACCAAGGCAGTGCGAGCCTGGTTTGTGAATGCCAATGTTTAGGATTCAAAAATCAAAAAGAAAGTAGAGAGCGGCGCCGAGGCCGGGGTGCGCTGACGATTTTGGACCACGTTCTCATTGGCAATGAGAACGTGGTCCACGACGCTGATGTAATTTTACGTTGCACACTAACCCTCTTCTACATCTACTTCTGTGTCGCAGGCCCCAGGCACCTTCTCGGTATCTATTTCCAAGATCTTGTTTAGGTCTTATGTGGGGGGTTCCGATATAACCTCGTTGATTCGGTGACTCATAGCGATTGCTGTATTGGCTGAAAGGTCACCCATCTTGTCAATACTAGTCTCATCTATTTTCTTCACTTGGTGCTCCTCAAGCTCGTCAAGGCGGCTGAACAGCTTAAACATATTGGGTACACTGTGTGAAAAGAAGCAAAATTAAAATGGGCTTCTTTTGTGCAAAGGCTGCATCTGGATGATCCGTGTAGTAGATTGTAGCCTGACCGCTTTGGATGATACCGGGAGGTGATAGGAGCAAAGAGTTTATAGCTTCGCTAAAAGCGCTCACTCGAGCCTTCACCCGAGTAAATATATGAAGACGCCACCGGTTAGCCAAAGCGTTATTGTCATAGCGTCTTGTCATAGCGTCTCTTAAAACCACGTGGAATTCACTGTTTACTTAGGAGCTGTAGTCGCCTCGTCCAATCAGATGACTCCATACTCCACTCACTCCATGAAGATATAATGATATATATTTATCGATCTATGGGTAGAACGAAGAGAGAAAGATTTATATAATCGATCTAATGACCTTACATAAATCTTTCTCTCTTCGTTCTACCATCTGCCGGGGGTCATAGATCGATAAATATATATCTTTCTATCTTCAACCTGCCTTCTGATACGAATCCATGTGGCATAAGGTGACACCAGACACACCGGTATTTAATCTGCCTTGAGTCTTGTCTGGTTGAGAGTAATAAAGAATGGATCATGCGGGTTAGGACAAAAACGAACTAAACCAGACCAGGAATCTGTAGTAAACTATACTTGGCACTCGCACCAGGTGTTGCCGGTGTGTGTATCACTCTATGCTATCAAATGCCACTTACAGGCATTGAAGAGACCTCATTTACATTCACCGTTGACGGGATACTTTGTTCAGAGAAAGATATAGACTCTATTGAGCATCTCTGTCGGGAGGAAACTATTTTGGAAGATGAATACAATCGATTTTGGAATGAAAGAAAAAGGACTGAGTTTGGGTGGTACATGGGCCAAAATCAGTTTGGATGATTTTCAGATAGAGCCGATTAGGTTGTGTATAGACATCATTTCTTGATCTAACTAGAAGTCATATGTTTTAATTTCTCAATCTTACGCATTGAATACGAGTAATACTGATTGATCTACATACTGTACATTCTGTTTTGCTTGTGTTATAGTGGGGGTCTCAGTAACATTCTCTACCTGTGCTCTCTGTCCGATAAAGAAGATGGTG
This sequence comes from Urechis unicinctus, assembly GCA_034190875.2. Lineage (NCBI taxonomy): Eukaryota > Metazoa > Annelida > Polychaeta > Xenopneusta > Urechidae > Urechis > Urechis unicinctus. Next base: position 17,603,230 of record CM067358.1, read on the forward strand.
AGTTGAGGAAGGTGTTACTGCGGCTGTATGGACAAATTATTCAGGAAAACCCTGAAACTGTTGTGACGGATTCTGTGATATTTGGACTGTTGGCTGAGAAAAATCTGGGTCCCAGGCTGTACGGAGTTTTAACTTAAGGTCGCGTGGAAGAATATATACCAGTATGTTGTCAATATATTTTCTACATTAGTTTGTAAACATGACATGGAGATTTCTTGAATAGATTATATTGTGCCCTTGGGCTAAGCTGTCAGTTGTAAATGTTTCAGTCGCGCCATTTGCAAACTTTAGAGTTGCATTATCCAGACATATCAGAGGCTTGTGCTAGAATTATGGCCCAATTTCACAAGCTCACGATGCCCCTCTGCAAGAAACCAAGATGGCTGTTTGACACAATTGAAAGGTTTCTTTGATTTAATTTGACTCATGAGCATGTGCCTTGTTTTCTCCTTGCCATATTAATGTTACTTACAATGTTGAGTTTATTTATGTTTAACAAAACTATCAATAGTATTGATTGTAAAAAAATACTGTTGAGATATTGGTTGCATGCTTGCTTGACATATATATATGTACTTCCATAGGTATCTGGATGAGGCATTGAGTAGTGTTACTTTTGATTATGAAGATGTATCGAGCAACGAAAAGCTGCAGAAAATTTTCTCCTATGACCTGGCAAAAGAGGTTGACAATCTCAAGTGAGACAAATCTTTTATGGATAATCTGCTTGCATGGTCTACATATATTCATTGAATAAAAGTATTTGTGTATAAAGTATTTCAAATATCTGCTGTGGCGCTGTTTTTATACAATCTAACCTCTAAGGTCATGATCATTCTTCTATCACCGATAATTTATTTCATCATTGATAAACAGGATATCAGATGTTTTACCTTCTAGACATATCGATCATGGGATAGATTGTGTCATGTATTACTTACGCAAAAGAGTTGTGAATGTAATAAGTAAGTGGGGGTACTCTTCAGAAAAATGCAAACCAATTTACAAACTCTTTATATGTGGTACAGAGCCATTGTTGCCCAAGTTGATTCACCTGTGACCTTCTGCCACAATGACCTTCAAGAAGGTGAATCATGGAGATACCCTTCTCTTAATCTTCTGAATTTAATACTCTTTTAGTCACTGAAATGGCATAGTAATAGCACCTGCTGACTGTCAATAGACTGTTTAGGACTCACTTTTTATTGCTGTTGTTCCAATCACAGTCATGTGTTACGCTTCAGTAGGTGGCATTTGCAGTTACGTATTGATCGGTATGTTCTAGTGTCATCTTAATTGATTTCTGTGCAAGCAATAGTGTCATAAAATAAGTGAGTAAAACAATGGAACGTTATCAAATTTCGATATACTTACAGTATGTGAATTTGATGAGAGGGTCATTTCCCCTGTGATATTCTTTTGGGAAAAGAAATTTGACCAAATTTCAAGGCACAAAGAGTTGATAAGTTTGTGTGTGTGGAGGGAGGGGGTGGGAGTGGGGGGGGGATGGTTGCGACTTATACATGCGTGCTACCTGTGCACAACTACATACTGTTGATATAAAAGACTTGCAGCCTTTTTTCTAGCTTCCATCAAAATATCATAGAAAATTCATTTATGTTAGTCAAGTGCACAATGTTCTCTCAGGACTTGGAATATTTAAAAAAGATTCCAATCCTCTTTGATAAAATAGTTAACACCTAAGTTATTCACAGGTAACATTCTCTATGTGGAAGATAATGACCGCCATGTTTGGGAGGTTCGACCAATCGATTTTGAATATAGCAGCTACAATTATAGGTATGCTCTAGCTTATTTATCATTCATCATATATATTGGTATGTATTTGGCCAGTAAGATATGCATTTGTTCATTTAAGTGTGAGGATTCAGTATTTTATGGTAGTAAATGCCTCAAGTCAATTATTTGTAATAATATATCAGTGCAATGCTCAATGTTATTAATGTTTTCTATTATAAATTCCCACCCCCATCCTAGACGCTTTTTTGTTAGTTTTTATTTTTACCCTTTGTAAGAAGTCATTTTATATTTTTATTTGTTCCCTTAAATGAGTAGCTTTATTTCCTAAGACATTTATGCAGCTTCTCCCTCTGCTTTTTTATTCTTTCTGTGGGTATTTTTCAACAAATAGGCATATACTCTCCTTTGTTGATGTTGGCGATAAAGAGCATTCTTTACTGGTCGTAGACTATGAACTATGCTTTTTTTTAGTTTTTTTGCGTTTTTGATGGATAATTTACTGGTTTATTATTATCTTAATTTATATTTTAGGTGCTGTCTGTATAAAAAAATGCCACAAAAAACAATAGTACAAATATATAATTTCTCCTGTGCTCCAAGCATTATCACTGTCAGTTCATTCTCTCACACTTCGTTTTGTTAGGTGTCTGCTATGGGTCTAGGTGCATTACACTACAGAAAGTTCGGTTAAACTGGTTCCGAATTCTACAAATATAACCCATACAATTTCCGTTGTACAAGATGTTACTTATGGAATATATTTATCTGTCAGCTTTCAATGTTCTTTGAACCATAGTTTCCCCAATCACAGTTTTCATTTTTGATTTTGGCATCCAGTATTTTCCGTTGATTTGACTAACTATCAACATTGACATATGGTTAATTTTAAAAACCTATAAATATTCATTGTAAATTGGTCATGGTTGCAGACATAAGTGAGAAGCTAGACTTTATGAACATTTATATCTAAGCTAATATATTTACTGTTTTAATATCTGGATGCATACTTAATAGGAATCGATTCTATCCAGTCTGGTAACTCTGGTTTTAATATTACAACCTATAAGATTTCATTGACATCATTTAGTTGTCAGCTTGTTTATCATCAAATATATCACTGCATTTGTAATGGCTTTGATGATCACCGAGCTTTATGCTGCAATTATGTATGACTAATTCAGTTTGCTCTTATTTATCCAGCTATCTTTCTATGTGTTAAAATAGTGCCTGACTCCTTATTTACAAATATATCACTCATATATTTTACTTTAATTAATACCTTGTTCAACTATAGACAGCAGCGCATAAAGAGAAATATATTCACTGCATCAAAACCAACGTGATCCAAGATATGCTGTTTCAGAGGATTCGACAATGGGAACCATTTCTGTGAATGGTGCTACGATTACTCTGTCAAAGAGATACCTTACTACTCAGCCTGTTTAGAAAATTACCCAAACAGGGAACAGCAGGTATGACTGGTTATGCTCTTCACCATTTTTATCTTGGCAATATTCCAAATCTACCTCAAGCTTTTCTCTTTAAAGTTATGAATGTGATATGACGTAGGAGCACAAACTTCAGTTTTGGGTTTGGAATGAGTCATCAGGTGCATGATTTGAAATTTCTGCTGACATGCAGATAACGTTTGTGCGGGCCTACATGGAAGGGGACCATTGTAACATGACACCAGCGAAGGAAGAGGACATTGAGCATGTGTTGTTGGAGGCTGATGCCTTTGCTTTAGCTTCACATATGCTCTGGGGATTGTGGAGTATAGTGCAGTCTCAGATGTCCACTATCAACTTCAAATATTTGGTCAGCCTAATGCTTAACTGAATGGAAAGATTGGAAACGGGGTGGAGTGGTAAATTGTGTTTTACACAAAAAGGACCCCAATGATTATGTTTCTGTAATATATTATTAGGAATAGGAAATTGTCAATAACTCTTACATTTGCTGTCATAAATAGTTTACAATATGCATAATATAGACATGTTTCCATTTTGCCTGATCCATATAGCTATGTTTGAGCCGGTAACAATATACTACAAAATAAACTTATTACCTAATTGGCTTACTAGGTTCATATTTATAAATGGATTAATATCACAACTCTTTCATTGATATGTGGGGCTTAAGTTTCTACTATATAGTCAGTAATGTTCCACGCTTCTAGAATCAGGGACTGATTGCACCATACATGAATTGTTTGGTTCAACTCATTCAAATATTTTGTTATTTTTGTACTCAGGATTATGCCCTGGTTAGGAACCAGCATTTTATGATCCAGAAGTCACGTCTTCCAGTCAAGATCCTACAGTATTTTGATGATGTATAATGCACTACACATTGCAGTGTTACACTTTGCCTTGGACAGGGCTAGTTGTAACAGACATCCAAAAACGTTTATTCTGCTGTTGGAGAAATTTAAGTCCAGGCAGTATTTGTTTATATATTTATTCATTATATTAATTTTTCTCTTGTTTATTTTTTCTCCCAAACAGTTATTCTGTTTGTGTTCATATTTTGATTTTTATGGAAGTTAAGGGATGATGTAATAGGGTCTTTTAACAAGTAGTGACAGGAAGAGGGTAAATATGATTGAGTTTATCTGTGTGGCGGTCTGATATGAAGTATGAGTAATGATCATGCATGCTGTTTACTTGGTATTATGACCAGTTGAATATGGCAGTTAATTCAGAAAATCCTTTGGTTTCTAATCTGTAACATATATTTCCTACACAGGAGTGATGTTTTGAATATATATACAATAAACATCTTAAATGTTTGTTCATGTACCATTTTAGTCTCCTGCCAGTTTTATCATTTCATCGAGTTAAGGTTTTTAGGTCCATGTCATGAGCAGTGTGTACTGTGGAAATTGATGATATCAGCTTTTGTATTAAACTTGACAAATACCGTGGCATTGTTTATAATCTTGTACTAGTCATATAATCAATTCCATTGATTTGATCAAATACCTCTTCAGTTGTCTGAACTTTAAGAATGTGAATATGTACAATGATTTATTAAGCAGTAGCCATTTTGATTGGAGTAATAATAAACTTGTTTCTAAAGTAGATATTTTCAGTAAAATTACTACTCTTCTCGGATTGCTCTGTAAGTAAATAAAAAGGTATATTCATTGACATTCCTGGCCTAGAGTCATCAAACAAAATATTTTTTCTTCTCAAATAACATTGTACTTTAATCTGATCATTTGGAATTCAATCAACATTCTGTAATGCTCGAATTCATGCTAGTTTGATAAATGATCCAGTTGCATTGCCATTGTTTGTTCCTGTTCAGGGTCATCTCTGGTTAATGAGGTCAGGTCATTTTATACAGCCACTTATATATATATAAATATATATATATATATATATATATATATATATATATATATATATATATATATGTATATATATATATATAAAAAACATATTTATAAATATATATATTTACCAATATACATATATATATATATATATATATAGAAATATATTTATATATATATACGTATATGTATGTATATAAATATATATTTATATATGTATACATATACATAAAAGTGTATACATATATATATGTATATATATATATGTATATATATATATGTATATATATATATATATATATATATATATATATATATATATATATATATATATATATATATATATATATATATATATATATATATATATATATATATATATATATATACTAATTTAATATGCATATAATTAAATTGGTTTTATGGTGGTGATCATGTGTTACTTTTAGCGATTGATATGCAGGCTTCTTATTTCCGTAGTTTAGCAGTGTCTGTAATCATAGGGTTAGTTTATGTCATAATGTTTGGCGGTCTCTCGGCCTTATCTTGTACATGTGATCCATTGCTTATCGGCTTACCGCCCTACTAGGATGTCACATGACTTCTAATTACTGCAGTTGCCGATAGGGGCGATCATCACTTCCTCTCTTCTTGTGACTGTCAAAGCAAAGAGTTTATAGCTTCGCTAAGAGCGCTCACTTGAGTAAATATATGAAGACGCCACCGGTCAGCCAAAGCGTTATTGTCATAGCGTCTTGTCAGAGCGTCTCTTAAAACCACGTGGAATTCTCTGTTTACTTCGTGACCAATCAGATGACTCCATATCTTTAACAGCCGCCGAACCCCGAGACGTTAGATCAACAGTCCCATGTGCTTTCGTTGATTTCATGGTATCGTCGCCTGATGTCGGGGATGACTTTTGCGTAATTTCATAATCGTCACGCAGCTTAGCGTAGCTATAAACTCTTCGAAACCTTCACATCCCCCTGACATGCCAAAAAGGTTAACGTCGACCCCAGGTCAGTTTACACGCTTCAGACAGTTATCTAAAACTACCATCCACAGCGGACGCTGTTAGAGGCGAACTGTATTCGATCTGTGTACCCCAGACCGGGTAATTTATCAAGTTGCCATTTATTAAATGGTGTAATTGCTATTTTCGCTATTCATAAGCTTATTAGGCGACGCGGTTTTGCAGCGGAAAGGCTCAGTGAAACGACATTTTTCCCGCTCTCATAAATCACAGTGACGTCAGCCAAGAATTCCCATATGCTTTTGTTTGTGTCACGGTTGTCTTACGATTGTAATGTATTATAATTAGGGAAGCGATCACCGCAGAGCCTGTCGAAGTGAGCCCTCTTAGCGTAGCTATAAACTGTTTGGTCGAAGGTTATACTTGTTAGCTACCCAGCGATGCTGACCACACTATTCATAGTGGCAGGGTTTTCCACATTCTTCATGGGTTTTTAGTTTTGGCCATGCGAACCGATTTCATGCGCGTAGCGATTCTTTGTGCATGCCATAGACCTGTGGGGACGACGTGATAGAAGTGTATCTAACCTATGGGTATCTATGTCTTAATGGTTGTTTGTGCCTCTCTTTTTTGTATACAAGGCACACCCTTATATATCTGATAGAGTTCACATATATGACTAATTTGCTGCGTGGATGGCTCTCTTTGGCGCAGCATAGCCCTTGGCTTTTGGTTCTATGGGTTTCGTTACCTCTGCGCCATTATTTGTCTCTGCGGGGTTCTTTGCCTTTGTAGATGGCTTTATACCTGCGCGGATTTCTTTAGCCCTAGTCTCCCCTAAACGCCACTTACAACTGACCACTCTCCATGGCAGACATGTTTGACACTACACTAACGTGACGTGCGACGTTAACATAACATCTCTGCAATAGGTAACGGAGAGCAAGCGATTTGACCCGGCCTTGACCTATGACTGGGCGATAACAGGCAGCGCGCGTCAAACATAACCAAACGTGAATGGTCAACATGAATGGAGCTTATCGGGGAAGCTCGAAAGCAGACCAGCACTTTGATGTCTTTTTACGTTGCAATTATTCAAGTTATATTACCAAGGCCCTGAAATCATAAGTATTAAATTTGGCATGTTTTATTTGTAACAATAGCTGTCCAAGTTTTCTCGGTTGTTTGTCTTTTTAGAAGTGTTATTTTATTACCAAATGATTTTCCTGTCATTAGTCACTCTTGTTTCAATATTTTTCCCCATAAAATCGTAAACTCCCATCAGGCGAGGGCAGCAAATCTGGGAGCAAATATTATATTAGGCTCTCCCCATACCCCATTGTTAGATTAGCAACAACGTCTTTTCCCTCGAACAACTCCAGACACTCTCGTTGGTTGTCTTCCAATTCCAATCCTGGTACAAAACTCTCCATTGCTTTTTTTAGTCGATTTTCGATAACAAATTTGTTTTCACATCTGGCTGGCGCCATTTTTAGAAACGCTTGACGGCCATGGAACGTCCGCGGAACTATTTTTCCCATAAATGCTTCATTTTATGCCTACAGAAAAGTATTTCACAACAAAATGTATATTATTCTTCTAATCGAACACAACAGAAAATATTTTTGTAACAATTAAGAGTTGATAATTAGAATTTGCCACAAAGCGATTTACATGGGATATAGGCAAACCCTAGCCTGCAAAGAAGCCGATGTGCGAGGAGATCGACATCAGGCCCTACGGATAGATCTACATGAGTTATCGGGAGTTTTGTCATGAACTGAGCAAGTGACGAATGTGACACCAGACACACCGGTATTTAATCTGCCTTCAGTCTTGTCTGGTTGAGAGTAATAAAGAATGGATCATGCGGGTTAGGACAATAACGAACTAAACCAGACAAGGAATCTGTAGTAAACTATACTTGGCACTCGCACCAGGTGTTGCCGGTGTGTGTATCACTCTATGCTATTAAATGCCACTAACAGGCATTGAAGAGACCTCATTTACATTCACCGTTGACGGGATACTTTGTTCAGAGAAAGATATAGACTCTATTGAGCATCTCTGTCGGGAGGAAACTATTTTGGAAGATGAATACAATCGATTTTGGAATGAAAGAAAAAGGACTGAGTTTGTGTGCCGAATTTTTGGGTGGTACATGGGCCAAAATCAGTTTGGATGATTTTCAGATAGAGCCGATTAGGTTGTGTATAGACATCATTTCTTGATCTAACTAGAAGTCATATGTTTTAATTTTTTATTCTTACGCATTGAATACGAGTAACACTGATTGATCTACATACTGTACATTCTGTTTTGCTTGTGTTTTAGTGGGGGTCTCAGTAACATTCTCTACCTGTGCTCTCTGTCCGATAAAACACAATCAGAAGATGGTGAGTTGAGGAAGGTGTTATTGCGGCTGTATGGACAAATTATTCAGGAAAACCCTGAAACTGTTGTGACGGATTCTGTGATATTTGGACTGTTGGCCGAGAAAAATCTGGGTCCCAGGCTGTACGGAGTTTTTACTGATGGTCGCGTGGAAGAATATATACGAGTATGTTGTCATTATATGTTCTACATTAGTTTGTAAACATGACATGGAGATTTCTTGTGCCCTTGGGCTAAGCTGTCAGTTGTAAATGTTTCAGTCGCGCCATTTGCGAACTACTGAGTTGCATTATCCAGACATATCAGAGGCTTGTGCTAGAATTATGGCCCAATTTCACAAGCTCACGATGCCCCTCTGCAAGAAACCAACATGGCTGTTTGACACAATCGAAAGGTTTCTTTGATTTAATTTGACTCATGAGCATGTGCCTTGTTTTCTCTTTGCCATATTAATGTTACTTACAATGTTGAGTTTATTTTTGTTTAACAAACATATCAATTGTATTGATTGTAAAAATTTACTGTTGAGATATTGGTTGCATGCTTGCTTGACATCTATATATGTACTTCCATAGGTATCTGGATGAGGCATTGAGTAGTGTTACTTTTGATTATGAAGATGTATCGAGCAACGAAAAGCTGCAGAAAATTTTCTCCTATGACCTGGCAAAAGAGGTTGACAATCTCAAGTGAGACAAATCTTTTGTGGATAATATGCTTGCTTGGTCTACATATATTCATTGAATAAAAGTATTTGTGTATAAAGTCTTTCAAATATCTGTTGTGGTGCTATTTTTATACAATCTAACCTCTAAGGTCATGATCATTCTTTTATCGCCGATAATTTATTTCATCATTGATAAACAGGATATCAGATGTTTTGCCTTCTAGACATATCGATCATGGGATATATTGTGTCATGTATTACTTACGCAAAAGAGTTGTGAATGTAATAAGTAAGTGGGGGTACGCTTCAGGAAAATGCAAACCAATTTACAAACTCTTTATATGTGGTACAGAGCCATTGTTGCCCAAGTTGATTCACCTGTGACCTTCTGCCACAATGACCTTCAAGAAGGTGAATCATGGAGATACCCTTCTCTTAATCTTCTGAATTTAATACTCTTTTAGTCACTGAAATGGCATAGTAATAGCACCTGCTGACTGTCAATAGACTGTATAGGACTCACTTTTTATTGCTGTTGTTCCAATCACAGTCATGTGTTACGCTTCAGTAGGTGGCATTTGCAGTTGCGTATTGATCGGTATGTTCTAGTGTCATCTTAATTGATTTCTGTGCAAGCAATAGAGTCATAAACTAAGTGAGTAAAACAATGGCACGTTATCAAATTTCGATATACTTACAGTATGTGAATTTGATGACAGGGTCATTTCCCCAGTGATATTCTTTTGGGAAAAGAAATTTGACCAAATTTCAAGGCACAAAGAGTTGATAAGTTTGTGTGTGTGGAGGGAGGGGGTGGGAGTGGGGGGGGGGGATGGTTGCGACTTATACATGCGTGCTACCTGTGCACAACTACATACTGTTGATATAAAAGACTTGCAGACTTTTTTCTAGCTTCCATCAAAATATCATAGAAAATTCATTTATGTTAGTCAAGTGCACAATGTTCCCTCAGGACTATTTTAATATTTATAAAAGATTCCAAATCCTTTTGATAAAATAGTTAACCCCTTAGTTATTCACAGGTAACATTCTCTATGTGGAAGATAATGACCGCCATGTTTGGGAGGTTCGACCAATCGATTTTGAATATAGCAGCTACAATTATAGGTATGCTCTAGCTTATTTATCATTTATCATATATATTGGTATGTATTTGGCCAGTAAGATATGCATTTGTTCATTTAAGTGTGAGGATTCAGTATTTTATGGTAGTAGATGCCTCAAGTCAATTATTTGTAATAATATATCAGTGCAATGCTCAATGTTATTAATGTTTTCTATTATAAATTCCCACCCCCATCCTAGACGCTTTTTTGTTAGTTTTTATTTTTACCCTATGTAAGAAGTCATTTTATATTTTTATTTGTTCCCTTAAATGAGTAGCTTTATTTCCTAAGACATTTATGCAGCTTCTCCCTCTGCTTTTTTATTCTTTCTGTGGGTATTTTTCAACAAATAGGCATATACTCTCCTTTGTTGATGTTGGCGATAAATAGCATTCTTTACTGGTCGTAGACTATGAAACTATGCTTTTTTTTTAGTTTTTTTTTGCGTTTTTGATGGATAATTTACTGGTTTATTATTATCTTAATTTATATTTTAGGTGCTGTCTGTATAAAAAAATACCACAAAAAACAATAGTACAAATATATAATTTCTCCTGTGCTCCAAGCATTATCACTGTCATTTCATTCTCTCTCACTTCGTTTTGTGAGGTGTCTGCTATGGGTCTAGGTGCATTACACTACAAAAAGTTCGGTAAAACTGGTTCCGAATTCAACAAATATAACCCATACAATTTCCGTTGTACAAGATGTTACTTATGGAATATATTTATCTGTCAGCTTTCAATGTTCTTTGAACCATAGTTTCCCCAATCACAGTTTTCATTTTTGATTTTGGCATCCAGTATTTTCCTTTGATTTGACTAACTATCAACATTGACATATGGTTAATTTTAAAAACCTATAAATATTCATTGTAAATTGGTCATGGTTGCACACATAAGTGAGACGCTAGACTTTATGAACATTTAAATCTAAGCTAATATATTTACTGTTTTAATATCTGGATGCATACTAAATAGGAATCGATTCTATCCAGCCTGGTAACTCTGGTTTTAATATTACAACCTATAAGATTTCATTGACATCATTTAGTTGTCAGCTTGTTTATCATCAAATATATCACTGCATTTGTAATGGCTTTGATGATCACCGAGCTTTATGCTGCAATTATATATGACTAATTCAGTTTGCTCTTATTTATCCAGCTATCTTTCTATGTGTTAAAATAGTGCCTGACTCCTTATTTACAAATATATCACACATATATTTTACTTTAATTAATACCTTGTTCAACCATAGACAGCTGCGCATAAAGAGAAATATATTCACTGCTTCAAAACCAACGTGATCCAAGATATGCTGTTTCAGAGGATTCGACATTGGGAACCATTTCTGTGAATGGTGCTACGATTACTCTGTCAAAGAGACACCTTACTACTCAGCCTGTTTAGAAAATTACCCGAACAGGGAACAGCAGGTATGACTGGTTATGCTCTTCACCATTTTTATCTTGGCAATATTCCAATTCTACCTCAAGCTTTTCTCTTTAAAGTTATGAATGTGATATGACGTAGGAGCACAAACTTCAGTTTTGGGTTTGGAATGAGTCATCAGGTGCACTTATCATGATTTGTAATTTCTGCTGACATGCAGATAACGTTTGTGCGGGCCTACTTGGAAGGGGACCATTGTAACATGACACCAGCGAAGGAAGAGGACATTGAGCATGTGTTGTTGGAGGCTGATGCCTTTGCTTTAGCTTCACATATGCTCTGGGGATTGTGGAGTATAGTGCAGTCTCAGATGTCCACTATCAACTTCAAATATTTGGTCAGTCTAATGCTTAATTGAATGGAAAGATTGGAAACGGGGTGGAGTGGTAAATTGTGTTTTACACAGAAAGGACCCCAATGATTATGTTTCTGTAATATATTATTAGGAATGGGAAATTGTCAATAACTCTTACATTTGCTGTCATAAATAGTTTACAATATGCATAAGATAGACATGTTTCCATTTTGCCTGATCCATATAGCTATGTTTGAGCCGGTAACAATATACTACAAAATAAACTTATTATCTAATTGGCTTACTAGGTTCATATTTATAAATGGATTAATATCGTAACTCTTTCATTGATATGTGGGGCTTAAGTTTCTACTATATAGTCAGTAATGTTCCACGCTTCTAGAATCAGGGCCTGATTGCACCATACATGAATTGTTTGGTTCAACTCATTCAAATATTTTGTTGTTTTGGTACTCAGGATTATGCCCTGGTTAGGATCCAGCATTTTATGATCCAGAAGTCACGTCTTCCAGCCAAGATCCTACAGCATTTTGACGATGTATAATGCACTACACATTGCGTGTTCAACTTTGCCTTGGACAGGGCTAGTTGTAACAGACATCCAAAAACGTTTATTCTGCTGTTGGAGAAATTTAAGTCCAGGCAGTATTTGTTTATATATTTATTCATTATATTAATTTTTCTCTTGTTTATTTTTTCTCCCAAACAGTTATTCTGTTTGTGTTCATATTTTGATTTTTATGGAAGTTAAGGGATGATGTAATAGGGTCTTTTAACAAGTAGTGACAGGAAGAGGGTAAATATGATTGAGTTTATCTGTGTGGCGGTCTGATATGAAGTATGAGTAATGATCATGCATGCTGTTTACTTGGTATTATATATGATATATTTGATGATAACCACATGTATTCAGTACGTACATCTCTTGTCTCAGTGACCAGTTGAATATGGCAGTTAATTCAGAAAATCCTTTGGTTTCTAATCTGTAACATATATTTCCGACACAGGAGTAATGTTTTGAATATATATACAATAAACATCTTAAATGTTTGTTCATGTACCATTTTAG
>CM067358.1:17618830-17889922 GCA_034190875.2 Urechis unicinctus
GTCAGAGAGCGTAAACATGAAGCCAGACCTCTTTTCTTTCACAAAACATTTATTGCATGTTTCTATTGTGACAGTCTGCGCGACGTTGACTTGCGCTTGCGCAAGCCTATGCAATATCGTTTGGCACGTTTTGTGGAAACCACACATAACCAAAGACTCAAATTGCAATTTATGAGCTTCATGCGGGAGCCAATTGTGCAGGCCAAAAACTTACCAGATCATGGATACCGTGAGGCAGACATTTCTAAATGATGGGCCAATCGGCACAATACATATCACCCTTCTATTTTTCATAATTCTTACAAACCGCGAATATATCGCGTATCATTTTAATTAAGGAAGGTATAAAATATACATGGCCTGGGTTCTTCTTTTCTCGAGACGACAAGGTTGGTCATCATTCCATTCGCCATCATTATAGAATAAGGACGCTAATTAAATCCCATGCTTGATCAAACAGAACAGTAGTTATCTTGACCGTAGTTGAGTGGCCAGCGAGCTACGTCGCTGTTTGTCTTTAAATGGGTTGTTTATACATACTAAGCTAATTCCCTCTATCCGGCTTGGCTGACTGGGAGGCGCGGACAGGCGGGTTGAAGTTCTTTTGTGAGAATTCCAGCCCATTCAAATAAAAAATCATTTATATATTATCAAATATTCAAAACAGCTGCATTTTATTGAATGGGCGAATAAAACCGTTGATTTGTTATGGTATCAGTCGAAGACCTGAACGCAGAAATTTGGTCGCTAGTGAATTTATGGGGCGAGCCGGTCTATTTAAATCGTATTATTGTTTTACGAAGTTCGAAGTAATAAGAATAAAAGCGAAATGTTTGATGCATATGATTGGAAATAGAAAACACTCCCCTCTCAAAAAGTGTCAAAGGCTCGGCTGTGAATGCCATTTTAGAACGTATGACGGACAAACGTAATAGCTTCACGGAGGTTTATTACCATATACTACATATTCATAAGAAAAATACGCGCCTGTGCAGAAATGTAATATCTTTTCTGGGGTTTCCCGCTAAAAACAGTTACTCCACAACGCGTTCGATATCTCATCGAAATCGTTGTACCCCTGTGGTGGGAGGCTTCTCTTCCAGAACAAAAAGAAGGGTTGAGCCTCAAAAAAATCCGACCCATATCTAGACCAACCCAAAGTGAAAAATAGGGAACCATCAATATACCAAATAGTGAGTGTGGTATATGTTATATACCTGTACTGTGGGACAATTACAAACCCATGGATGAGCAGCAATGGACACTGGACAGATTAGACAACACCCTACCTAACTTGCTGGATAACGTCTGGGTAGTCTGCTTGGATGTAATAGAGGAGAGGTAGGTCAAACCTACATAGGCTCATTAGAGCGGCACTCACTGCGCATCACAAACTAAGGGGTCCTACATACAGTGTGCACGGGTTCGACTCGCATAGGCGTGTTATGGTCCGTTACAAACTCCACATAGGCATGTAATGGTCCGAAGAACATTACTCACTGCGCACATCGTGTTTACAAATTGTACACATGCCGTCCCGTCGCGGGTACATGGGTCAGAGGTTTGTAATGCGGTTAATCACTGTTCACATGCCGTCCCGTCGCGGGCAAAGCTCACCGCGCACTGTCGGGAGGACAAACGTTTACATGAGGGTCCTGAGTCCAAGGGACAGTGCAGTGGGAAAAAAGAAGTGATTATTTTCCTTTCTTTTTTTCTGGGTATGGAGGGTCCCAGGGAGAATGGGTCGTGTGTGTGTCCTCTGGACGGTGAGCAGTAAGAGTAAGACTGGCACTATTGGTTTCATCGGGTGCACAAATAGTTTATCCTCCTTCACTGCGGCAGACGCATGCCTATATAGTGCTGTCAACACTCCCATCATTATGCCCACGACGCTGATGTAATTTTACGTTGCACACCAACCCTCTACTTCTGTGAGGCAGGCCCCATGCACCTTTTCGGCATCTATTTCCAAGATGTTGTTTAGGTCTTATTTGGGGGGTTCCGATATAACCTCGTTGATTCGGTGACTCATAGCGATTGCTGTATTGACTGACTGAAAGGTCACCCATCTTGTCAATACTAGTCTCATCTATTTTCTTCACTTGGTGCTCCTCAAGCTCGTCAAGGCGGCTGAACAGCTTAGACATATTGGGTACACTGTGTGAAAAGAAGCAAAATTAAAATGGGCTTCTTTTGTGCAAAGGCTGCACCGTGTTGTAGATTGTAGCCCGAGCGATTTGGATGCAACCGGGAGGTGGTCGGAGCAAAGAGTTTATAGCTTCACTAAGAGCGCTCACTTGAGTAAATATATGAAGACGCCACCGGTCAGCCAAAGCGTTATTGTCATAGCGTCTTGTCAGAGCGTCTCTTAAAACCACGTGGAATTCTCTGTTTACTTTGAAGCTGTCGTTGCCTCGACCAATCAGATGACTCCATATCTTTAACAGCCGCCGAACCCCGAGACGTTAGATCAACAGTCCCATGTGCTTTCGTTGATTTCATGGTATCGTCGCCTGATGTCGGGGATGTCTTTTGCGTAATTTCATAATCGTCACGCAGCTTAGCGTAGCTATAAACTCTTCGAAACCTTCAAATCCCCCTGACATGCCAAAAATGTTAACGTCGACCCCAGGTCAGTTTACACGCTTCAGACAGTTATCTTAAACTACCATCCACAGCGGACGCTGTTAGAGGCGAACTGTATTCGATCGGTGTACCCCAGACCGGGTAATTTATCAAGTTGCCATTTATTAAATGGTGTAATTGCTATTTTCGCTATTCATAAGCTTATTAGGCGACGCGGTTTTGCAGCGGAAAGGCTCAGTGAAACGACATTTTCCCGCTCTCATAAATCACAGTGACGTCAGCCAAGAATTCCCATATGCTTTTGTTTGTGTCACGGTAACGCCATGTTACGATTGTAATGTATTATAATTAGGGAAGCGATCACCGCAGAGCCTGTCGAAGTGATCCCTCTTAGCGTAGCTATAAACTGTTTGGTCGAAGGTTATACTTGTTAGCTATCCAGCGATGCTGACCACACTATTCATAGTGGCAGGGTTTTCCACATTCTTCATGGGTTTTTAGTTTTAGCCATGCGAACCGATTTCATGCGCGTAGCGATTCTTTGTGCATGCCATAGACCTGTGGGGACGACGTGATAGAAGTGTATCTAACCTATGGGTATCTATGTCTTAATGGTTGTTTGTGCCTCTCTTTTTTGTATACAAGGCACACCCTTATATATCTGATAGAGTTCACATATATGACTAATTTGCTGCGTGGATGGCTCTCTTTGGCGCAGCATAGCCCTTGGCTTTTGGTTCTATGGGTTTCGTTACCTCTGCGCCATTATTTGTCTCTGCGGGGTTCTTTGCCTTTGTAGATGGCTTTATACCTGCGCGGATTTCTTTAGCCCTAGTCTCCCCTAAACGCCACTTACAACTGGCCACTCTCCATGACAGACATGTTTGACACTACACTAACGTGACGTGCGACGTTAACATAACATCTCTGCAATAGGTAACGGAGTGCAAGCGATTTGACCCGGCCTTGACCTATGACTGGGCGATAACAGGCAGCGCGCGTCAAACATAACCAAACGTGAATGGTCAACATGATTGGAGCTTATCGGGGAAGCTCGAAAGCAGACCAGCACTTTGATGTCTTTTTACGTTGCAATTATTCAAGTTATATTACCAAGGCCCTGAAATCATAAGTATTAAATTTGGGCATGTTTTATTTGTTACAATAGCTGTCCAAGTTTTTTTCGGTTGTTTGTCTTTTTAGAAGTGTTATTTTATTACCAAATGATTTTCCTCTCATTAGTCACTCTTGTTTCAATATTTTTCCCCATAAAATCGTGAACTCCCATCAGGTGCGGGCAGCAAATCTGGGAGCAAATATTATATTAGGCTCTCCCCATACCCCATTGTTAGATTAGCAGCAACGTCTTTTCCCTCGAACAACTTCTCCAGACACTCTCGTTGGTTGTCTTCCAATTCCAATCCTGGCACAAAACTCTCCATTGCTTTTTTAAGTCGATTTTCGATAACAAATTTGTTTTCACATCTGGCTGGCGCCATTTTTAGAAACGCTTGACGGCCATGGAACGTCCGCGGAACTATTTTTAAATGCTTCATTTTATGCCTACAGAAAAGTATTTCACAACAAAATGTATATTATTCTTCTAATCGAACACAACAGAAAATATTTTTGTAACAATTAAGAGTTGATAATTAGAATTTGCCACAAAGCGATTTACATGGGATATAGGCAAACCCTAGCCTGCAAAAAAGCCGATGTGCAAGGAGATCGACATCAGGCCCTACGGATAGATCTACATGGGTTATCGGGAGTTTTGTCATGAACTGAGCAAGTGACGAATGTGACACCAGACACACCCGGTATTTAATCTGCCTTGAGTCTTGTCTGGTTGAGAGTAATAAAGAATGGATCATGCGGGTTAGGACAATAACGAACTAAACCAGACAAGGAATCTGTAGTAAACTATACTTGGCACTCGCACCAGGTGTTGCCGGTGTGTGTATCACTCTATGCTATTAAATGCCACTAACAGGCATTGAAGAGACCTCATTTACATTCACCGTTGACGGGATACTTTGTTCAGAGAAAGATATAGACTCTATTGAGCATCTCTGTCGGGAGGAAACTATTTTGGAAGATGAATACAATCGATTTTGGAATGAAAGAAAAAGGACTGAGTTTGTGTGCCGAATTTTTGGGTGGTACATGGGCCAAAATCAGTTTGGATGATTTTCAGATAGAGCCGATTAGGTTGTGTATAGACATCATTTCTTGATCTAACTAGAAGTCATATGTTTTAATTTTTTATTCTTACGCATTGAATACGAGTAACACTGATTGATCTACATACTGTACATTCTGTTTTGCTTGTGTTATAGTGGGGGTCTTAGTAACATTCTCTACCTGTGCTCTCTGTCCGATAAAACACAATCAGAAGATGGTGAGTTGAGGAAGGTGTTATTGCGGCTGTATGGACAAATTATTCAGGAAAACCCTGAAACTGTTGTGACGGATTCTGTGATATTTGGACTGTTGGCCGAGAAAAATCTGGGTCCCAGGCTGTACGGAGTTTTTACTGATGGTCGCGTGGAAGAATATATACGAGTATGTTGTCATTATATGTTCTACATTAGTTTGTAAACATGACATGGAGATTTCTTGTGCCCTTGGGCTATGCTGTCAGTTGTAAATGTTTCAGTCGCGCCATTTGCGAACTACTGAGTTGCATTATCCAGACATATCAGAGGCTTGTGCTAGAATTATGGCCCAATTTCACAAGCTCACGATGCCCCTCTGCAAGAAACCAACATGGCTGTTTGACACAATCGAAAGGTTTCTTTGATTTAATTTGACTCATGAGCATGTGCCTTGTTTTCTCTTTGCCATATTAATGTTACTTACAATGTTGAGTTTATTTTTGTTTAACAAACATATCAATTGTATTGATTGTAAAAATTTACTGTTGAGATATTGGTTGCATGCTTGCTTGACATATATATATATATGTACTTCCATAGGTATCTGGATGAGGCATTGAGTAGTGTTACTTTTGTTTATGAAGATGTATCGAGCAACGAAAAGCTGCAGAAAATTTTCTCCTATGACCTGGCAAAAGAGGTTGACAATCTCAAGTGAGACAAATCTTTTACAGATAATCTGCTTGCTTGGTCTACATATATTCATTGAATAAAAGTATTTGTGTATAAAGTCTTTCAAATATCTGCTGTGGCGCTGTTTTTATACAATCTAACCTCTAAGGTCATGATCATTCTTCTATCACCGATAATTTATTTCATCATTGATAAACAGGATATCAGATGTTTTGCCTTCTAGACATATCGATCATGGGATAGATTGTGTCATGTATTACTTACGCAAAAGAGTTGTGAATGTAATAAGTAAGTGGGGGTACTCTTCAGAAAAATGCAAACCAATTTACAAACTCTTTATATGTGGTACAGAGCCATTGTTGCCCAAGTTGATTCACCTGTGACCTTCTGCCACAATGACCTTCAAGAAGGTGAATCATGGAGATACCCTTCTCTTAATCTTCTGAATTTAATACTCTTTTATTCACTGAAATGGCATAGTAATAGCACCTGCTGACTGTCAATAGACTGTTTAGGACTCACTTTTTATTGCTGTTGTTCCA
Organism: Urechis unicinctus; assembly: GCA_034190875.2. NCBI lineage: Eukaryota > Metazoa > Annelida > Polychaeta > Xenopneusta > Urechidae > Urechis > Urechis unicinctus. The sequence continues at coordinate 17,625,030 of CM067358.1, forward strand.
ATCACAGTCATGTGTTACGCTTCAGTAGGTGGCATTTGCAGTTACGTATTGATCGGTATGTTGTAGTGTCATCTTAATTGATTTCTGTGCAAGCAATAGTGTCATAAAATAAGTGAGTAAAACAATGGAACGTTATCAAATTTCGATATACTTACAGTATGTGAATTTGATGAGAGGGTCATTTCCCCAGTGATAATCTTTTGGGAAAAGAAATTTGACCAAATTTCAAGGCACAAAGAGTTGATAAGTTTGTGTGTGTGGAGGGAGGGGGTGGGAGTGGGGGGGGGGGGTGGTTGCGACTTATACATGCGTGCTACCTGTGCACAACTACATACTGTTGATATAAAAGACTTGCAGCCTTTTTTCTAGCTTCCATCAAAATATCATAGAAAATTCATTTATGTTAGTCAAGTGCACAATGTTCTCTCAGGACTTGGAATATTTAAAAAAGATTCCAATCCTCTTTGATAAAATAGTTGACACCTTAGTTATTCACAGGTAACATTCTCTATGTGGAAGATAATGACCGCCATGTTTGGGAGGTTCGACCAATCGATTTTGAATATAGCAGCTACAATTATAGGTATGCTCTAGCTTATTTATCATTCATCATATATATTGGCATGTATTTGGCCAGTAAGATATGCATTTGTTCATTTAAGTGTGAGGATTCAGTATTTTATGGTAGTAAATGCCTCAAGTCAATTATTTGTAGTAATATATCAGTGCAATGCTCAATGTTATTAATGTTTTCTATTATAAATTCCCACCCCCATCCTAGACGCTTTTTTGTTAGTTTTTATTTTTACCCTATGTAAGAAGTCATTTTATATTTTTATTTGTTCCTTACATGAGTAGCTTTATTTCCTAAGACATTTATGCAGCTTCTCCCTTTGCTTTTTTATTCTTTCTGTGGGTATTTTTCAACAAATAGGCATATACTCTCTTTTGTTGATGTTGGCGATAAAGAGCATTCTTTACTGGTCGTAGACTATGAAACTATGCTTTTTTTTAGTTTTTTGCGTTTTTGATGGATAATTTACTGGTTTATTATTATCTTAATTTATATTTTAGGTGCTGTCTGTATAAAAAAAATGCCACAAAAAACAATAGTACAAATATATAATTTCTCCTGTGCTCCAAGCATTATCACTGTCAGTTCATTCTCTCTCACTTCGTTTTGTGAGGTGTCTGCTATGGGTCTAGGTGCATTACACTACAGAAAGTTCGGTAAAACTGGTTCCGAATTCTACTATAACCCATACAATTTCCGTTGTACAAGATGTTACTTATGGAATATATTTATCTGTCAGCTTTCAATGTTCTTTGAACCATAGTTTCCCCAATCACAGTTTTCATTTTTGATTTTGGCATCCAGTATTTTCCTTTGATTTGACTATCAACATTGACATATGGTTAATTTTAAAAACCTATAAATATTAATTGTAAATTGGTCATGGTTGCAGACATAAGTGAGAAGCTAGACTTTATGAACATTTATATCTAAGCTAATATATTTACTGTTTTAATATCTGGATGCATACTAAATAGGAATCGATTCTATCCAGTCTGGTAACTCTGGTTTTAATATTACAACCTATAAGATTTCATTGACATCATTTAGTTGTCAGCTTGTTTATCATCAAATATATCACTGCATTTGTAATGGCTTTGATGATCACCGAGCTTTATGCTGCAATTATGTATGACTAATTCAGTTTGCTCTTATTTATCCAGCTATCTTTCTATGTGTTAAAATAGTGCCTGACTCCTTATTTACAAATATATCACTTCATATATTTTACTTTAATTAATACCTTGTTCAACCATAGACAGCAGCGCATAAAGAGAAATATATTCACTGCTTCAAAACCAACGTGATCCAAGATATGCTGTTTCAGAGGATTCGACATTGGGAACCATTTTTGTGAATGGTGCTACGATTACTCTGTCAAAGAGATACCTTACTACTCAGCCTGTTTAGAAAATTACCCAAACATGTATGACTGGTTCTGCTCTTCACCATTTTTATCTTGGCAATATTCCAATTCTACCTCAAGCTTTTCTCTTTAAAGTTATGAATGTGATATGACGTAGGAGCACAAACTTCAGTTTTGGGTTTGGAATGAAACATCAGGTGCACTTATCATGATTTGAAATTTCTGCTGACATGCAGATAACGTTTGTGCGGGCCTACTTGGAAGGGGACCATTGTAACATGACACCAGCGAAGGAAGAGGACATTGAGCATGTGTTGTTGGAGGCTGATGCCTTTGCTTTAGTTTCACATATGCTCTGGGGATTGTGGAGTATAGTGCAGTCTCAGATGTCCACTATCAACTTCAAATATTTGGTCAGTCTAATGCTTAACTGAATGGAAAGATTGGAAACGGGGTGGATTGGTAAATTGTGTTTTACACAAAAAGGACCCCAATGATTATGTTTCTGTAATATATTATTAGGAATGGGAAATTGTCAATAACTCTTACATTTGCTGTTAACAATATGCAAAATATAGACATGTTTCCATTTTGCCTGATCCATATAGCTATGTTTGAGCCGGTAACAATAAACTAAAAAAAAAACTTATTATCTAATTGGCTTACATGCAATTTAGTAGCACTTAATTGTCTGCTCCTTTGCTAGGTAAGTTGTATGTTTTTAAGGTTCATATTTATAAATGGATTAATATCGCAACTCTTTCATTGATATGTGGAGCTTAAGTTTCTACTATATAGTCAGTAATGTTCCACGCTTCTAGAATCAGGGCCTGATTGCACCATACATGAATTGTTTGGTTCAACTCATTCAAATATTTTGTTGTTTTTGTACTCAGGATTATGCCCTGGTTAGGATCCAGCATTTTATGATCCAGAAGTCACGTCTTCCAGCCAACATCCTACAGTATTTTGATGATGTATAATGCACTACACATTGCAGTGTTCCACTTTGCATTGGACAGGGCTAGTTGTAACAGACATCCAAAAACGTTTATTCTGCTGTTGGAGAAATTTAATTCCAGGCTGTATTTGTTTATATATCTATTCATTATATTAATTTTTCTCTTGATTATTTTTTCTCCCAAACTGTAGTGGTGGTTGTCTTCTCCCCAACCTGTATGTAGTTCACCCTATATATATATATATATATATATATATATATATATATATATATAGATATATATATATATATATATATATATATATAGATATATATATATATATATATATATATATATATATATATATATATATATAGATATATATAGATATAGATATATCTATATATATATATATATATATATATATATATATATATATATATATATCTATATATATATATATCTATATATATATATATATATATATATATATATATCTATATATATATATATATATATACATATGTATATATTCACCTGGCTTCTAATAAATATGCCCGTTTGTCAACTCTATATATGTCTTATCTCTCACAGCAAACTAGCTGGAAGGTTTTTGATTACTCTCTCAAACTTATTCATTTTTTTTATTACTATATGACCACCCAACATATATATATATGTTATATATATATATATATATATATATATATATATATATATATATATATATGTGTGTGTGTGTGTGTGTGTGTGTGTGTGTGTGTGTGTGTGTGTGTGTGTGTGTGTGTGTGTGTGTGTGTGTGTGTGTGTGTGTGTGTGTGTGTGTGTGTGTGTGTGTGTGTGTGTGTGTGTGTGTGTGTGTGTGTGTGTGTGTGTGTGTTTAGATAACTTTGCAAAGACGAGCAGACACAAAGCGTGCAACGCCCATCCATCATCCTATTGCGGCGTGGTATGTCAGAGAGCGTAAACATGAAGCCAGACCGCTTTTCTTTCACAAAAACACTTATTGCATGTTTCTATTGTGACAGTCTGCGCGACGTTGACTTGCGCTTGCACAAGCCTTTGCAATATCGTTTGGCACGTTTTGTGGAAACCACACATAACCAAAGACTCAAATTGCAATTTATGAGCTTCATGCGGGAGCCAACTGTGCAGGCCAAAAACTTACCAGATCATGGATACCGTGAGGCAGACATTTCTGAATGATGGGCCAATCGGCACAATACATACCACCCTTCTATTTGTCATAATTCTTACAAACTGCGAATATATCGCGTATCATTTTAATTAAGGAAAGTATAAAATATACATGGCCTGGGTTCTTTTTTTTCTCGAGACGACAAGGCTGGTCATCATTCCATTCGCCATCATTATAGAATAAGGACGCTAATTAAATCCCATGCGTCATAAAATGCTTGATCAAACAGAACAGTAGTTATCTTGACCGTAGTTGAGTGGCCAGCGAGCTACGTCGCTGTTTGTCTTTAAATGGGTTGTTTATACATACTAAGCTAATTCCCTCTATCCGGCTTGGCTGACTGGGAGGCGCGGACAGGCGGGTTGAAGTTCTTTTGTGAGAATTCCAGCCCATTCAATTAAAAAATCATTTATATATTATCAAATATTCAAAACAGCTGCATTTTATTGAATGGGCGAATAAAACCGTTGATTTGTTATGGTATCAGTCGAAGACCTGAACGCAGAAATTTGATCGCTAGTGAATTTATGGGGCGAGCCGGTCTATTTAAATCGTATTATTGTTTTACGAAGTTCGAAGTAATAAGAATAAAAGCGAAATGTTTGATGCATATGATTGGAAATAGAAAACACTCCCCTCTCAAAAAGTGTCAAAGGCTCGGCTGTGAATGCCATTGTAGAACGTATGACGGACAAACGTAATAGCTTCACGGAGGTTTATTACCATATACTACATATTCATAAGAAAAATACGCGCCTGTGCAGAAATGTAATATCTTTTCTGGGGTTTCCCGCTAAAAACAGTTACTCCACAACGCGTTCGATATCTCATCGAAATCGTTGTACCCCTGTGGTGGGAGGTTTCTCTTCCAGAACAAAAAAAGGGGTGAGCCTCCAAAAAATCCGACCCATATCTAGACCAACCCAAATTGAAAAATAGGGAACCATCAATATGCCAAATCTCTGAAAATTAACTGAATAAACGAAAAGATAGGGGTGTTATAAGCGTTGGAAATTAGTCACACCTTGTAGGTCGATGATGGAAATCTAATAAGCGGTAAAGTGCTTCACAGTTGATGACTTTTCTGCCGGACACGCCATCATTTGACATTTTATGGCATCAGAGTGTAACTAAATTGTACAATTATGGAAGAATACAACGCGATTTGGGCGATTTAACTGAAAGTTAATTAGACTGTCAATTATATTGAAATGGAGCTGTTTGTGATAATTCAAACTTAACTTCCATCTAAAACACCTTAACTAAGTAAGTAAGTAAGTATAGGATTTAACGTCACACCAACAATAATATGTTATATGGTGCCAACAAAGGTGAACAGATAAGATTGACCTGATTGATCAGCCACCTTCTAGGATAAATGGGTGATGGAGGAAAATCGATGCTGAAGAAGGTGAAATAGATCAATATGCAAAAATTATCTTAGTGCAAGTCACCACCAGCCGATTGACAGGACCAGGTCAATCCAGCCTCTCGTCTTTTGTGTTGCAGATATGGCCCTTGCAAGGACCTCTCCATTCAACGACCAGGATGCTGTTGTCCACCAACACGAGTCGCAACCAACGGCCAGCATCCTGATATAAACAATATTTCAACCCACCCTTTTTTCAGGAACAGATGTTTTTCTTTTAGTGAGCTTCATTTTGATAGGCCTCCCGATCGGTTCTAAATAATAATAATAATAATCTTTATTTTCGCACAGCAGGTGTACAGGAACATTATTATTTGATAGACAGCAAAAAACACACGAGACCGAATAAACAAATAAATCAGTTACGATAAACACAATTCCTTTAACAGAGCTTCAGCTTCATGTCGGGTTAGCACTGATAATGAATCCACAACTCTAATAGAAATAAGCTCCTTTATGAGCATGGCAATATTCTCATATTAAGAATTACCTGGTGGCTTAATCTTATAGCTGGAGTCCTTAATGCATTCACTATGCTGTAATAAATAACAATTATTGATGTTCAGGGCATGCATTATTGTTCGAACATTATCGCTAACAATTGTTCTGCTATGGAAACAACATATACTTACATAGGATACTAAAACATTGGGGCTGTTCATGCACTTATGAAAGAAATTGACGAAGCGCAACATCAGTTCATTTCTAAGGGGCAATTTTCCCGAAATGAATTGTAAATACTTTGAACATGTTCTGGACTCTAATTTCCATATAGTTCGAATACACCTCCTCCAAACACTACACAATTTGACCAGCTGGTTGGGTCTTAAACTCCACATCGCCGACCCCAAAAAAACTACTACAGCATACATTGATCAAACTGCAGATGTCTAATCAAGCATATAGAAAGTGCATATTACTTGAAAACATTTGGGTCATATTATATTGCAATTAGATGTTACCATTTTCATTATCTAACAAATAATAAGGCTACAGAAGAAATAAAAAAAGGCAGCTATCATGTAAAAAATACTAATAAGATCAATTATTCAATCAATTACATGCGGCTTCCAAACTGTTCACACAGCCACCAATTCCACTCATACACCCATCATCAGTAACGAAATAATATATCCTGTAAAGGTGAACACAATTAACGTAACATGTAGATTTCAATAGTACGCCAACACACGAGCCATTCATTATTGAATATGATATTCATCAGAAAACAATTTCAAGGAGTGATAGAAAAATAAGAATTAATTATTCATGCACGATAATAAATTACAGGCTGCCCCCCAACTCCCCCACACAGTCTCCCATTCCACCCATAGATTCATCGTCAGCAAATATACAGCATGATTACAGAGGCGTTAACTAGCAAGACAGGTAGATTTCAAGATACAGCAGCCAATTCAAACAATGTACCCATAGTCAGCAAATATATAGTATGACCAACTATGTATAACATGAAGGTTTTAATGCTTTGCATAAACACGCACAATTCATTATTGATTATACACTTCATCAGATTAAGAAGACAAAGGAATATATTCATTCATCAATTATTTATAAATGCTAACACATTATAAGCGGCCTTTAAACTCCCCACACAGCCGCTCATTCGGCCAATACATCCATCATCCGCAAATATAATGTATGGAGAAACAAAGATCCCAAAATACAATGTTCAAGGCAATGTTCAAGAAGGAGCATGAAGTTATTGACAAGATCAAGGCAGCCATACTGAAACATGGAAACCTATTTGCTGCTGAAGGTGACAAGCTGCACAATGTGTTCACTCATGCCTACATCCCTAATGAGTATGTACCAACAATCTTGAATGCAGATGTGACTTGTCAAAAGCTGCATGAAGACTACATTTCAGAGCGAATCAATGGAGATGTCAGCATATGGGTTCCAGTAAAGAAGGAGAGCAACAAGATGTGCATGTCTGCAAACTGATTTTTTGCAGAGGCTACTGACTGATTTATCTGCTTCGAATATGATTGAAGGACATGCTACTACCATCATTCACCACACTTAACTATGGCATCTTAAGTCCAGTGTAATTGATAAAGACTATGGGGCAAGCCCAGAGTCTGTTGCCCCCTGAAGTAGTGGCTGCTCAGGGCTTCCTACAAAGATATGCAGCTGAACTCAAAGTGGCTTCCACTGTCCCATATGAGACCTTCCTTGTCTCAATAAAACAGCTCAATGCAATGTAAGTTTCCCTCCATGATTTTTCATTAATGTTTTATCATAACTCTATCATTAGAAAATACTCTGTGGTTGGCTTTCATCAATATATATTAACAGTTTTTGTATAAAGTTGGATAATCTGTGATCTAGTGAGTTGGTTTGTTGTTGCAGAATCAGTGGGTTTACTGATTCCACCGGACAATCTCTCGTTTCAGGTGAAGAGAGGAACAGACTCGAGCTTCTTGTGGAGGGAGACTGTGATAATCATCTGCCATAAGGTGTTACCTGATTCTAGCAATATCATAAATGACACCAGCTTCAATGTATAAAAGCCAGATCACATTTATCACAATTAAGATGATTGTTAAATGATCTCGTAGAGATGTTCAAGGGATGATAAATCCTTTTGTAGACTTACATGTTCAGTTAGGCTCACAGCCAAGCATGCTCACTTCCTTGTCACTAAAGGTGGACAGCTCGACACGAAGATTTCAATCTGCTAGAGTGTTGAACCTGAAGCAATACATCCATCTTCACAGCATCATTGTCCACCAGGCGGAGCTGGTCATGCTGGAGCCTAACATCAACATCAGCACTTCAACAATAGTAACCAAGTACCATTCATTACAGTTGCTTAAAAAACAATCATCAGGAGCATATAGTCGAGGAAGGCGATGAGTCGGAGTCTAGCGAGTGTTGTATCTGCATGGAGCGACGTGCCCATGTCATTCTCCAATGCAGTCACACCTACTGTGAGCAGTGCATTGACCAATGGTCAGTCCTCGATATTTACCATGTGTTTAGAATGTGTTTAGAATGGCACAATAATGGGTTCCACTATCCCGTGTTGATTCACTGAAAACCACAGTAAAACTCCGAAACACGAATGTGGATCTAAAGGAGACCAAGGACTTGTATGGCAGACTATTGGTCCTTACCAGGTCCAGCAGAGACATCAACCAAAAGAAGCCATTGGGAACCACGAAGTCACTCTGACACCAAGTGCCCTTTTTGCTCCAGATGGTACAATACTGCTATGACTGGAAAATCAAAGTTGATCCACCTCCACAACAAGTTGGCTACAGCAGAAACTCCACGGGAAGATCAGCGGCCAGAATGGGATGGACACCACACGAGATGCTCCAAGTCGCAAATTGGCCCTGGTGGATGGAATGGTTGTTCTGCAGAAGATGGCCAAGACAACACTGGAAGGATCTCTTGTATAGGCAAAGCAACCTGACTGCAAGTCTGCATGATGGCAGATAAAGATGTAATCAGTTATCTGCAGATGCTTTGAACAGTGGCAGAAGTGACCGAAATTATGTTGGCCACTCTGGCTTTCTCCGTCTGTGCAGTCTACTCCCCCAAAGGCATCTACATCAAGACCATCTCCGAACTGCGATGGCATCTCTTCTGCAAGCATATAGCAGAAAGTGACAAGCTATCTCTTACCCTTGGAGCTCTGACAACATGTCCTGAGAGAATGGCCAGCAGAAAACCAACCTGTTTCTTAATTGACATTAATCTAGTGGAACGTTCATGTCTGAACACTTGTAAAAAAATTCAATTTCAGGCAATTAAGTTTGTGGTTAAATCTGGCCTATTTATTTTGGGCCCTGAAAATTGTAGTTTAGTTGTCAAAATAAAAGCTCTAGGTTATTTATAAGCTGAGATATTGACGAAAACCTATTGTCCAAAAGCACTGATGTGTGAAAATGACAACACAAACAAATACACACTTTTGTAATATATTGTACAACAAAGAAATATAGCAAAACACCGCTGTAATATATTTTAAAACTAATCTATGACCAATGACCATTAATGAATACAAATTTACAAACAAGCTATCAACCTACCGCTATAATATATAACATTTAAATGTAATATACAAGATGGGATAAGAATTAAAAAAACAGCAAATTACATCAGTTTCAAAATCGAAAATTGCGCGGGAGAGACCCATGTGACTAAGAAAGGATACCTAGGCGGACCGAACCATGTGACAAAATACGGAAACAAAAACCAATCCACAGAGCCGATGTCGAGGTATAACACTCCCCGAATGCGTTAATATATGGATGTTTTAAGAGGCAGAAATGCCCTAAAATTAACAACTGTCAGACGATGAGGCAAGGTTAGGTACAGCAATTCAACAACCCGGGTCTAATATTTAGCAAGGTGAAAAAAATAGGTTGTAATGAAGTAGAAGAGTTTCATATGTAATGACACTTACTTTCAGAAGATAGATTGGAAAAGAAATCTCCAGCGTTAGTTACTTGGCAGCGTTAATAAACGACAAACTGTCACTGTTTTAATTTGCGTTGGACATATTGAAAATATTGTCAAAAATGCAATATAAAACGGTTAATGTTATTTAAATTGAAATCCACAGGGTTCATATGGGTGTGTGCCAGGGTACTGCAATTGTTATAATACTATTCTGGCTCATAAGTTCTTAAAAAGCCTTTTCCCCCCCCCCCCCCCCCCCCCCCCTAAATTATCAGCACGAGAGCCCGGGTTACATCACACCACTCTTTGGGAGGGGTGTAACCCTGATTGTAGCAATCCTCATAGCAAGCGAGATCATCCTCCAAGTGAACTCGTCGTGTCACGTGGGGATTGTTTTAGCCTGGCCTATCGCGGGACCCTTTATAACGAGTCCAGATGGGTTAGTCATAGAGATCATCTAGTCAGAGAAATGATTCGGACCGCGAGATTCCAGGGAGCTTCATTGTTGAAATTAAATAAATCGAATAAGCAACTCTACTCCAGGACTTGCGTTAATTTCCTCTGATTAGTCCCCACTTCAGCAACTGCAGGCAGTGAGTAACAGTACTATAACGAAGAGCGTGCAGAATCAAGAAAGGCTAAGAAATTCTAGCTTTACACAATCTGCCTGTATATAAGCGAATTATATTGTTGAGCACTACCCTATTGTTCACTTCTGAGCTATCAACACGCATCAACGTTGACTTAGGCTGAACCCCACCCCTGATCCATCATCCAACACCAAACTATGACAATGTCAGCTACATTCGACAAGAAAGTTCCTAAATATCTACCAGATGTTACATCTCAAGGGTGATAATCGGGGGCTGACAAGTGAACGCGAGTAAGTGTCACCTAAAATCTTGGCAAACTATATCCAAAGCATTCAAAAATGAAAAAAAAATGACAACTGTCAAGAAAAATCTCAAGGAATGCAGAAGGCACGATATCTGTCATCAAGCAGCTTCTTACAATTTTTCAGTCGTGATTAATTTATCAGGAGACGCTTTGTCTATCCTGCAAGCACTACTAAAAAATGGCGCTGCTCAACTCAACTCAATCAATTTTTAATTGGAATGTCACGCTTGGTAGCTGCAGTGGGCCTTTTTCCCAGGAGCAGAATGTCACCATTATGGAAGACATCATTCATTAGCGAGACATACCAACGTCAGCTTGTCTGTAGGATGCAACGAACACCACATCTGGACCATAGACCCGTCTACTGATTATTGTCAATGATGCATGCACATCATAAAAAAATCAATTAATTGTTGGGGTAATTGGAATATAGCGTTAAGTTGAGTTTTCGAGCAGTATATGGACTGGCGGGGATATACCATGGGGTCCCGGAAGGTTCCACACCCCCAATGACACCCCCAGCCCCTCTTTATCCCAACGCTATATATGGTGCATGTGCTAGCTCCCGCCCCATTCCTCAGCGGGTTCCTGGACCATTACATTCCGCCCCTATGATCCTATATACCATGAAGTGTAACTGCAATGGGTATATGATGAAAGGAGAGCATAAAAATTGCCTCAAGTCGACATTTAGTCCCGTGCGCTGAGGCAAGGCGGTCGTTGGGACACAAATACACCTAGTAGGTCAGACTCGGCCCTCAAATTAGTTAATAACCACATACGCAAAACACTGTCCGTAGCTGGCGTTGAATATCCATGGTCAAAACCATTGACACCATACCGAATGACCACTCGTGTGCTCTATTAAGCAATGTACATTTGTGAGGGGCTACAATGACGTAATGGCCGTGTCTTTCAGGTTGCGTTGCTCATCAACATGGGTCTTTTTCGCATATTCCACGAGGTAAGATTGGTCACTCTTCATTTTAGGTCTGAGTCTATAGATACTCGCTTTTATTGACATCTTATGAATTCAAAAACAATACTTACAGGTAGGTCGTGCTTGTTCAATAGGCTGCCTTTAACTGAACTAGCAACTCATGCACACGTCCGCCAATAACACGCCTTAAGGCAGGATTAGGGTTGTTTGTGGTTATAATATCAGAGAAAGAGCCACCCTCTAAGCCCAAAACTATAAGTAGCGCCGTGGGGACTTTATCGTATACATGAGATGTATTCAAGGTGCTAAAGTTATTAGGCCAGTGCTCGTGTTATTACCCGAATAAATCCACTACCTACCGAAGCCGCCATAAAAAAAACCAACATTTTTAACGCTCCATCCGTATGGCTCACATTCGCACTAGTAACTGTGACATTTACAGCTATAACTTCCATTTACAGATTTAACTTCCAATGCTTCAACCTCATGCTGAAGAAGGCTGAAACTCCAGGTTTAATTGAATAGTTCCTCCTTTACCAGCAATTTCTGACCGCCACCTAATGAGATTGTATCAGCCCACCGTATATGATTAACCTAAAAATGTTACTGGCACGTGTTGGAAAACTTGAAGCAGTTATTGGCCAAACGTTGAAGACACAATTAAAAGTGCTATTGACCTACCAGTTTTAATAAAGCCGTACCGGTAAATCCTAAAGTTTGCGGGGTCCAGGGTGGACTTAGTCTTTGGCATTGGCCTCTACATGGTGAGAAGCATTATACTTCTTCAGATAAGCCAAGTCGTTGTGTACAACAACCTGATTACCTGGGGACGTCGTCCAGCCAGCCAGGACTAGTTAGGATAGAGGAGATAGTAATGCTCTGCTCCCAAGACAGCCTGCGTATATGCTAGGCTGGCGTTGTGGTCTCGTAAAGAATTATGTGGATTGTGTCCCTGACGCAGGTGAGTTTGAACTGCAGCCATTCCCGATTTACAGAGACAGCCTCAATTGAAACATGCCGCTCATCCTGGAGGCTTGCAAGTGTACGCTTACACCCCTGATTGGCGATATGCGCTAAGCTGCGCCAGGTTGTTGACCAGCTCACTCTCGGGAGGCAGGCGAAATGTCGTGTATCAGTTTCAGCCATGGGCCTTTGATAGATCTTCACGTGTAGTCACGAGAGGTGCTGCTGCCTTTTTCGATAGTTCAGGGATCACCCCAAGTGATGTATGCCATACATGGTAACGACATTACGAGAGAGAAAACATCTTAGGATTGTCCTTCTTGGTCAGAAGCTTCCACTCGCAGCCACACTTAAACCAAAGTGCACCCTGTTGAGACGATCTAAACTCCAGATTGTCCTGCGGCACATACATGGACATGCCTGTGTCCACCTCGTAACTAAGGGATTTGTTTCTTCTTGGGATACCACCTGATCTTCAATTAGCCCGACAGGCATTTAAGTTATAGCCCATAGAGGGATAGTTGTACTCCCACCTTTCAATGAAGTTAGTCTCCTCTTCCTGAACTTTCAGGGCCCCCTCCTTAGAGATGTCATGGTGAAATGTTGCGTTGTCCTCGGAGTAAAGGGTGTACAATAGTCTGTGGTCATTACAACCAACCCAAGCACTATCAACCAGAACAAACAACTGCTGGTCCACTTTCCCAACATTGGTGCACTTGACGTCATTGTCAAAGGGACAGCCCAGCTGGCCTTTACAATCATGCTGATCTCGCCGATTGCAGCATTGTACAGAACCTGGAGGTTGCTGTGGTTAATCAAGATTTCTGGCAACAAACGTCTTGTCCACCGATAACAGCGATGTGTACCACTGTTACGACGACCTATGGAAGACCGCATAGGAGAGGGTTAAAGCCAAGTATCAGGGCATTGTCATATCAGATGACGTTAATACGACAAACATACGGGCTGGTACTATATTCCGCTGGACTCCTCGAGATCCACATACCCTCCTATCAGAGCGCACTTGGCAAATACAAGGTCATGTTCAATGACTACACAAAAGATGGCACCTCCTTGGGGTAGGACCGAGTGGAATATCAACCTGAACGTACTGACTCGCAGCATGAAAGACATGCTGTTGCTCTTTGAAGACCCAATCAATGCCTCATTTACCAGGAAGACAAGAGTAGTTCTACAAACAAACGTTGCAAACGTTGAGGTGACCATTGAGCGTGTCCCCAACCAGCCGTATGCTCAGGGCATGCTACAAACAGTGGGATGAAGCAACATATGCAAAAAAACGGTTCCAGGACATCCTGAAGTTTGCAGGGTCCGGGTAGACTTTGTATGTGATTATGTACGCACAGCTGTCAGAGCTGGCCTTAAGCGGCCGCCTTGGCATTGGTTGCCGGGTTAGGCGTTAGTGCCTGGTCGGCATAACTATATACTATTGATTAGAAATAGCACGACTGATTGCAAGCAAAATGTATCCCGATAGCAACATTGACCAACTCCTTGCAGAGCCAAACATGTCTGTTGTCCCAGCTGACAAACTCAGCACTCCAGTGCCGGCAGTCCTATCAGCATCTGGGTGCACAACACCTAACAACTGACCAGGTTGAATTAATGAATGACGAACCTGTATGCTCTAACTGAGGCTTGGCTGCGCGCTTGCATGACGCACTCTCTTGGTTAGGCATTTCTACAACTGTACTCATGTGTTGCTGGAATGTTTCTCCCGAACCCTCTAGAAAACCGGCCAAAGGTAGTTGCTCACCTTGAGCCGTCCTTTTGTTAGGAACACTCTAATCACTGCTACGTGTGAGCTTTGTCACCCCATGTTCTTATCACCACTAACTACGGTCTTAACAACAGCCAAGCACTGTCAATTTGGAGAAACAAGCATAGTAAGCAAAGATGTCAGCAGAGGCAACAAATCCACAGATGACAGCGGAGGCAACGCCAGGTGCAATAGAGAAGGTGACTAGTGAGTCCACAAAAAACCTTATATATTTTGCTGCAGGGCGGAAGTGCGCCGCAGCTCGATAATTCAAACACGATAAGCTTCGGGGTGAGCTCTGTAAGGCCTAGACCAGGCTCACCTCTGCCAGAGATGAGTTAATCGGTGCCACTGACACAGAGACTGCTCATCAACGCCCTGTACCACAATGTAGTTGTTTCTGGTATATTTATAGGTTATGCCAAGCTCGGCAAGATGGCTCTGGGAGGGGAACTACTGAAGCTTGACTTCACGCGACATGACCTGGGCACGGCTGTTGCCGACGTAGACCTCGCCATGGCCACAACATGGCTTATTAAACAGGGGATTATATACTTTATATTCTATATGTAGACACGTAACGTAAACTCCAAGACGCCGTATGACTCGTCGCATGCAAACAATCTACTATCGCACCAAGTTCTATTAGAAGGGCATTACAGCTTTCAAGAACCTTGCAGCAGCCGTTAGTGTTTCTGAGTTGCCCGGGATTGGCGTAAAAAGCTGGCCATTTGGCATATCTACCTACCAATCCCCAGACACATTCCTCGACCAAAATTTGATGTTCACCAAGCCAATCTCCGGTTTCTTCCACGTGACCACTTGAAATGCCGGACTTAAAGTATCCCCTCACAGCAGTGGACGTGATCTCACGCTACACAGCGGTAGAGTAAATGACTGCAAAAGAGGCTAAAGATATAGCAGATGCACATTAAAGGATATATAAGGGAGGACTAACGCATTGGCCCCAAATGCTTCAGGTTGATCCCAGACGGTTCATGGGTGCAGTAAGCTAGATGTTGGCCAAGCAAGGGGTCTCCGTCAGGCGTGGCCATATGGATGTCCATCGAGACCAGGCTTTTGTGGAACTATTGCAGAGCGGCTCTTCAGACACCAGTATGTCGTGGAGTTAAAACTACCATCTGGGGAGCAATCAAATTAGTGTGTTTCTCGCCTGCAAGCTGATAGCTCTGCACTAAACAATTAGAAGACCCGCTTGATGTGGTACAAAACCCAAAGATACTATCATGGCAAAAGCAGTTGCACAAAACCCCCTTCTGTGGCCCAGGATGCTTCATCCGGTTTAAAGACCAATAGCTTCCCTCTGGTGTTGGCATTCGCTACCTCTACCACCCGAACGAGTTGAAGCATGGCCGCCTTCGTGTCACTAACTCTGTGTGGTCACTCAAGGTCTACCGGCTTTGACGCTCTGTTGCTAAGTCTGAGGAGTCTATGCCCTGCTATTTGTTGGACGGGGCAGTGATTATTATCCGAAATGAATACAAGACCACGAACCCCAACAAGCATTTCCCAACTCAAGCACAATTTGTGCTGATTCCAATATTTTGATAAATTATTAAATATGCTAACGATCATCAACCTTGAACCTAGACCGTCATTTCCATTTTCTCCCGTAAAGCGCGCTTCCAGTCCCTTGGGAAAGCGCCACCTTTCGGACGAAAATGTGTTGGTTTTTTTTCGGAACTATTGGCTACATCCGGTTCATGTATTTAAGGATGTATCATTGACAAGATTGAATTTTCGGTTTGATTGAACGGAATTAGCTTTATAAATTGGAATGCAATTGAATGGTAGTTTTGAGTGTAGTTATTGGTATATATTAGAATTGTATTAATGAAAATGGATTTTCCCAATCATGGAATATTAAATACGACATCCTCAGACCTCCTGCAAGAGTGCGACCAAGAATGCGACAAAGAAAGGAGGAACACATAAATTGAATATTGATTGATATATTACCGGTTTAGTATTGTATAGTAATGACACATTTGGCCCCTTCGCAAAAAGAATTGTGGAGACATTTTTTTAGAGCTCTCATGTTATATCCATCATTGTCTCTTTGGCTGTGACAGTTTTTTATGACATGTTATTTCTGGCGACTCAAATCCATTCCGGGATGCTGTCTGCAATAAAAAATAATATAGATCGTCTAGTAAGCTTATTGTCTGAAGCTGATAAAAGGGATTAAAAAATTATCGTATCGAGATAATGCCACATTTTGACCCGAATCCCCCGTTATAAACAACGCCTTAGCGCGCATATCCTTAAAATATTCGGCAACTTCCGTAAACCTTCGGCACAAATAAGTAAACAGGAACCCCACAGGCCAACTCAGCAGCTGTGCAGAGTGAAATCTCGGCGGAGCGCAGTCAGTCGTCAAGCTCAGGCTGCTTGTCTAATCGCGTTTTCACGCAAAAACCAAACATAATGTCTCTAGACTTCCGAGAACTACTCACGGCAGCCGTGGACAACGAGCAAAATGCGAAAAAAGCGGTGAATATTCGTTATTTTATATGTTGTTTATAGCATCATAATATCTACCGAAACTGCGAATGTCGAAGCACCAGACAGTCCCAGTGGGATTGTTCTCCCCGCACAACCGACCCTGCAGCCCACCGGCCTAGGGATCGACCTCGCGACGGGAGTGGTATTAGTGCCAGTCGGAACACAACGTAGTCAAAACGTATCTAATCAAAGACACAACTGAAACGAATCGCTAACAGCAGTTAGTATCGTCCATGATGGCTAGTCTATGAGATAATTGGCCCCAAACTCGCCACTAATGCACTATTGCACTAATGTGTAGCTATATGCATTCATAAGCATGAACCCGGCAGGCATCATTAACAACACCAACCTGTCATGTTATCCAATTATCTCCTAGAAATATTAAACTGTGACTGGATTAAAAGGTATGGCAAGTTAAGGTATTGTTGTTCATAATTCTTTCTCAAAATAACACATTATTCTCACAGTTTATTGCTATTTATCTACCGTGTCCAAGCTATTAAGACAATTAGTGTATGCTGCACTCAAGAATCCCCACATCCCCTATAATGGGCACTCGGGGATCATTTTGTTAATACATAACTACGTTTAACGAGATATTAATAATACCATCTTTTAATTTGTGTCGTTCCATCGATAACAGTGCCTCCCTAAAACCATGAATCACATGAATGTTAGCTGTAAACCATTACGCGCCCTATAACTACCTCGCTATCAATGTGTATACTTTCGCTTTGGTTACAAAATGTAAATTTCATAAAATCTTCACTCATTTAAGTTGTGGGCACTATAGGGCACAAATAAGACAACATACATTTCTATTTTCTGAGACCGCAGCACCTCATAGCGACTGAAAGTCTGAAAACCTCAAAACTTTTGGTTTCCAAGCTGCAGTTGCCAACCAGCTTGCTTCAAACAAAAGTCATTTGGGGCAGGATGCATATTTTATTCTATTTTACGGTTGAGAACATATATCACTTTAACTTGATTTTTTACAGCTGCATAAAACCAAAACTGGCATCAAGACAGAATTCTCGACACCAGCCAAGAGACCTGTGGAGAAGAAGAAGAAGGGGGTGGAATCAGCAGCCGTAAGAGCCTTCCTGGAGAAGCAAGAGAGGGATGAAAAGATCAAAGGTTTGACGTCACATGGAAGATATATAATTCTAGAGCTTTGTGTTTTCGTTAACAGATTTGATGTTAAATTGTACAACAAACAGAATATGAGATGAAGGTATGGATATATCATGGTACTGAGTTGTCTCATTTGAAATATTGCCCAACTTTACAAGTGTTTTATTTTTTTTAATGGGTCCATCAAATAAATATTTTGCAAGTTATATCATTTGGTATGATGAAAAATTCAGTCATCATATTTCAGAAATATTGTTCAAAGATGAATGCATTTATTATTTCAGCTTTACAGGATAAAAAGAAGAAGGTTGCCTTACTAAAGGCTCGAAGTGAGGCTAAGCACAACAGAAAGGCCCATGCTATGGCTTCAAGAACAAAAGACAATCTGAAGGTGTTTCATGATGAATTAGAAAATACCTCTGGTACCTTATCTAAATCAACGGATGCTAATGCCAAGCCAAGCTCAAGCAGTCGAGGTGACTATGACGAAGATGATGAGTTGAAAATAGGGAGTATGTTTTTAAAAAACAAACGACGTGTTGCTCACAAACCTGAAGACAAAATTCTTCAGACTCGTAAACCTGTACCAGTGGTTGTTAAAAAGCCAACCAATGAAGACCTTTGGAATGTTGAATCAGACTCTGATAAAGAGACGGACTTGAATAAGCCTCTTATCAGTGTGATGCCAAGTAAGTCTAAGTCATCATCCCATAGTCATAAGGAAAGTAAACACAGGGAGCATGGCAAGTCTGGCTCAAATAGCAGCAAGGTGAATAATCATGGTCATAAGACACTCAATTTACCAGAAGGAAACAAAACGCAATCTAGCGGTGTGTTCAAGTCACTGGCAGACCGGGAAAGGGAGATAAAAGAGAGCAAGTTCAAGTCGTTGGAGGACAGAGAAAAAGAGAGGAAAGAGAGAAAAGCTAAGAAGAAAGAAGAAGAAAGGAAAGAGAAGGAGGAAGCGGCGAGACGGAAAGAAGAAAAAGCCCAAAAGAAACTGAAAATGAAGAAAGAACTTGCCAAGAAAAGGGCTGCCCAGGCCCCACCTCCGATGAGCTTTCATCAAATCCTGGCTCTGGCTTCAGGTAATCGTAAGAAACCAATGGAGGAAATTGAAGAGAAAGTTATAGTCAAAGAGACTCCTAAGCCTAAAAAAGAGGAAGAGACACGGCCAATGACAGCCGAGGAGAGAGAGCGATATGAGCGAAGGCAGAGTAAGGAGTATCAGGAGTGGCTGAAGCGAGGAGGTCGTTTGCCTGGTGGTCAAAAACAAAGACAGGAGGCCAATCAAAAATATCAATCGAACAATGAGAGGAATGGTGTTCCTTCTAAAGGAACTCAATCCCACAAGGGTAGACCAGGAGACCAAAATCCTGCAAACCATCCTTCTAAAAGTGTTGTTTCCAAAAAACCTAACACTTCAGAGCTCAAACAGAACAATGCTGCTACCTCAAAGGGAAGTCGTAATAATGAAATAAATTCCAAGAAACCGGACAAAACCAAGATGGATAACAGCGTACCTCACAAAAAGACGATGTCAAACGGAGCCAGCTTATCATCTAGTGCGTCTGATAAATCCAGGATGTCTTTGAATGGTAAACAATCAAGAGGTGATGCAGGTTCACAAAAACGAATAGTTTCACAAAAAGATGATGATAGAGGAAGTTCCAGTGGAATCAAATCTCAGCACAGAGGTGACAATCGTCGGGAAGACGAACCCACCAACCCCTGGGATCGCATTTACAGCCAGGTTAAAAAGAACAACCCTAAACCAGGTGCGTTAAATTGGCTGCTCTATTTTGGTAGTCTTTTATTTCAGACCATGTCAGGTTGTCACTCATAACGTGTTACTGTTCAGGGATACAAGCTCCCATCAGGAAGTACCCATTCATGTTAACTAACTTTATTGTCCACACAACGTTTCTGTCTTAAACTTCATAGACTCGCAGTTTGCTTGAGCCATTGTGTCCATATCGTGAATCAATTACTCTTATATGTCAACCAACTTTCATCCTACCTGTTATTGCTCTAACAGCAGTCAAGCGACGCATCGTTGAGAGTGATTATGACGATGAAGAAGAAGAATATGACAGCGAGTTGGATGACTTCATCGCAGATGATGACGATAATATGGATGATTTTATTGATGACACTCACGGCTCCGATTACTCCAAGCATATCAAGCAGATATTTGGTTATGACAAAAACAAGTAAGAACATCATCTCTTTAAAGCTCACTTAATGGAGCTTATGTTTATTTGTGTCACTTATGTCAAATTATATCAAACAAACTTTAAATCTGTATTATTTAGTCTATAAAGTTAAATAATGCAAAATGGTAAAAATTGTATTACATATTGTACATGGCTGTGCTGTTTACTGAAGTTATCTTCTGGGTTTTTTATAATCTGTTATCCTCTGTTTTAATGGCTATCCTGGCTCACCAACATCTGTAAACATTACCGTCCACGATACTGTTCTTCCTCAGGTACAGATACGAACGCGACGACGACATCAATGACATGGAAACCAACTTCTCGCAGATTATGAAGGAAGAAGCACAGAGGTAGGTCCTTCTGGGTCATATCAGAGGTCAAACACATCATCATCTTACAACAATTCAAGTACAGTAATGAGGAGTTGTTCCGGTTTGCTTATTAGATGTGTGTATTTATCCCATACTGAGGTTGGTGAGTGGTGTGGTTTGGTTAGTTGGGTGCTGATGAATGTCCCATATTATTTGTTAGTGATGAAATAGCATATTTATGATGGGTGTAAGTAGTCGTTTCTTTCTCTGTAAGTGGAGCATTGATGTAGGTGAGGGTGTTTGACGGGGGAGATGTTTGTGTGCAGTGCGCGTATCGGTAAACAAGAAGACTTGGAAGACATGAGGATGGAAGAGGAGGAACGCAAGCGAAAGCTGAAGCTCAAATGCAAACAAATGTCCAAGAAAATGAGGAGGTGACAGCCGTGATCAACATGAGGCCCCACCCACCAGGTGATGACAGCTGTGACTAACATGAGGCTCCGCCCACTTGGTGGCGACAGCAGCGACTAACATGAGGCTCCGTCCACTTGATGGTGACAGCCTTGAGGCCCTACCCACTGCATGGTGACAGATGTGACTAACAAGAGGTCCCGCCCACTTGGTGACAGCTGTGACCAGCACAACACCCTGCCATCGCTGACAGTCGTGACCAAAACAAGGCCTTTTGTCACCAAAATATTCTCGTATGCGTTTTAGTATATTGATACCTCTTCAGCTTCAATACTTAGTGTAATACATCATTGGAGACTCAACCCTGCTGCTTTCATGATCATTAAAATGGAATCACTAATTCAAAGACCGACCTGTCAATCATTCTGTTTGTTATTGTTAAGGAAGATATATTGGTGCTATCTTGGTAAAGTTAACTAGAAAACACCATCTATTTCATACATTTTCATATATTACCAAAGTTCTATTTTTAGCATCATCTTTGTGATAGATCATGGCATCTTTCTGTTTCTGGTTGGGACTCGTGTTACTGCAATCTTTCGCCTATATAACTGCTATTTCTTGCTGCCGCCAACAGTCATCATGGTGTACGCCAATCAGGTCATCTCGCCCTATGTATGAATTTCGCCGTGTCGTACATTTAATTTCTCACCACAATGTATGAACTGTATATATGTAAGCATTTATTTATACAGCCCCAATGCAGGTTCATGTTTAAGGGGCCTCTTGCCTAGCAATGTTCTATCATGGCACTAATTATATCAGTGTTATATCATTATCAGAAGCTTCAATCATAATTTTCATTTAGAGTCTGTCGACAAGATAGAATGAAATCATGGTATTAGTATTCAATTTCATTTTGGAATAGTGTCATTGTGCCCTGTATCCTATTTCTGTATGTTGAGTATTTAATTTGTATGTATATTGACAGCTGTGGTAAGTGATGGGTAATTTATGATGTTATCAGTTGTGTCATATTGCCATAGTAACTCTCCCATCCGATCCCCTGTTAAATATTGGTGATTCTTTGTAGAACAAATGTCATGAATGGAAAATAATAACATTGCATATTTATATTCCTTCTTAATTCAATCATCAAGATGGTGTTTAAATGAAATCTTTCATATTCCACTGATATGATATGAGACAAAGCTGGAAGAGATCACATGGCAGTGATTAGACTGATAAATGCCAGTAACACATATTACCACACACCACGTATCTAATCCCGACCAAAACAATATGCCATATTAAGTCGACCCTTTTATTGTTCAGTAGCAAAATGTATTTTTTGCAAGCCATAAATGAAAGTCTTGTAAATGCTAATGGATGTAGGATGAAGGAACTCATGAGGAAATCTTCTTCATCGTTGACAAAGCTACTTTTCTCATGAAGCTTTGATGACTTTCGGCGACGTGTTTCAATTGCACTACATGGTTATTGTTCATCTGTAAAATGTCAAATGATTGCGTGAATCAATACCGCAAAAGGTGCATTTCATGTGAAAAATAGGGCAAATGATGCATTAATGATCGTCAAATTGTCAGTTGAACTAGTTCTATTCAGGAGGATGGTTTGAGTCACATTTCTTATTCTTAATGGGAAGCAAAGTAAATGAATCGTGTGGCAGCCATTAATTCACAGAGCTGCAAAAAGGGATTTCATTGTCCATGGTGAATTAATCAACTATTGAGTGTTACAATTCAGAGTTGGATTGACTGAAGGAAAAGACAATATGATGACACGAATATACATCTCCCTTACAGAACAACTCGAGAGCGTGTACTGATATAATAGCAGCCTAATACAAGTTGATAATCCCTTACTCCAAATTCTGTAAACTTCAGGAATCCAGATTATTTTTCATTAATTGAAATTCAAAATCATGTTTGTAGTATGAAAAAAACATGGGGTTCACTCGAGACTTTACAAGACTCCCTAGATATTTTGCAAGACTGTTGCCTTTAACACTCGCCCACCTGGTTGGTCAAGGTTGCAATAGCCCAAGTACCGCCCAGTATGTACAGGTTATATGTATCCAAGCCAGTGAATGCCGCGATGATGAAATGAATGAGGTTTCGATCCACAATCAATCATGTCTTTGGCTGCCTGACTCGGAAACGATGTTAAATCTAACTCACATCTATTGGTGCCCCTTTTTTATGATATATCCCAATTTCTAATGCCAAGTTGATGTTTACATAGTCATAGTGGAAGTGGGCAAGAAGCCCAACAATTGGGGTTGTAGACCACATACAGCAGCATGGATGTATGACGTAATTCCAAAATACCGGAATCTGGAACTTGCTTGGCCCCAAGCAGTCCAGATATGGGATTCTTAACCTGTACAAACAACAACTCCAAGCGAGTCGTTGGATCAATGGCACAACACAGTCAATGGACCACTGTTTATCTTCATTTTGCTGATAAACAGCAAGACTTACTTGGGAATTGTAAGAAGTAATCACAGCTACCACCAGCTTTCCATACTTGACATTCTTCACATAAACTGCCGAGGACACTTCTAGTTTTTGAATGAGTTGCGAAAGAAGTGAACCATCCACATTCAACTGTTACCGTGGCAACAATATCAGACAATAAGCCAGCAACAGCATCCAAAATCTGGGATATAACAGGGATATGCAAGGATGTTATCTGTAATTGGACATGAGGGTTGTACAAACTTCACTCACTTTTAGATCAACAAGTATCTGCAATACTGCCAGCACTGGTTCCAGAATACTGTCAGAGTCATCACAGTACAACCTTCAACCACACAACACACCATCATAAAATATGCTCAATCCGACAACTAGATATTAGCAAAATGATGGAATCTGTCAATTAACTAGTGACAGATATATAAAATCATTGTTTGAATTAAAGTCACTAAGTCGGGCAACAAATTAATTATTCCAGCAGCAGTCTATAAACTCACTAGTATCAAGTTGTGTAAGTGTCTAACAAGTGTAACAATTGCGTCAGGCATGTAATACAGATTATGGGTGACTGATACCTGAGTAGTTGTCGCTGGTAGTCCACACTGAGGCTCTCCTTTACCAGCTTGGCTATGACGTCCCCCTGGTGGGCTCCTGACACACCGACACATTATCTCTCTTTGAAGACAGAACAGTACAGCATGACTGTTACTATCAGGGAAAACGAGATCAAAGGGAGGTTTACCCAGGCAATCACGGTCACTCATAAGAGGAACAAGGACACAGTTCACTATCTGGGCTGGGCAGGCAGATGTCATCAAGTGCAAAGCCCCCAGCAGTGATCGTGATGCAGCTCTCTCCAATCTCTGCAACTGTTACACATGTCACAATGTTTTGGTGAATGAGACTATCTATATATATAATTTAGGAACACAGAGACCTCCTCGGCAAGCCACACTACCTGTATCACGTAAGCTCATCAAAAGTCATGGCACAGAAGCCGCCTGGAGATAATATTGATAACCAATGCATTTTCAGGTTTTGATCAGGTCTGATAAAGACTGGACCATATATGCATACATAAGAGCCGTCACACTGACTATTCAATATACAAACAACTGCCTTTTAAATCAACAAAATAAGAAGGCATTTAACATACTTTTTTAAGAAGTGCACTTTGAACCAGAGCACTCCTGTTACTGATGCTCATCTGTTCCATCTGAGCCACCAGGTGTTGACAAGCCAGCTGGAATGCATCGTCATGGAGACTGCTGATATCTACATGGTTACAAAACTCCACTACCTAAGACACAACAAAAACAGGGGGCGTATCAGTGACAACAATTGATCCAATAAACAGCATTATGTAATAACACAATATACAATGAAATAATACCAGTTAAGTTTCCACCTGTTTGGCTGGCAGTGAGATGAAAAGTTGCAATTCTTTAGGAGGTGTATCTGGATTTGAACCAGATGACCACGCTTCTCGAAGTCGACATGCTTGAACCTGCGACAGTGGTAAGACAGTGAACACAGGGATACCTTATACAAGAATGGGTTTTCAAAAATCAGTCAGAGCATGTGAGATTATTCACCTTGACCTCCTCAGTCAATGACTCACCATGACCCACTTCACCCAGAGACTCGTCTGCAAATATAAATTAATCACACACCTTTGATCACACCTTTAATCATAACCATTGAGTCAATAAACAGCATTTATAATGTCATAACCACCATAATTTCCCTGATGAAAGGTAATGACAGTTATCTTGTAGTTAAAACAAGGACATTGTCTGAGTGAGCATATTTCCGAGGAATTAAACCATGCATATGAATAATTGGCCAGTTACAATAATTACTATACTCTCACAAAGTGGCCCACCGCCATTCTCGCAGGACTCAGGTTTGATTTGCGTGGATGCAGATGACATACTAGGCTCAGCTTCCACATCATCTGCAGGTTCCTGGGTGACATCCATTAACTGATCTCCACATGAAGGCTTATCTGGAGCAAGAATTCCATTCCCATGACTACTAGCAGATTTAGTCATTGGGATACACACTGGTATTTCATTATGCATTTTTATTGAAGGGTTCTTAAGATACATTGTAACTGTGTACTTAAGATACTTAGTTATATGTTGAAGTTGTTACTGATAAGAAGCTTAGAGCAATTCCACCCAAACCTTGATTCTCAGTGGTCATTACTGGAGCTCCATGATGGTCACACGAGACATAGAGCTCACTCTCGACACCCCTGGATGACAACAACTGCCCAATCTGTGACAACAAGCCTTGGTTTTCCCTGGAGAATTGATACCTTGACTGGCTGCAATGAACATGGTTTGCCATCATGGACACAATGAGACTGCTCCACTGATCCCACGAGGAATAGCCAGTTAACATCCCTGTGAAGCATACAAGAGAAGATGGTGGGACCTCCCAACGATGATGGTGGATGAATGCCAATAAAAGGCTCTGTAGATGATGTGGAAATGTACACAGTCGAGGGACACTGGCAGTCAACACAGAATGAGACACAAATTAGCACATCATTATAGCATCCAAGCAATAACAGAAAAATGATTTAATTGCAATAGCATGAAATATATCAGTTGATACCATAGTACTATCGATTATTTTTACTGCACACCTAATTCAATAAGTTAGTCACTCCATTTGGATGACAGTGGAGCATATCATATACTGATATAGGCCATTCTCGCAGTGTATCATATCAATAATGAACCAATGGATACATTTATAGCACTGGTAGCACTATCTTCTCCAAAGCTCTTGCACAAAGAAGTTCTCAATGATCAAAATATGATTCAAATAGAATTAATTTTTTTTTAATTAACAAAGAGGAAAACATACATAGGACAAAATATGAATAGGACTTACAATTGCAGAGCTCCATCAACAATCAGAGGCTCGACTTCTGACAACGCTCCAAATAGTTCCGTCCATGCACCAACCTCGCTGTACATACTATTTCTGGCTTGGTCATACCACAGCTCAGCAGAGACCAACTGACTACCAGGTTTACTGAGCGCACTCAGTAAGCCACGCCAGAGACATGGCATTTTAACCATCATAGTGGTCATGTCAGCAGCCATTTTGGACACGTCTGAAATGTAGAAACACGACACATGTAGTGAAAAGATAGCACACAACAGTCAAGTGAAACAGAACTATTTTTAGTTGCTGTTAATATTGAATTTGCATAACAACATTGTTTTGACATGACTCCTAAGAGGGTAGCTGAAACATTTTTTTTCTAGTTCAGTTCAAAATATCATCAACCTATATCCAGATTAATTTTGTTTCAATGAATACCATTTTAACAAAGAGGGTTTGAAATTTGAATTTTTTTACACATGGCCACTGTCATGACATTAATTTGATATTGGACAGCCATAATTATCTAGCACTTTAGAAATTTATTGATTCTGTATCATTGGTGTTGAATTTATAACTACTTCACAGCCTGTGAACCCATAATTCTGACCATAATCCATCCCTACATAACTGGCCTCCCCTCCCAGGTTGTGATGGTGGGTGGAGGGAGTGGAGGGAGTGGAGGGTTCTCTCTATTTTATGTTATGTACCGAAGCGCCGCCATATGGTTGCATGATCTTCTTGGTATTTGGAAAATGAAAAGGTCAATATTTTGACGGCTAGTATAGGGATGGGTCATTCTTTTGCAATCGCCAGGTAAACAAATGGGTAAAGTAAATAATTAAGAAAGCTATTGCTACGTCAGAATTGTAAGAAACAAGGAGTCATAAAGTCTGAATGGTCGTGCAAGGTCATTTATTTCATTGGGCCCAATTTGGGGTATATGAATAGGTAAATGGTTGCTTATTTAGATCAATGGATCCATTTTTCAGAAGTCTGGTATCTTGATGGGTTCCTTTTTATTACTTTAGGTTGGTCCTTGGTTGGTCTGAATTGTGAATAAGGGTTGGATTTTCCAGACATGGAGGATCGCCCATAAATTTTTTCGAGAAGAGATCCACAACACCCCTGCCCCGGTCACAACCCCAAGGTCGGGTAGCCGTGCACGACGTCTTATTGGTTTATATTTGTATTACGGTCCGACAGGGGCTAACTGTCGGGTTCCTAGTCCTAGACAAATAAGAGTAAGACGTCGTGCACGGGCTCCCTTCCAACACTTGCAACAGCCCGCCCGACGTCGCCCACAACACACTTCTGATGTGATGACAAATCAAGGGAAGTGTCATTTTCGCCCGAAATGTGGCGCGCTCTCCCGCACTCACTGTGGAGTGTAAGGGACAGGGAGCGGCCCCTTGCGGAAGAAAATGGGGAAGTGTTGAATCCCGTTTCGATGAAACCGAAAATCAAATTGATCTGGTACATTTGATATCTTCTTTCAAGTATAATCCGTTTGAGGTCGTTTTCGTCTGATCATGGGCGATATTAAATAATATATGGACGAGAGGCGCGCTGCTACAGATTTAGATTATGCAGAAAAATATTTGAACTATTGCTATGAGAGACTAACATTGTCTAAGATTGTAGCGCTGAAGTAAACTTGACTTACGATCTTTAGTCCGTTAAGTAACTCTTCTTGTTTGGTTCAATTAGATTGATAACCGCCACAAATGGAGTGGATACACTTGTCTATGGCTACTATGTACCACCATATTGGAGTTTTGTGGCATACGCTACTTAGGGAAATTACCAATGTATGGGGGGGGGGGGGGGGGGGTAGCCGCGAACGACGGTAATATAAATATATACCGTCGTGATTGAGGATATGTGGGTCGTGTGGCAATTTTTGTATTTCGCGTGCATATAGCTTCTCATCAATGTTGTGTACTTACGTAAATATATATGTCGACAAATGAGATGAATATCCGCTTCTCCGCACTATTTTGGTTATCCACTGGCTCGTGATTATTTAGCAATTGTCAAATGAACATTTAGAATCACAACTTTCATTCACGGCATCCCCAGGTTTGGAGATATGACGTCACATTACGCAGTTTCATTTTCACTCGCCATGTGGCTGCAGGTCCCGGAGGAGGGGGCACTTAAGTATATAGAGGTAGTATACATGTGTCGGGGTAGGTTTTTTTCGGCCTCCCGACGGGTTTTGTTGACCTCATAATTGTAGGATGGGGTATGCTCTTGCCATTTCTACCTTGTATGACGGGTACAGGTTTTTGAGATCCCGGGGCACAACCCTACGTAGGACAAGGCCAAGTGCCCCCTCCAGACTACGGGAATCAATAAGTGTTATCTTTTTTTAAATGTCAATGTGATATCGTTGAATACATATCGCCCTTCAAAGTAGATATTTCCAAAAGATAATCATTGACAAAATGACACATATACTCAAATAATAAAATTCAAAAAGAAAAAGTTTGCTTGCGAGGAACCTTGTGTCTGCGCATGCGCGCGCAGAAACCGATCTTGTCGTTCAAAATAAACATGAACTTTCAGAATTTGTGTGGCCGGATTAAATCGCCTTTGACGAAATCTCACACGTAAACTAACTCAACTTGTTAATAAACATTCATTTATGTGAAAAATTATTCTTCATATGTACATTTGTGTAATTATCGTGTATAATTGGAACTCATGTATCGTTCACGCGCATTCGGTTACGATCTTTGCACGACGTTAATAAACGTCGTGCACGGCTAGGGGGGGGGGGGGGCTGTCTGACTGCAGCCGAGTATCTGGTCGTGGAAGAGGGGGCACAACAGGCATCGAATGTAATACAGGACTTTATCACCGAGCGCCCCAGTGTGTGGACTTGGAAGGACCACAGGGGATTCGTGGCACAATGGCCAACTGAGGGAAGCTTTTGCAGTTTCAGACCAAGGGGCTTACCTGTAGAAACCGCTGGCTTCTGTGGAACTGTTCAAGCCTATATGACATCAGACGGCTTCTAACCCAGGAGATGCGTCACCAAATTGTTCAGATCAGAGACAACGGTAAGTAGTCGAGCCACCCATTTATATGACCTCTTCCCCTTTTACGGGGTCCCAGCATCGCACTTTCCCAGGGCTAACTGGTGCTTAAATAGCCGTCTGTCTAGGATTCACTTGGACCACTCCAACATAGATTTACCCCAGTGATTCTTCTCGATTCTTGAGCACCCCACTACACGGAAACACCATGCTTTGTCAGCAGCTGGAACTTGAGCAATCCACCTGGATAAGTTTACGCAATTGTACGCAGAGCATAACAATGAATGCCTAGTATGCTAAATTGTGGTGCAACCCAGGTATGTGTAGCGACAGCAATTTTTGTGTAATTACCATGTATGTATTGTTTTTAAGATTTAACTCTTGTACCTGACCCCCCCCCCCTTTCACACACACTCTCTCTCTCTCTCTCTCTCTCTCTCTCTCTCTCTCTCTCCTTCTCTCTCTCTCTCTCTCTCTCTCTCTCTCTCTCTCTCTTCTCTCTCTCTCTCTCAGAGTCTCTCTCTCTCTCTCTCTCTCTCTCTCTCTCTCTCTCTCTCTCTCTCTCTCTCTCTCTCTCTCTCTCTCTCTCTCTCTCTCTCTCTCTCTCTGCTCATTTTGCTGCTGTTTCAATACCATTTTAGCTGGCTGTTTGGTGGTTGCAGTGTATTATTTTTATTTTTACAAACCGTGTTGCCATTTACTAAGTAAGCATGACATAACCTCTGATTTAAAACACCCCTTCTGGTTGCACGCTACATATGTAAGATAAAGCCCACGAGAACCCTAAGTCAATCGCAATAAACCAAACATTTCTAGGTTTGCTCATATCAGAGGGATTTCAGATGATCATCTCAATTACTAACCGCGCATTGTTTCCTTTTCATCATACATTGTTACAGTCAGGGAGAGCCATGTCCGCAATGTGCTGCAGGGTTATATTGGTGCACCAATCTCGCTGTCGCCGTTTGAGATTACATTATTCATTCGTTATAGATAAGCACCACGCACATCATATTGGATAGGGCGCTGATTACATTTCCTGATTTATACTGAAACAAGAATATAACCCTGATGACCCATCCATCAGAGCCTGAAAGAGGTCTTGGTGGCACCTTTGGCGGGTTTTTAAGCTACTCTGGCGTAACTGCCGTAAGTGGCCCCAGTAACCCCACCCTACCTACTGCTGCAGCTGCTCCTCTCATTCCTGTCATGCCTTACTTGTCATCTTTCCCTTTTTTTCAAAATGCACCGCAGTAAT
This sequence comes from Urechis unicinctus, assembly GCA_034190875.2. NCBI lineage: Eukaryota > Metazoa > Annelida > Polychaeta > Xenopneusta > Urechidae > Urechis > Urechis unicinctus. The sequence goes on from CM067358.1 coordinate 17,655,863, forward strand.
TGTGTAATAAGATATGAAAGGCAATATTCACTCCAACTCTTATTGTTGTTTCTACCAGCGTCATGCGGTGGGATATTATATTTAACACGCTATTTATGAATACCTTCAATCAAAGGATTAGCCACAGTTCCAAAACCTCTTCCATTAACTGGGCTTGTTAGGTGTAGTAAGAAACATATGCGCATCTGCTGCACATAAGTGTACAGGAAATCATGGTATCTTCTTAAAGCCCTGTTTGAATGTTAAGTATTCGTCTTTTACCATGGTATACGGAAACATGCCCCCTGTTTATGGTGGTTCACAAAAAAACCCTGCCTTCGCAAATGGTACATTTTTTTCCGAAATAAAATGTTATATTATACAAGCAACTTGCTGAATTCATTAATCAAATCGGATGTAAGAGATATAATTCTTCTCTGCGGGGTATATAACTACAGTAAGGCGTTGTTGTGAGATTTAGGAAGCCGAATCGGATTGTTCAATATGACATACATTTAGCTATTTAAAACAAAGCTCATAAACACGCGTGGCATACTACATGAATTGTTATTATTGAGCAGATATATAGAATATCTAAAGCTAACAGTTAACAGAATAAACCTCATGAATTCTAAACTTACAGAAAAAACAAGGCCAACAAACAATCATTGAATACATTCAACCTGTTGTAGGATGCAGCACGAAACGAAAACCTGTTTCAGCTACAAAACATCCTTGCCTTATTCCCTACGACGCAGATCATTCTGCCGTCCACCATTAACAAACTGATAACCTTAAACGAAAGCGCTATTTTACTATTGAGTATTTTCACCAAACTTGTAAGATTCACGGGTAACAGAATTACGTTCCATACACAAGTCACGATATGTTGAATATGTACTTATCGTTGTATTACCCAGAACCAATTTCTTGGTCACATGATAAGAATTGTAAGAACGTTTCACAAAAGGAAATATATTAATCAGCCGCTCACATTTTAAATTGCGTACAAGAATAGCTTTATTGGGCAAATCGAGTTTATGATTGAAATGATTTGTTTGGCATTGTTCCAAAGCATAAAACACAGCCAAGTTATCGCGTGTATCGCAGGGCGCTAGTAACAGAAGATCGCCTGGCGAGTGGGAATACATATGCTTTAGGCTTACAAAACGTGTGCAAGTAGTCAAGTGTATAAGCGAATGGTGCATTTGCGCTCATGCGTTGTAAGAGAGAGAGAGAGAGGATACTATAGACTTAGCATACACACAAAGAGTTTATAGCTACGCTAAGAGGGCTCACTCTTTTTCATAATCACCACACAGCCTGACGGAGTGATCCCTCTTTTCCTCTCCATTAAACTGTTATCTGCAGTGCATTAAATAATAAGATAAATTATTGAAATGTACAAGATAAGGTGACTGGATGTAGTCAACTAAAATTGCATTAGGCGAAGCACATTACATGCGTAAAATCCACTATCGGGACCACTTGCAGGTTCGCAAGACTATGGCAATGGCAAAACCATTATTCTCAGCATATTGTTGGCAAAATTTTAGTTACAGTTGTCTACCTCCAGGTAAGCTCCGGTAGAACGGTAATATAAGTTAGAGAAGAAATTGAAAGAAGGTGGCTTGGATGTAGTGGTGAAACAGTTCCCTGCAATATCTGTGAATGATACAGATAGGAATAGGGTGATGGATTAGCTTGAGGGAAGAGTGATTGGAAAGAACATTTTTGTTCATTTTTGGGATTTGGATGGTGAACTTCAGACATATAATGGGAGAATTGAGAAATCATGGGAGAGTAAAAGGAAGGGAAAATTGTACAAAATTGCATACTGGACTGAAGACCAAGATTACAATGATGCACAGGATACTGATGTTTCTGTTTATTCTGCAGCCACTGATTTATTACTGGGAGAACTAGTTATTTCTGATTGAAAAATGTTGTATAGACTACTCTACTCACCTGACTGTATATTTCTGAATATTTATTTCTGGGATAATGTTGCTGTACATAGCTGATCATACATATGCCAACTCTAGGAGATATTAATTATGTGTTTCTTTACTTTTCAATAAACCTTGAATTTCTTGATTGCAAGGCACTTGATATATTCTCACATCTCTGGCCACCAGACTGGTGTTGATAAAATTTTCGCCCCTTAATTAGCTAATAATTTTTTAACTAATAAAGATATGTAAACTGATCTTTTGTTGAATAAGATCATGTATATCATAGCAGAGACCCTATTCTCAATGTCCTGAAAATTTCATTGAATTATCTTGAAAAACTAGAAAGTTATGGCTAATTCATTTCCCGGATCTCACTATTTTGGCCTAGTCAATGCAAAACAGAGGGACAAATTAATTAGTTTTCATTGGACTAAAATCGACATAACTTTCTTATTTCTTAACATATTTTGACAATCTTGGTGTCATTTTGTTTCTTTTATTAAGCTCTATCACAATAAAAAAATTCAATTCAATTCTAAAATAGTTATTTTTTTTTGGTCACATACCTATACCGTTCTGCCCCGATATTTTGGGCGCACATTAAAACACGCGTTTGACTAAAGTGTTGGGTTACGCATCTAGAAAACAACATATATCAAGAGTCTGTACAAAAATAAGTCTCAGCGCATCAAAAAACTTGCCCCGATCGATGCTATTCTTTAAGAAATGCCATCTATATATCATTTCCGAAAAATCGCGATGCGATGACCGCCATTTTGGAAAATATTGGGTCGCATGATTTCCCGCCGCCTATCCGCATTGCCTCCCAGCTAAGCGTGCGAAGCACGTTGACGCACTTTGAATACAATCTGCAGTATCTTATCGAGTTCAGACGCAGGAAGCAATAGTCGTCGATGGGTCACGTCATTCTTAGCATGCGCGATGTACGTGGTCTTGAACTTGAAAACAACATGTTGCTGTGTTTCGGACTTTCTACCGCTTCCAAATTTATCAAACTATAACTAATTACCATGGATGAAATCCCCGCCACAAAGGGATAAAATTGTCCGTGAACATCATTGAATTCTAAAACTCCATCACTTGGGTATGTTTAGTGTTTGGTAGATGTCTGAATCGATCTCATTTTTTTTTTAAATTGCATCGTTTTCAAACAGAATAAGACGTCTACTCATATGTCTTGTAGAGCTACGTCCAGGTACCTTATTTTTCACAAACTCTTTTCTGCAAAGATATTCTCGACAATTTCACAGGATAAAATAACAGCCATTATAGATTCTCATGATGCAAAACATATCAACGCGTAACAGCTAGAGGTTATTTTAATCTGTATGTCTCCAGATGCAGTTGTGGAAATTTTGTGTGTCGAAGTGATTTTGACGTGATAATTTGCATGTGCATGCGTGCACAAATAGTATGCATGGGTGTCTTAAATCTACTCTTCTGATTGAGCTCCATCCCGAGTAATCAATTTATAAAGAAAATTTGGTTGACCATGCATATATATAAATACACTTAAGTATCGAATCGTAAAAAAACGAAACTTCCTGTGCTTATAAAGCCAAAAGCAATGGACCGACGATAATAGACTGCGAGGGAGCTTCCCAAAAAAGATATTTCTAACCACACTTCCCAAAGTATGCTTGTGACACTATCGGAATGAGGAGCGCGCACTAATTTGCCTTCATACACAATACGCAAAGAAACTCTGACTCTGACAGCGCCGCGCTATTTACTACTTTCGATCCGCGGTCCAGATGTGGCATCAGATCATCAAAACAGAGTGCCTTGTCTACAGATGTCCTAGAGTCAAATATATTTTGACAGATTCATAACGTCATTATCATCGGCCGTTTCATTGGTTGATTAAATAATCGCATTTTCACTTGATTTTACGGATAATATCGGTATGTTTTCAATAAGATCAGTCAAAGTAAAGCACATTAGAACACAATCAACCAATTTTAGTTTATTCCGACATTGAGTATGTGTTGGACCGAAAGAAATAGCTGGATGACGCAATGATGTTTGATTTGACCTTTACACAGCCTTGACCCTAAGTTATCATTTATAGCTGTGTCAATCCGCTTATTTTACATGATTATTGTCACGATGAACCGTAATTATATTAGATGTGTTTTCAACATTTTGACAACAAATACTAAGAAAACGAAACAGTTGATTTCGTTTGGAGTACAGTCATTGAAAGACTATTAATAAGCTAACTACATAGAACTATATTTTTTGGCGAAACTATATTGAAATACATTCACTTCCGCCTCATGATTCATCCCTTCGCCAATACCATATTGAATCACAGACAATGAACGCAATTTGATTATACACGCTGCGATTATATCGAAAATGGAAAGTCTTAGTTATTATCCTAAATCATCATCAAGTTACATGAAAGCGCTACCAATCCAGTTATTCTACGAATCTAAGGAAAGTGACTCTGGAACTGCTGAAAATCGTTTTTCTAGTTGTTTTTGTGAGAATAATCGAGCCATGGGACATGGCCTACACTTGACTGTTACATCTCTTCATTGGCGTGTCTGACAAAGGATATCAACAATGGAATACTTAGTTAATAGAGTTATGTATGGACAAGCTACCAGTGCCCTAACAAGGAACACTTTCATTGACCATACAGATAGTGATAGACAATATACGGGCCACACCAGTGTAAGTGACCCATTCAGACCACATATTATGCGACTTGATAGCACAGGGGAAGTAATTTCATCAGATGATATTCTTGGTCAACCGGGGATCAACCTACAGGACTCTCTCCATTATTCTTCTGAGAGTAACATAAGCAAAGATTACAGCATGAAGACGGAAACCTCTGTGTGCAACCAGTTTTCAATTAAGAACATTATCCCTCGTAGTTTTAATGCATTTACTACTTTGGTGCCTTGTTATGCAAAAAACAGCCCCTCAATATCACTGGGATCTCAAGGATATAAATATTTGCCAACTCATTCCTCAGAACATCAAATCACCATGAGTAAACTGAATCCAAATGCTGAGCCTTGGTACCCATGGTGGGTGAGAGAAAGTGAACCAATCAATGTAACTGAGAATGAGCATCAACCCAAGAAAGGAGCCCACTGTGAAGTTACAAATGTTGAAGCAGATATATCCAATGGAAATATTCTTCAACTTGAGAATATAAATGATGAGAGCAACCATACAGCAATGACAGTCACTGATGAAACTCCACATCCATTTTTATGTGATGTGAATGCGGAACTGAACTGTACTGATTCTCCATCTTTATTGTGTGAGGAAGTTGAAGCTGTAGAGTCAACATATCTCAGCAGTGAGGTTAAACCATCTGTATGTCAAGAAAACCCTTCAGTTCCCCAAGTGTTTAATATACAAATATCAAGACCATCTGAAGACCAGGTATCAAGTTCTCTAAGTTCAATCAGCGCAGAAGTGTTAATCACTCCAAAAATGAATTATTCCAGTAAAAAAAGAGGAAGACTGTCTGCCAAACGACGTCATAAACGAAAGGAAAAAAGACAAATTTCTTTCACAACTCTTGGCTCCTCCCCATCCACTGATGTTGATGGGTCTGTCCCTCAACCCATTCCAGATAACTCGAGATCGGCTACCTTTTCAGCATCCTGTATTGATCCATCAAGCCCTGCTCAGACATTCTGCATGAATATGGTAGCTTCACCCAGTAGTGTGGAGTCATGTAAGGGTAGTCCATTGGCTTTCAGTTTCATCCTGCACTCTGATGGCTCTGGTAGTGACACAGATTCTGACAGTGGCTGGGATGATTCAGATGCTTCGGATGACAATTCATCGGAACTTTGCTGGGATTCTCTTCCATCAGATCTTCAGGATCCTCTTTGTGGTTTATTCAATTTTCAAATCACCTTTTCTGACCTGACAACAAATAATGACATAGATACTGAATCATCCTCTTCTGGAAACCAAGATATTAGTGAAGAGTTGGAATCCAGATTGAAAGAAGCAAATGATACATGGGAAAGCTCATACTGTGATATTGACTCTAGGGTTACCAGGAGAAAAAGGGTATGTGTTTCTATTCCATCAAGTGAATTATGTGTTATGTTTCACCCCCCAACAAACGCATACATGCACGCATGCACTTGCGAACACATACACACACCACCTCTCCTCCTTTCCACCCCACACCCCCCCCCCCCCCCCCCAACCCGGCAACAACCCCAAAAGTTAAAGTTAGATTTACAACTTTTCGGCCACTCGAGACATGAACACTAAACCAATTTAAGCAAATGAAATTCATCCCTTTTCACTCGTACCAGATTAATTGTTGTCCAATTTACATAAACCTTTAGAATCCCTTTTAAGTTCCGTACGGGTCAGTTTCCAAATTATATAGTCCTTAACCAAACCCAATCCTTTGATGAAAACATCCAAGTCCCGTCAATTCCCTTAACAATTAATTTAGACCCGTTTGATCTCCAATTAAAGCTCCGAATGACCCCAAGCCCCGGATTAACCAATCACAGCTCACCACATCAAGCCACCCGCACCTTCACTATAAATACGACAGCATCAGACACACAAAATAATTACAATCAACAGATTCCTCAACTCGACATATTCATCCCACAACAAGAACCAGAAGTAGAACCCGAACGTGCCAGTCAGCCGCGACCAAATAAAGAAAATAGAAATTCGTACAAAGTCTCGGGTATTATCTAGCAGGACTCCAACCCTCAGCTACCTGCAATCACGTCGGCGACTTACGAATAATCGTCTCTCGTACCTCATCACTTCTCGACGAAACACAGTGACCCAACCGGTCATATATGCTTGCATCTTATTTCCAATTTCATTAACCCTAGGCAGTTACTCACAAGTGAAATGATTTTGTCTGAACAACATTATTAATTGACTGTTTTGTCTGTTCCTTGAGCAGGTGTTGTTCTTGACTGAACCAGACCTTGTTGAATTTATTCCTACCGATCCGCACCAGGAAGAAGCTTTGGCGGAGGCTCGTATAGGTCCGTGGCAGGAATACGCTAGAGATCATGAGCGCTTCAGAATTCGTATCAAAGAATTGGAGAAAGTCATAAGTCCATGTTTGTTGCCTTCCCACCGTGAAACTATCATCGAAAAGTTATATTCTGAATCATTTTAATGCTTATCCATGAATACACTGTGATTCCCCTTGACAAGCTCATTACTTCTTTGTATATTGTAAATATATAATGCGATGATGAACTAGTCAAGAGGCTGTTATATTGACCTCTGTTAATTGATGTACATTATTTTATGTATTTATTATGCCTTTTAATAAATACTTGCTTGAAAGCCATCAAAGTTCAATGAATTGATCTCTATTACTAAACAAATATGTGAAAGAGTTTACCCAAGTTCCCATAGCCACTTTTGATGGTTTTAATGGTACCTTGCACTTAGAAATATGTACTATGACAGATGTTATTGATGTGTTACGGTAACAGAGAAACCTGCAGACATATTATAGATGGGTGAATTCTGTTGTCATTGATCTGCTCTCATTATCTCGTTGTTTGATATGAAGGCCTCACACCATTGACTGGCTAGGTTCATTAAACTGATAAACTGCCCTGTAAATTTCGAAAAAAGACCAGCATTCTCTTAGGCAAGGATTAGTCATATTTAAAACATCTTCTGCGCAGCAATATTTCCTGTGATAATCATTTACTGGGCAATTGTGTTTAATGCTCAATTCAAAGATTCATATTCAAATGTAACATCACATTTGATAAACTTGGCTTACTCTGGCCTTGCACACCTTTATATATATCGCCGTCCGTCCGGGGCTAAGTATTGTTTATACTGATTTGGAGCTTATCCAACGACCAGTTGTCAAGCACGTGCCATAAGCGCAACGACTCTAATAGCCATTATTTACGGAGATGTGAATGTCGCTTGGATAGAGCAGCATGCCATGGTTTCCATTAATGGCATCGATGAGTAGTCACGGTAAACCTGCTTTGCTCTTCTATTGACTTATATCCCATTAAAAGGTGTGGCAGTGATTTTCTCAAATTTGGAGTAGCGCCAAGGAAATGCACCGCTAGGTAGAAGTTTCGATTTATGATTCAACAACGCGATTTTTTTCTTTCTATCTCAAGTGGTTCAAAAGTTACGGGGTTTGTAGTTGAGCTTGTGAGGACGTTTTTTGTGCAACTCACTGGTTGACCCCGACACACGCACAATATATTATGGAATATTGTTTTTTCTGTTATATACTATGCTACCCCCCACATCCAAATGGCTTTGAGATGTTAAATTACAGTGGTATTTATATTGTGATGAAACAATCATTAACATAATGATTTCAAAACTAGTAAAAACGAAAAACACTACCAGTAATAAATAGAAAAGTGCACAAGTGAGTATTTACAATAGCATGTAGGTAAGAAAATGAAATCTACATTAACAGCAATGTCGCTAGTTGGGTCCTGATCACCCAAGACCATCTTCATCTACTCGTTGGCTGTGCCTAGTTCCTTAATCTCTTTTCTACTAGCCGCCAGTTCCCCCCTCGAGCCTTTTTATTTCGTCCTCGAGAGGATATTCTGTACGATCAATTGACTGTGCTTCTAAACGGGCCAACTGGTCCATGACATGTGACTCCCTCTTTGCAGTCCGCTTCTCTGACTTGGCTGTTATGAACAGTTTTGATAATAACAACCAGGGGCGTAGCTGGGCCTATTACGAAGGGTTCGGGGGACCTCCCCCGAAATTTTTTTTTAACTATAGATCCAATATTGTGCGATTCATTTTTGGAAACGATGTGTAGGCCCGGGCCTACCTAGCTCCGGTGTAACGGTAACATGAATTTATTGGGGCAACTGCCTCTCTGTTCGTTTTACAGTATCTAATGGAGTGCGTCAGGGTGGAATATTGTCACCACATCTATTTAATGTTTATGTCAATGACCTTAGCACTAAGTTGAATAAGTGTAACATTGGTTGTGTAACCAATGGTATTACTGTCAATCACCTCATGTATGCTGATGACATTGTCGTTTTCAGCCCTTCTGTATCTGGACTTGCTAAATTACTGAAAATTTGTGAAACTTTTAGCATTTCTCATGATATGATTTTCAACTCAAAGAAAAGTGCTTGTATGTCATTCTTATCAAAACATCTTAATGATGCAAATCTTCCGGCTATGTATCTAAATGGTGAGAAACTCAAAACTGTATCCTGGTACAAATATTTGGGACACATTATCTGTAGTGATCTCTGTGATAATAATGACATTGATCGGCAGAGACGTTGTCTATATGTTCAAGGAAACATGATCCTTCGCAGATTCTCTGTGTGTTCAGTCCCTGTGAAAATTAAGCTGTTTTAAAACTTTCTGTTTGCCTATGTACACTGCACAATTGTGGTGGAATTATTCTAAGTCATGTCTCAACAAACTGTATAGCTCTTATCACAACATTCTTAAGTTGTTTACTGGTCACTCCAAGTTTGAGAGTTCCAGCTTATTATGTACTATTTATGATGTTAAAGGATGTGCATCTGTCATAAGAAACCTGGTATTCAAGTTTACTCATAGATTGAATAGATCTCATAATCCTATCATTGTAAATTTGTTACAGTCTAGTCGGGTGTATACATCCAATATTAGACGCCACTGGTGCTGCCTTCTGTATCTAAACTGTACATTGACTCATGTTCACCCTGCATATGTTTAGCATATTATTTCATGTTGTTTTTCATATTATGGACCACTTATATTTTTGTCAGTATAAGCTGTGTCTGGAATAAAGCTTATCTATCTATCTATCTATCTATCTATCTATCTATCTATCTATCTATCTATCTATCTATCTATCTATCTATCTATCTATCTATCTATCTATCTATCTATCTATCTATCTATCTATCTATCTATCTATCTATCGATCTATCTATCTATCTATCTATCTATCTATCTATCTATCTATCTATCTATCTATCTATCTATCTATCTATCTATCTATCTATCTATCTATCTATCTATCTATCTATCTATCTATCTATCTATCTATCTATCTATCTATCTATCTATCTATCTATCTATCTATCTATCTATCTATCTATCTATCTATCTATCTATCTATCTATCTATCTATCTATCTATCTATCTATCTATCTATCTATCTATCTATCTATCTATCTATCTATCTATCTATCTATCTATCTATCTATCTATCTATCTATCTATCTATCTATCTATCTATCTATCTCATAAGAGGATGTAGATCAGAGAGCTGTTCTGAGGGGATCGTGATATTGGGGGGATATTTCGCTCCTGGATACGTAAACAGTGTGCCTATGAAAGCTTCATACTGTTGGGTTCCCTTTGCTGATGCCATCCCCTTCATTAATTTCTGGTACTTCCTTATCATTCTAGACAGACAACTAAATAAAGCCTTGGGAGCAGGTGGCTGGTCTCTGAGTTGTTGAGAGACAAGAAAGTTAAATGTAGCCTCCCTCCCTCCCGCTTTCCATGACTATGATTTCCCTAATATGCATTTTAAAATTAGTAACAAGTCATAGCAAACCAAATCTCAACACACGGCACCAAAACACAACACACCCGCCACCAAGTTACAGCACACCAAATCTCAACATACCCGCCACCTAGTCACAACACACCCACCACCAAGTCACAAACTCACCAGCTGCTAATTCACAACACACAAAGTCACATCACTCAGGCCAAAAAATCCTAACACACCCCTATCACAACACAACCTGCTCATCAAAAAAGCACTTAACTATGTCACCTCGAAAAGTAAGCGTCGTACAAGGTCCAAAATGGCCAAAAATAACTTTTTGTTTAAAGGAAGCGATGTTCAAAATGAGAATAGTTGCAGAGCAATTCGCGCGGCACGCCAATGGCTTAAAATAACCGCACAGGATGTTCAAAAAAATAGTTGCAGAGCAATTCGACCGCCAATGGTTTAACCGCACAGGTTAAAATTAATGGAATATGAGGGTCAGCTTATATACAGTCAAGAACAGGGACACAAATTGGCCGTTGCTGGATCGTTTTGATCTAGACTCGGCAGCTCTGAGCTACTAAGTTACGACTTGTATAACGTCCATATGTTTGACTTATCCGCTTCTGACAAAACACTTCAACATTCATTATATTTTGACAAGCTTATTTTTATTAATATTCCTACCAAAAAATCATACAAGATAATCACTCTGAATTATTCTCGGGGGCATCAGCGCCAACATTGCACTAAAACGCGGTTTTTGAAAAGAAGAACACACTGGTTCCATGATATATCTACTTTCCATACATTGCAGGATTCGGGCGTACTCATTCCGGAACTATGACAGAATTGATATGTTTTGACCCTATCACCGCAGACTGTCCAAGTCCAAATGAACGGCGCGCGGCCGTCATATTCTCTCAATCTTGAAACGGGCCGTTCGGTAGACGCTTTAGAAAGGACTGGATGTGTATCTTGCAATTTACTTGAATATTGCAGAAAGTGTAGCCACTAAGACGTGCTTCTTGTAGTTTTTGAGTTATGAACGTTTTGCTGCATCACAAATTTAAGGTGTAAATCAGGAGATCTTCCCACGGTCCGATTTTTTAAAAAAGATACACCACAAGCTTCAATTTTAAAATGTCTAATGCATCGAACACAGAACGATCATGGGAACTAGATAAGAACAATGTCTATTTGTCTTGTATTCACGAGTCAGACAATGACGGCTGTATCTGAAACATAGGAAACGTAGGAAAGAATATAATAATTACTATCATAACCCTCTATCTCCCCCCAAGTCTTTGGTATCCATGGGGATGTGGGAATGTTTTATCAAAGCCTGAGTAATATGTTAAACACTAACGAACAACAAAATGTCTTAATATGTACAGAACAGTCACAGAACACTATGAATACTGGTGAGAGTTTAGTTCATGTCATAATCAGCATGCCAGCCAGGTGCATGAGTGTCCCGGCTCGAACAGCGTACATGTTTATCCTTTTGCGGAGCTGGTCTAGGGCTAGTGAGAGGGGTGACCAAGGGCAGGAGGCCTTGTTTGGAGTGTTGCATGGAACCTGAACAACAGGTCTCAAATCTGCCTGGTCATCATCAAATGTCAACTTGTGAGGGAGCAAGTCAATATCCATGTTTGGGGAGGGTGCAACACCAGGTGAGGTTGGTGTATTGCCGCTAGGAGGGTCAGTGAATGAGTGTTTATCCCGGGTTGTCTGGTTTGATGGGATGGGAGGTGAGGCGAGTGGTGTGCGAGCAATGGCAGGAGGAGTACCCGGAGGAGTTCCTGGAGCTGCAATTCGGTGAGGCCGATGCCTTCGGACATTGATGTCAAGCTCTATGGTCCTCTTCGATGGTGGGAGTTGCACAGGCGTGTATTTCCTGAGAAATTTTCTGTTGCGCAGTGTTACTTTTCCTGAGCCATCTACCTTAATCACATACTGGTCAAACTGGCGAACCTCTATTACAACTCCTGTCTTGTCCCACTTCAGTGGATAGGGGCCGGTCTGATTCTGGATGCGGACAAAGTCCCCGACGGCGAGTGGCGGTAGACGCTTTGTGTGCTCAGAGAGACGTTCAGCCCCTCTCATATGGCGATTTCTTAAAGCCTCTTCCCTGGCAGATAAGCTCTCCTGCCATGTTGGATGTGGTTTGTACTTGCATGGGAGGATGGGAATGAAATCACGGATAGGTCGCCCAAAGACACACATTGCAGGTGAGAGCTTTGTATCCCTTTCTGGCGTATTTCTGTACTGGAGGATAGCACGCTGAAACGCATCTGTGTCAAGGTCACCATCAGGGCTTGTGTTGTCTGTTATCAGGCGTTTGACGGTTTTGACTCCAACCTCAGCCCGACAGTTACTGTGTGGGAATGCCACAGATGACAGTCTGTGATGAACACCCCAGTCACGTAGGAAGTTACGTGTAGCTGTAGAAGTGAACTCGGGACCACCATCTGAAGTTAGTTCATCAGGTATGCCAAAGGTGACAAATGTACGACAAAGACAATTGATGAGTCCAGTTGCGCCCTTCGACGCCCTTTCCACCATCGGCCAGTTAGTGTAGCGATCTACCACAGCCAGGTATGAAGTCCCCGTGTAGTGAAAGAAATCGGCACACACACACTGAAAAGGGTAGTCAGGTGAAGCCAATGGTGTAGGCGTTGTGTAAGGCTGAGAAGGAGCCATGCGGTTACAGTGGTAGCAACGTTCCCGCATTGATATAATCGCAGGTGTGATTCCTGGCCAGAAGACTGATGATTCGGCTCTGGCGATCATGGAGGTAATACCCTGGTGGGCAGAGTGTAGGGCAGCAAGTACCTCCTGTCGGAGGGAAGGAGGTATTACAACACGCTCCTTGTATAGCACAACCCCATCAACAGAGTAGAGATCCTCACGATATTTGAAGTAGTCACGCAGTGGTTCAGGAAGGTCATTTCGGTGTTTAGGCATGCCAGATTCAATGAAGTCGATGAGCATGGTCATATCACCATCACTCGCTGTTGCAATGCGAACCCTGTCCCAAGTGACTGATTTCATGGCAAGTGAGTTGATGGATGATGTCATCGCAGCAATCAGACACTCATCAGCTTCAGCAGTAGCTGGGGCAGGGGCACGTATGCCAGCCAGGAGAATGGAGGAGCATGGGGTGATGGTGCAGAATGTCCCATCTATGGCTGCCACATCGTCAGGCAGGTCATACTTGTTGGGTTCACCTGTAAGGTGTCGCGAAATGCCATCAGCTGCCAGATTGCTGACTCCGCGTACATGCATCATTTTGAATCGGTACCGAAGAGTTTTCTCCTTCAGGTTTCTCAAGCGTGGATTGGGGATGTCCTCAAGAGATCGGTCACCAAATAGCTTCAGCAAGGGTTTGTGATCCACTGCTATGATTAGGTTGTCACAGCCTAGCACAAAGTACCTGGTTTTGTCTAGGGCATCAACAACTGCAAGAGCCTCTCCCTCCACAGGAGCGTAACGTGACTCTGCTGGATGAGTGAACCTGCTTCCGACCATAGCAACCTTCCATCCGTCATGACAGCAGAATGGCCTCGTGCCTGAGCATGTGCAGTGTTTCTAAAGGAGCCAAAAACCAATCCCAGTTTTGGACCAATCTGTGGCTAGGCATGTGGGCTTGGACTTGTCAAAGATGCGGACACCTTCTTCAATGTCCCTGATGATGGTAGACTTGGATTCCTCAAAGAGGGTGTTGAGCTCATCATCCCACCTGAATGGGGTACCAGGTTGAAGCAATTGGCGGAAGGGCAACATTCTGTCAGCCATACTGAATGCATATGAAACTTGGTTGACTAGACCAAACCATGACCGGATATCAGTGATGTTTCTAGGTGTAGGGAAGTCAGATATAGCCTGGAGGTATCTTGGGCATGGACGGACGCTGTCAGTAGTCACTTGGAAACCAGCAAACTCTACCTCATCCTAGGCAAAGACAAACTTGTCCGGGTTAAGGGTGATGCCGTGTCTCCCGCAGATGTCCAGCCATCGCACTGCTTGGAAGAAGCTCTCCTCAATTGAGTCTGACCACAGAAGTGCGTCATCGATGCATTTGGTTTTATCGGGTATGTCAGATACCAGTGCATCATACCTTCTGGTGTAGCCATCGCCTGAAGCTATGTAGCCTTGAGGAGCTGTTTTGTAGCGGTACCGGCCCCACGGGGTGATGAAAGTTGTGAGATGTCTGTCCTCTTCATGGATGGGCACACTGTGATATCCATTCCAAGCATCAAAGACAGTCTTCTTTTTTCCCGCTGGCACGGACCTGGCCTGATGGAATGGTGACTGTGTGTGGTGCGTTTCTCGTGTAGCATGCGCATTCAGGCCTGGAAGTCTACAGTGCGCCGTGGCTTTCCATTTTTCTTGGCACATACCACCATTCTGTGACACCATGTCACAGGCTGGCCAATGGGGACTTGCTCTATCACACCTAGCTGCACATCTTGATCAAGGCCCGCCTTCACCCGGTCCTGCCAGTGGAGTGGTACTGGTATGGGGGTATGGTGGACTACTGGTGATGCACTGGGGTCCACCATAAGTCTCATCGGTGGACCATCCATCAATGGCAAAACCTGATGCTGGCAAGTGTTGAATGTGCTAGAACTGTAGTATGACAGCAAGAACTGGTGAAGTTTGCCCCGGTTTTCATCAGTGGCTAGAAATGGAAGTTCATTTGGTGGTGCTGGTGGCAGTTGTCGCTCAGGGCAGTCACATGGGATCGAGTTAACATTTTCAGCAGTGGACACAGATGAGCCTGTCTCATGTGTCCAGCCGACAGATGGGAAGTCGTCGGGTATAATCCCCAAGGCGACGCAGGCTTCTCTGCTGATGAAGAGCTTGTCAGACGAATCCGTAATATAAGTAATCTGCTTAGTCTCAAATCGTTTCCCGCTGTTATCCAGGCCAGAGAAGCGTAGCACAGTTGCACCGAGGATTTTGATGCCACTGGTGTTAGCGGCCTGCATCTTCATGGTCGCAGGAATGATGTCCTTGTGTCGCAGGCCCAGGCGGTAGAGGGCGTTAATGCCTGCCAGACAGCTCTGGAACCCAGTGTCAGCCATGGCGGAGATAGAGGCAGTCAGTGGTGTAGCGTGGAGTTTGAAACCCAATGCTTCATAATCTTCAGCCGTGGCTGTCACTGTGAGAATGATGAATGGCTGGGGTTTCGATGCTCTCTTAATCCAAGTCTCCGAAAGCTGGTCATAGATATGATGATCCAAGACAATTGCATTTACTGTATGGTGCTGCACTGAAGCACTGACGGTGCATAGGGAATCGAACACTGCACCCTCATTGTCATTAACTGAAGCTTTAGCTAGGGGTGTGCCTTTGGGTTTGTCTTTGCTCCTGCACACACACTCCATGTGATGGTCACGGTTGCAGTGTTGGCATCTATGTCCATATGCTGGACAGATAGTTTTACGGACACGTGCAAGGGGACTCCTTCCATGGCCCGTCTGCCACAGTAGGAGCATGGATCATTCTTTTCCTTGGTCAGGGTTGTCTTGCCTCTCCTGTAGGTGCTGCTAGCTGTCTCCAACATATGAGGGTCAAGTAGGGTGGAAGCAGATCTCTTCCCCGCCTCCTTCGTCTCCACAAATGTAAAGACCTCCTCTAAGCTCATGTCCTGGTTTTTGTCACCAAGGAGATCAAGTTGTATTTCTTGGTCACCGATCCCACGTGTAAGTACATCGCGGAGGATTTCATCTGTGTAATTGATATCCTGCTGGCATGTGGGACATTGTACCAAGAATTTGCAAACTCCAGCTTGACCGCGCAGGCGGGCACCAAAGTTCTGAACCGGTTCATCACGATCCTGCTTCATGTTATGGAGAGTCACTCTTGCGACCATGGTATTTTCCTCCCGGACCGCCAGCTTCTTTATGGCAGCAAGGACTGTTGCCTCATCCTTGCCAGCTGTCCTTATGAGGTCCTTACGCAACGGTTCCTCACAACATTCAAGGAGCTGTATGACTATGTCTCTGTAGCATCTACGTACGCACGCCACCTGGATTGAAAGTACTGCCAGTCCTCGGCCGTTCCAGCTGCTGTAAGGCAGGCCGTTTGACCTTCTCAACCTCGGCCACTTGGCCAGTGGTGTGAGTGGTTGTGTGTGTGGCGAGTAGCTGTACAACGATGGCTGGGTCCATATCCGGTGTGGTGAAATCACAGCCTGGTATGGCACAGGGATTTGCATTGGCCTGCCAGCCGCTATCTTCTCATAAAAGATACGCCCAGGCCAAATGCAAATCCCTGTGGACTGAACAGAAGGCACTGACCAGTCCTGGGTGTGTGAAAGACAATCGGCCACTTGGCCAGTGGTGTGAGTGGTGTGTGTGTGTGCGAGTAGCTGTACAACGATGGCTGGGTCCATATCCGGTGTGGTGAAATCACAGCCTGGTATGGCACAGGGATTTGCATTGGCCTGCCAGCCGCTATCTTCTATGTATACATAAAAGATAGCGGCCGGCAGGCCAATGCAAATCCCTGTGTGGTATGGGGCACTGAACAGCAGGCATCTTGACTTGGTGTTGGCGAGGATGTCTAGTATACAGTCGTCATAGATAAGAACAATGTCTATTTGTCTTGTATTTCACGAGTCAGACAATGACGACTGTATCTGAAACATAGGAAACGTAGGAAAGAATATAATAATTACTATCATAACCCTCTAGGAACTTACCTAAGGCAACATCGAAAATTGAAGAGCTACGTACCTGATCTGAAAGGGTCCACAAATCATCCCGCGAATCTGGCGAATTACTTTACTAAATCACTTTTGTCACCCATTAAAACCACGGTAAAGTAAATAATTCTCGCAATATTCGTAATACTCAAGCCGTCTCCTTTCGATGTATCATACATGAATGGGAGTAAACAGTAACTATCGTTTTCATAGTGGCACAAGCGCGGCCGCTTGTTGCGACGTTCAGCTGACATCCCTATACCATCTGTAGGGCTTATATTCCATGTCCATACTGAGGATAGCTCTGATTCGTATGGTAATCTGAGTATCCTTTAGGGGAAACTGCTGTAGCATAACAATTAAACAAATGCATCAACACCCGCACTAAGTAGAACCGAATGTGATAAATGCTTTCTTTCTCTTTCAGCAAGGTCAATTAGCTTGATGCTGGTCAAAGTAAACGTACAGTGTTGACGGTGTCTTTCGATCAGGACACTGGTTATAATGTTTTTGACCACCACAATTTATTAATTTTATAAGTGTCACGTTCGTGACAGTTCACGAACATCATCTTATCGGTAAATTTCATGTTCTTTTATCAATATAACTTGATGTGTGCGGCGATTGTTTATTAGATACTCAAAATTCCGTTTATCGCCCAATATGTACTGACACCCGGACAATTATCTGAACTGAAGGCGAGTTTCACCAACTTAAGTCTTAAGATTCCTGTGAATGAGTATCTCTGCTTAAATCACACCAACCGGTAATATCTGTGCCGACTCGCCAACATGACAGCGAGGCGAGGCAGCTAGCAAGACGTGGGTTCACAGTAGCTCTTTCGAACTAAGTACGGGAGTATGCACTCCCTCTTACAAGGTGATAAATAGAACCTGACGTTGGTCTTTTGGGCTAGTTCACAGGGACTATTTGTGGCAAGAACCTAAAATGACCTCTTCTTACATAGAAAAGGCCACAAAAAATCACTGTTGTGCAAATAGCACACCGAATCACCAAGAAAACAAGGAAAGATTGGGGAAAAGGCTACATGAATGATCAGCTATAGTTTTTGCCTTTGTTCTTACTGCCATATTTACATCGTAAGTTTCTGGGGTTCTCTTAGCCCTACAAGACGTCTGGGTATAAATTCATGTTACCGTTACACCGAAGCTAGGGTTCTCTGGGATACCATCCTCCACGCTTGTATTTCGGAAGGGAATATCAATTGTAAACTTGGAAAGTTATCACACATAAATTTTTTTTCGCTGGCAATAGGAATATGAAACATTATCTTAATCAAAACTAAATGATCACTGTCAACACTGATCCCCTGTAACTCAACTGAACATGCATATTTCATGGGGAAAAAAAATTGGTGTGTTCTGTCAGCATGTGTCTGAATCGACAACAAAATAGGTGGTTGTTAATAAAACCTGACGTTGGTCTGTTGGGCTACTTCTACCGGGTTCAAATGTAGCCCGGTCGGACGGTCTTATACATGTATACCGTTCCACAAACATCATTACCACGCCACAGAAAAACCATATATTTCAAGCGGTCAAACCTTCACATCAAAGCTGTGTACTTATGTATCTACATGTGTCAAGGATCGAGACGAATATCACTTTAACACTATTTTGGTTATCCACTGTCTCGTCATTATTTTGCATCACATAAACTTTGAGAATCACATCTTTCGTTCAAGGCATTCTCCATTTTGGAAATATGACGTCTCATTACGCAGTTTCACTCACCAAGTGGCTGCAGGTATCCAGAAGTGTTATTTTTTCCCCACCTTGTCAAGATGATAATGTTGAATATATATTACCCCTGTGAAGAAGGTATAGCCAAATTATAATCATTGACAAAATGACACATGTATTTAGGCATTACAATTCAGAGAGCAATAGTTCGCTTGTGTGCATGCAGCAACCGCCCTTGTTATTAAAAACAAACATAGATATTTTTAAATTTGTCCGGCCTTTGATGAAATCTTACCCGGGAGCTAACTCATCTTGTTCATAAACAGTCATAGATGTTAGAATTCATCCTCCATATGTACGTAAGTGTGTGTATCATGTGTGATTGGAACTCGTGTACCGTGTATGATGTTTACCATAGCATTGGCTGGATATGGAGTTTCTCCATTCTATAGAGGGCTAGGCATTGTTGTTTAACTGCATCTTATAAAATGAACCTCAATGGAGTCGGTGCACCACAAAATATTTTCCGACTAATTTAACATGAACAGATAAATATTGTATGTCTGCAACACGTGTTTAAAAACTTACCACAGCCACAATATCATGGGGGGTAATTAATTCAGTGACCAATCTTTGTACTAGGCTCGTTCGTCATTGTTTTAGTTCCCTGTCCCAAGATCCCAATCTACAAATCGTCAATGAATCATTACATTGAATAACAGAACCCTTCTCAAAGTGAATGTTGGCTTGTACATTTCCACCTTGACATTATCAACATGGACCTGGTGATGGAAATGTTTGATATAAATGTGAATCATTTTCAGATATATGATGAACAGATAGCATAGCAGATAGCCCGGGATGAAAACATAACCATCAAGGTAAATTTCGATGGGACTGGCATTTGTCGAGGCTTTTAACTATATTTATACACCCTCCTTTGTTTGACTGATGGTTTGTTCTCAAGATGTATTTTGAATTATTGTTTGCAGCCGTGGAATCAAGTCACCATGGCAACTGCTGCAGCATTACCACCAGTGTCTGAAGAACAGGCATTTCTGGAGACCTTCTTTCTCTCCCTCAGTAAATTTGCATTTGATCGAGCCAAAGAAATCACTGTGAGAATTATTCACTTCTGCTTCTTAATCTTGAAATTTGAAATATATCTCTCAAAATACTTGAGGAAGTATCCAATTATCTTTTGATTGGAAAAAAATCACATGCTGGCATTGCGTTTTGAGTTCAGCTGACTGCTAGTTTATTGCCGCTGTTTTGGATGTGTTTAGTAGAAGCCTATGGTGTGATGTTATTCTGTTGGGTGAGACCAGGAGAAGCAGAAAGAGAGCAGTCGTACACATCCCAGCATCCTCTGGGTGTCTTTCCTCCACCAATTACAGCATCTGGCGCTCACAGAGAAGGCATATGCCTCGCTGGCCTACTTAGGACATCAGAATCTCGGACAGAGGCTCATGGGCAGACGAGAGGTATGTCGTTCTTCTTAATGGTGGTCAAACACATATGTCAATCACATATCCACCCTTTTGTTGCACACGAGGCTTAAATGTATCCCAAATAACAATTGATTACTGTTTACTTGTTTGGTATTTAAAATGTTCTGGTGGAATATGTCACATTTACTCAACGATTAACGAAATATTGTCATCAGTCTTTATGGTTGATATCATATTTCCCCTCATTTTTGTGTGCTTACATCCGTTCAGATGCATCCATTACTTTTGTTACGCTATTGCACAGAATCCCAAGGGGGTGTACAACCAGATGCGTGTGGAGTTCCAGCGAATGGAAGAGAGCACACAGAAGCTCAACCGTCACGAAGCTCAGCTCGAGAAGCTGCTGGGGCATCTGAGTGGTCAGCTGGGTCACTACGTCACGGCCAGGATCAAGATGATGGACTTGTATCCACGGTCCAGTAATCTAGTGCACAGGAGCTAGTGACTCAGTAGCGGTGTCTCTTGCTGTTTGTATAGTTCTTTAATTGATTTGTGAGTCTGTTACAAGTCGACAGCTGGCTTGTTTTCACAGCCACTGACACAGTCCTTTTAGTGGTTTTGTTGTGTATTGTCCTTCTGAGATTTTATCATCTATTGCTGCATCGTTATAAGTACGGAATTCTTATCAATCTCGGTGAAGGAATGTGCTGATTCGGAAGACTTTGGGTCTGTTAGAAGTAATTCAGTGTTATTGTTAGTTTCCTTGACGGGCCTTCCAGTTATGAGCAGATAATGACGCTAGCCCAGACGCGCATCATTAACTTTGAGGACCAGCTTGTTGTTGTGAATGACATCATCGATACAAGTCAGAAAAACTTCCACCATCCCATACTGAGTCCAATCAAGTCTGGATTCAGGTACACCCTCGTCTCAGAGCATAGGTCACTAGGTGCTATGTTAAAGTGAATCTGGGCAATATCCATCACCAGCTCAAAAAAGTAACATGACCTGAATCAGTGACCTAGCTTAAATGAGTTATGTAGCAACTTCATAAAATTCATTACCATATGTGGTGTTACAAAATAACCTGAGGATGAGTGGGAATGCTGTATTTCCAGCACTGAGTGTGAAGTTCTTAGGCATCTTCTGATGACCCAGGTGGCGCTACAGAATGTCCAGTTCCTGCCGAGTCTCATCCAGCTCTACGAGGCCCACAACAAACTGGCAGCCTGGAGTGGCCAGGCAGTCAACAAAGACGGGGTACCAAACCAACACTTATTGTACACAGATTAGTCTTGTTCCAGTTATTGTATATATTTGTTGACTTTGGTAAGGACTTTTGGTGAATACATTGACACATTTGGAAAGCAATGCTAAGTATCTGCTTTAGTAGAAGTAGAAGTGTCATATAACTATAGCTCCCTGTTTGTTAAGGTCAAGAAGCTGTCCTTTGGTGTGTCGAGCAAGTCTCCTCCATCCCATTGCCTGTGCCAGTGGCTTTTCAAGTTTAAGGCCCTTCTCATTTCCAAGTTCAGCCTTTACTTTTATGAGGTTCTCAGCAAGCAAGGTCCACAGCAGGAACTTAAAGCATTCATGACAAAGACATCTGTGGATTTCATCGCCAAGTGAGCGATGTTTTGAAGTGCTTCATCTCCTGTTGGATGGTCGATGTTATGTAACTCACAACTTGTGTGACATTGTGTTCAAGCAGATTTCATATTGATACAAAGCTAAACACTATTAAACAGATCTGGCTTAGACCATTTTTCTAATGTTTGTTGCTACAAAGTCATTATCTGCTTACGCTTTTGTACGGTTGGCAGTATATCTGTGTGTTTCACAGACTCGTGGCCTTTCAGAAGAAGACCGACGCCTTATGCGTGGCGCTGATTCTTCAGACTTCCTCACTCTCCGTGCCATTCAAAGGTATCGGTTACCACCACCCACACAAATTCAACGAGTCACTCTCAGGCATTGAAAGTTACCCCGCTATCTTCACATACCCTGGGGTAAATCTTATTTTCATTTCTCTGTGGACATTCAACCAATTTATACCCCAGGATTATAATTCATGTTGAATATGCAGGCATCCGTTAGAAATCTTATCCCTGTTAATGAACCACAACTGACCGACATGTTATCTGTCCCCAGGAGAAACCGGAGAAGATGTGGCCGAGTGTTGTCATGTTTCTCATGGATCGCTGCCAGGAACAGAGCACGTCTGGTCGTGTCCTCTACTGCTGGGACGAGGTAATTCCACTTGTGGTTTGGAGTGACCCCCTTGAGTGGTGTAGAGTGACCCTACCAGCGATGTTGAGTTTCCCTGCTAGCCATGAATAGTGAACCACATGCAGTGTAGAATAGCCCTGCAAGCCGTGTTGAGTGAGCCCACAAGTGGTGTAGAGTGGCCCGACTGTGTAGAGATACACAATTGTTCAATGCTGAGCCACTCCACCCATTGACTTACCAACTCTACCGTCAGTTAGAGGGTTAGCCAGAAATTTCAAAGTGGGTGTCGAAGTTTCCAACACTGGCTACGAGATCCCAAACCGACTAAAATAACGCCCCATCTCAAAACTGTTTACATTGAACCTCCCTCAACTGGGTGAAAAGATTGGGTCACATAACACACTCGACCAATGATATAAGTAAATATAACAATATGAACACATGGCATAATGTTTTTCAATACAACACTTGAAACCTAAAATAAAACCAAAACAAAGCGGTCGTTTGGGACGTTGTTAAAAAAAATGGCAGTCATCTTTTGAAATTGGCCGTAGTAATGACGGCTCAACGGCTGCCTAGCTAAATCTATGCCTTCAGTGATTTTGTAGACTAGTTTTCCACATTTAGTGATAATTAAAACATTTCATATGTGTGTGTTCACAACAGCGCATGCAGCACACTTTCTTCTCGGTGCGCGTGGAACCTGCCATCTGCCTTGTGGTTCTCTTTGAGATGTGTAAATCAGAAAAAGATTCCTACATCAACAATGCTCTCAATGAGATATGTTCACTGCTCCAGTGTACCAAGTTGTTCGCTTCAATGCGCTCCGTGGGTTCCAAGTGATAAGACATTCGTCAGTGTCGATTGACCTTGAACTGTGTATTGGAGCCTGCATACCTGCTATATTTTTTTGTTATTTATATTATCTGTGTTGCATTATGATTCAATAAATCGAATGGTTATCTTGTACTTTATTGGTGATGGAAGTTGATTTGTTATACTCCCTTTTGATTGTCATGTATCGCATTGAGAACTAATTTGTTTTCTTCCCGAGTAAGTTTTCCAAGCTATTCCATGAACCAATCCATATTGATGAGACTGACTGACTGATCTGTGCATTTGATGACTGTGTTTTGTATGATGAAGTGACACTTTATTTTCTCTGAAAATTTCATGTTATATCACTCGCTTGGCCTCGAGTAAGTATATTAAATGTAAGATGGTATGAGTTACTGACTGCCTGACACTCGGCATGGTGTATATATCCACAACCTTAGCCCTGTGCCGACGTATCTATGCAGATGTCCTGTGGGACTAGCAAGGGCTGCTAAGGTTGTTACTAACAGCGATGCTTTGGGACGACTATTATGACTTAACCATCATGTTCACTCACTGTTTTTTTTTCAATTACAGAACATGAAGATAGATGGTGGTCTGCTCCGAGTAACTGTGTTTCAGTTATTACACGGCCTGTTCGGATGCATTATGATAATAAGCAATTATTTCATAAAAAGCAATCATAACGTCCCTAACTTAGTCAAGGTCCCCTAGCCTGATGGCTGCGGGCGCTGTTTACATGTTACTGATATTCAATGGTCTCGCCTTCAGGTCTAGGCGAGCTTAATGTCTTGAACTGGACAGGCATCCCAGATTTGGAATGCTTCAATCACAAGCCGTGTCTCTCTGTCACTCTCGGGTACTTGTGAGTTGTTGTCTCTCATTGGTTAGTTCTACAAGTTCTGAAGAACTTGTCCAACCGGACGAGTGATTTTTATGAGCCGGGCACACATTCTACAACACTCCGATTTGTTGTTTCACGCTGAGTGGCACCGTTAATCACACAGTCGGCGAGAGAAGCAGACACACAACTGGTTCTTTTTAACTGACTATTACGTAAACATACTATCGTGCAGCTAAGCGATTGTGGTGCCAATTTGAACTTTTGAGACGCCCCATAATTCCAGAAGACATTCAATGTGTTCTTAAGTGTATAGAGGTAGTATACATGTGCCGCGCGACGGGGTATGTTTTTCGGCCTCTCGACTTGTGCGACGGGTTATACATTCGCATAATACCTTGTACGACGGGATATACTTTTTGCCATTCTCAACTTGTACAACAGGTAAGGGTTTTCGAGGTCCCGTGGCACACCCCTATCAAAGTTAAGGCCAAGTGCCCCCCCCCCCCAACCCGGATGCTAAGGCAATGCGGATAAGGCGGCGGGAAATCACGCGACGCAATATTTTTCAAAATAGCGGTCATCGTATCGCGATTTGTCAGAAATGATATATCGATGGCATTTCTTGAAGAATAGCGAGTTTTTTGGTGCGTGAGGACTCTTTGTTGTACAGGCTCTTGATATATGTTATTTTCTAGATGCGGGATAGAGCTCTGTAACCCTAACTCGTTATTCTGCGACGCGCGGAAAACGATCGAAGCAGAACGGTATATATTAATATTACCGTTCGACCGGAGCTAGGTGCATATCTCAATGGTTTAAACAATATCATAACACTTCTCCTTTGCATAACTAACTCCAGCACCTGCCGGAACTTAGTGTTGTTCTCGTTCTCCAGTGTATTGCTTATACAAGGGGTTAATGTCATATTTTAATGAGCTGTTTTGGACATCGACCTAATTGCTTTGTAGGAACTTCCACGTTCTGCTGCAGTCACTTACCGACATTGGTTGAAGTTCTCACTTCGATCATTCTACTTGAAATCTGCCGCATCTTAAAGAGGTGTCGCTTAGTTTTCTTTGTTTCCTAGGAATTACGAATTTATCAGTCTTGTCCGTATGTTAAATACCAGTATATCTTAGAATCTGACAGTCTCTAAGATAAATTCATCCATACGAACGACTGCTAGTCGTCTGAAGTCTTCCCCATCGAGTCCAATTTCGGCTCTTCGGTTCCTCAAAGCCATCGTTCGATTCCTACATCCTTCGCACAGGGCTAGAAGATCCCTTGCAATACACCTCAAACGTTCTAGCTCTGTGTCCATGGTAGGCTTTGACTTTTTTCAGATTTACACACAACACGATATTATAAGAAACTGGTGTCAGGTCCAATTCCTCATTCTGATAGTTTGCAAGTATTTAGTGTGAAACTGACAAACAATATTTTTCACATGGAGCATACCTACAATCGAATAATTGCATTCGTCCTTCACCTCCACTATACGTCTTTAGGTACCAAAAGCGGTACTTAAACCACCTTACCTACATATAATGACGTCATAGTGCTGATGCAATAACCATGTGTTAACGGCCGGCCATTCATCTCTCTGCTATTTGTCACCGCTAGTCGGTATTGGGTCTCTTCTCGCGCCCAGCATTTAAGCTGATGCACTACCATAGAGGCGATACAATATCGAACCCAAGTCACGCCCTAGTAAAGCAGGCACAACCGTGTATGTAATACGAGGACAATACGACTATAGCACGGATGGGTTATTGATGAGGCGTGTCGCCGGTGGTGTATTATAGATAGGCTAAGATGATTCAACTGAATTTATGGCCCGGCTAACTCCATTTTGTGGTATAGTTTGTGAGATCATTGCCGGTGAGTCACCAGATGAAGTGAAGCTGTCATGGAGAGTCATTCTGGTATGATCCCAGTTAGAGGTTGAACCCCAAGACATGATAAACATAGCACCCACACTTATCATTGGACCCACACTAGTCACTACACTTATCATACGACACACACTAGTCACTTCACTTACCACAGGACCCACACTAGTCACTACACTTATCACTGGACCCACACTGATCAAAACACTTATCATAGGACCCACACTAGTCACTACACTTATCATATGACCCACACTAGTCATTACACTTATCCTAGGACCCACACTAGTCACAACACTTATCACAGGACCCACACTAGTCACTACACTTATCATAGTACCCACACTAGTCACAACACTTATCACAGGACCCACACTGATCACAACACTTATCATAGGACCCACACTAGTCACTACACTTATCATATGACCCACACAAAGTCACTTCACTTATCATAGGACCCACACTAGTCACTACACTTATCATATGACCCACACAAAGTCACTACACTTATCATAGGACCCACACAAAGTCACTACACGTAACATAGGACCCACACAAAGTTTACTATACTTAACAAAGGACCCACACGAAGTGTACCCCTACTCCCGGGCCCATACGTACTGCCCGGTTGATGACGATCTCGCAAGAATTTTGCTCCCGTACACACAAACCTCTTTAAGACTGAATACTGGTGAAAAGGCGAATAAAGGCAGATGATATTATTATTAACAGACGCACAAGGTAAACCGGATTGCACTTAACACAAAATGCCATCTGTCTAGGGCTGGGGAGATATGAGAGTCAAGACTCTATGTCAGCTCACTTGGATTTCTCATTCTCTGTCAGATTCTATTCTGTGGAAATTGTTTGACACATAATGCCATGTAGTGAGCATTACAAACTAATATCACATTACAAACCTAGTCCATGGCGTGGAGGTGGTGGTAAATAAAGCAAAAAAGGAAATAATTTTACATGTATTGACAAGTTTCTTTTATTACATCCGGGGTTTCTTGTACAAGCACCCACCCAAACGAGATGCAACTTGAAATGGAAACGCATTCAGGTTAAAAGAACAATAAAATGGTGCTTGATAGCAAGGCTATAGACAATGAGTGCCCCTTCCTAAAACTAAAGACATCATTGAATCGAGCATTCAAAGACTATCTACATGAATACTAGGCACACCATGGTGCAACTGCCATATTGGGTAAATATAGTGTAAGATGATAAAACACAATTACGAAGGGGAAAACAGTCAAATATGGCAATAAAGCCAATGCTCATTTGTCATATAAATCAATTACAGATTAAAATTCATCGCTATTCTGTTATGCTTTTAGCCCTATGCAACAAATGACTGGTTTTGTTCATTCAGAGCATGGTGAATTCTCATAGTCTTATACTGTGTAATGAAATATAACAGGGTGCTTTCACATCCACTTCCACTATAAACAATTTGGTGGGCTGTACTTATCGACTTTGCACGACCAACAAGTTTACATCTCAGTTTGTCATTGAATAATGCATGGGATAGTACATTTAAACAGAATCTGCATCTCGCACACAAAATCAATGACAACATGACTGGGTGTTTATTAGTCTTTAATTATCAGTATATTTCTTGGTATTGAGAAACACAAGCTGCTCATCATTAAGAAAGGGACTCAGGGATCCACTTTGCACGACAACTGTGGCAGGTAAACTTCTTCTGGAATTTACTGTCCAATTACCACCGATATGTGAGGCAATGTTTTCTTCAGGGAACGAAACGCTGTATTGACTGCTGTCAACTGCAAGCAAATCTATGACATGAAAAGGCATAGTACCTGGAACGGGAGACTAATGGGTTGATGACTGCGTTAAAATACCTGGATCAATAAGGAATTTGTCAATACTTCTTCTCAGTTGCTGTTCTTATTGTGAATATCTATGGAATCTACAGCAGCAGCCCAGTTAGCTTAAGCTGAATCGTGTCTGGATTGTCACAATGTCCTTCCTTTTGATCTGATGGAGGAAAAACGATTTTCAGGGCAGTCGTTATTCAGTCTACTTGTGAGGAAAAATGAAAGGCCAAAATTGGTTTGAAGATCATTCTCAAGTTTTGTTATAGATGAAATTGACAACTGCCTGCCGTGAAATACATGGAAGGATCCTGTTTGTACCTATCTGCCAAACATCATTCAACAAGTGGAAGCAATCTTGAAGAGAGTCTTTACTTTAATTTCTAGGCTTTCCTTGTTGCTATTCTCCTTCGTTATGGTTTTCGTTGCTGCTTGTTGTTGCTGGAGTGGGCACTAGCCGGAGAAATAACGCGAGTCCAGGAGTAGAGTTCATGTTCTTTATCGAAGTGTAACAACGTAGCTTTGCTGGGATCTCGGTCAGAATTTCATGACTTATTATCCACGACTCTTATGCATGTGGCTCTTATATAGGGTCCCTGGTCAGCTGACTTGGAAAGCGATAGGCCAGGCTGAATAATCCCTTAAGTTCGTGGCCCGACGGGTCCACATGGAGGGTAGACCGGCACCCAAGTTAAAGCTATAGGGATTGCTGCTATCAGGGTTAGATAATTAAGGGGGAAGAGACTTTTTAAAAACGGATGAGCTAGATCAATATCATAATTAAAGGTCACATGACCAGATCCAGCCCTTATGGATGACCGCAGTTTGTGATTAGCAGAGCGGTTTCAGCTATTGAATGCGTTGAATAAAGAATCAAATCTATAAATAAATTCAGCTGTTCTGATTGCCACTTTCTTTCACTGTTGCCTAAAGATGCAAGGGTGGTAATGCCAACAGTTACTGAATGGCTGAGGTCTTGTGTGGCAAACTTAAAATGCATTGCAGTGAATGGAGGAAGCACTGTATGCTTTGAAGAAAGCTTTGGTGCCATGCGAAAAGACTCTGATAATAAAATGGTAACATTCTTCAATATACTGCCAAGAAACAGCTTCTCCTTTGAGGATGAAGTCAGATTTTTGTTACGCAAATTTTTAATGAGATGGGTGGGGTCGTGCATAACATAGATGAACTGTTCTTCATTGATGAAATATGGCTTGTCTACAGTGATTTCATCACTAGGGCTATTACTACCTTGGTTACAGATGAGGACTTTCACTAGGAGACCAATGCTTTGAGGCTTTGTTATCCCCTCCAACGGTACATCATAAAGGGATTCACCACGCATTGGCTCACTAGAGAGATAGCAGCCAACAGATTGCTTCGAGGGAGGACGCCCCATTTCCATCAAGGTGGGTGGATTTGGACACTTAACAATTGTGAGATAAATTTCTTGGTGGGAAAACAACGCACATATGTAAACCTAGCTGAACTCTACTGATGATGCCTAAATTTCATTGCGAAATATTCAAATTAAAAACGAAGTGAGCAGGTAATGTCATAGATATAGTCATATACATGTTTAGCCAAAGACAGTATTGAAAATGTACTGACATTGGTTTATGCATCATTTACATCGGATACAGCAGCAATAAAATGACATTTACCATTCTACTGCATTCATGAATTGAGAGGCTTCAACATGTTTTACGCATACCCTTCTGTGCGTTTTCCCTCTCAAATCATCCCTTCTCAGATTCTGAATCCACTGGGCACATCTGTAAAAACAAAATACAATAATGGACGTTCGAGGGTGTCATTCTTGTCATCATTATTAACAGGCATCAACTCTAGACCCCTGGTTCTTTAACAAATGTACAGACATCTTGACAATACGCCATCGCGCCATTTGTTCTGTAAATAAGACCACCTACCCGTGTATAATTGATACAACGGATGACCCAGGTCACCAGCGATGCCACCCCATTAAACACTGGGCAACCTTCGCTGCCTATTATTGGATCCCCAAGGTGTGTAAGCTCTTGAATAATTAATCAATTCATTTGCTGAATACACCACTGTACCAAATAACAACATGCATCAGCAGTTGAAAGGCTAAGTTTGCCTAAATGTGATGCTCCCAGAATGTTCAGATAAACACCATACATCGATCGTCAAGGCTGAATAAGACTAATATTAACTTACTGAGAATTGTCCTATATCAGTTCTAGTTCATTTATAATTATTGCAATTGCACGCTGCACCGATAGTACCTCGACCAGACTTCCACATTGAGCTTTGACTTGTACGCTCCAAGTACTCCAGTGCTAACATTCAAATGCCAAGCCAAAGCGGCGCGTATCAACCAAACGCCACACAAAGGTGCGTCAGCCGCCAGTTTCACATAAAGTTAGCACTTTCCTTTCTTGGTATTCAGGTTCTTTCGCGACATAGGATATCCCGCTGCATCTTCATAGTGGCCACTTGTTGCTTAAGCCCAAAGCGTAATTATTGGCTTCCGCCCTAAAATGGATCCCTGAGGGACTCCTATAGCGACATCGTATACAGGGGATTAAATGGTTTCTATTTGTGTATATTTTTTACGAAGTCGTAAATAACTTGAAAAACATTTATGCGCGAGACCAATTATTTATAGCGAATATATTTTAGTTAGAAGTGTTTTATGGGTTATCATATCCTAGCCCTACAAGACGCCTGAGTAGACGTCTTACTTTCTCTTAAACCGACGCAATGTAAAAATTTTGAGATCGATTCAGACAACTGCCAAACACCAAACATTCCCAAGTGATGGAGTTTTAGAATGCAATTATGTTCACGAACAATCTTATCCCTTTTCGGCGGGGGATTTCATCCATGGTAATTATTTATAGTTCGATCAATTTGGGAAGCGGTAATTAGTCCGAAACACAGCAACATGTTTGTTTTCAAGTTCAAGACCACGTGCATCGCGCATGCTCAGAATGACGTGGAACATCGACGACTAATGCTAAGGCAATGCAGATGAGGCGGCGGCATATCGCGGGAAATCACGCGACCCAATATTTTCCAAAATGGCGGTCATCGTATCGCGATTTTTCATGAAATGATATATAGATGGCATTTCTTGAAGATTAGCATCGAGTGGGGTTAAGTTATTTGGTGCGTAAGAACTTTTTTTTGTACAGGCTCTTGATATATGTTATTTTCGAGATGCGTTATGTAGCACATTAGCCAAACACGTTTTCTTGGACGCGCGGAAAATGTTGAAGCAGAACGGTATATAATCATATTATCGTTCGACTGGAGCTAATCATATCCCAGCTTTGAACATTTGTCTGATACTATTCCTGCCTATGAATTCAATAGCAAGTCACATTTAAAGCAGGTGGGGTCTATCCAGTTCGGGTGATGGCAGAGGGCTTGACCAAACATTCAAGTCGCAGCAAACTTTCCTGAGGTGTCCAGTTGGTACAAGATGCCTACGGTAACTGCGGAATATCCTAGGCCTTTTTTTGTAAACCGGATAAACTTATCAGGGTGGAATGTCTAGCACAGACTATGGTGTGTCATCACACAACTACCGGGGTTTTCCCACGTCGCAAGCTTTCGGGATAGATGGGCGCCGTTTTGGCACCCAGCACAGGGGTCTGAGGCAGTCGAGGCTTTAGACACGTTCATCCTCGACACGTCAGAGGGCTTCACCCAATGACAGTATTCGGACATATATCTGGGCATTGCTAGGGGCACAGGCACAGACTCGGAGCCAAATCCTGTGTACTGTGACAGTATTCGACGTTTTGAAGCAGTTATAAGCCAATGCTGAAAATGTCTCCATGATTTAGGGCCGTAGTCGTTCCTGGTTTACAGAGGCAGCCTCAACTTGTAAGCTCATGCTCATTGAGTTTGCTCTCGTTGTTGACCAGCTCACCATGCTGGGTCTGCATGACCTCGTTAAGTCCTACAAGATCTGGGAAGATAGGAGAAATGCTGTATGTGTCATCCTATGCATCTGCGGCCTCTGTTATTACCTGGACCATGTCTTGAAGTGGTACTGTCTCACAGTCACTTAGGGCTTTG
This sequence comes from Urechis unicinctus, assembly GCA_034190875.2. Taxonomy (NCBI): domain Eukaryota; kingdom Metazoa; phylum Annelida; class Polychaeta; order Xenopneusta; family Urechidae; genus Urechis; species Urechis unicinctus. The sequence continues at coordinate 17,687,910 of CM067358.1, forward strand.
AAAGATCTTCACGTGACTGGAGGGCTGCTGCTGCCTTTTTGGGTAATCCTGGGATGATCTGCCCTGGGAAGCTGCACGCCGTATCTTGTAACGACGTTAGTCGAAAGGAATTTCATTGGATTGTTCTTCCAGGTCAGAAGCTTCCACTCGCGGACCCACTTAATCCCAAAGTTCACCATGTTTTGATGTTCTAAACTCCAGATTGTTATTAAGTGATTTGTGTCTTCTTGGGATCCCACCTCATATTCTGTTAATCCGGCAGGAATTTTAGTAAGAGCCCGCGGTGGAATAGTCGAACTCGACGTTTCCACCTTTCCTCCCCTCCCATAGTAAATGCTGCGTTGTCAAAGTCCATCTGCATACGACTGTTATGAAGATGCATTTGCAAAACTTCAACTGTCAGCATGACTAGCATATACTGCTAAGCGAGCTCCTCGGAATAAAGAGCGTACAGCAGTCTGTAGTCATTACTAACAACCTAAGCTCTATCAACCAGAACCAATATCTCCTGGACTGTTTTCTCTACCCGGGAGCAGACAAGGTCATTGTGCCTGGGATGTTCAAACGGAAACCGCGGTTAACAAAATGACAATCAAGATTTATGGCAACAAAGGTCAGCGAAGTGTACCACTGTTACGGCGACCTATGGAAGACTGCACAAGTGAGGGCAAACGCCCAGTATCAGTGCATTGACACATCAGATGACTGAAATACAACAAAGATATGGGTTGGGGCATGAGACAAGGTGTAACCGGGGAAGAGGACAAGGCCAAACCCTTAGCCTATAGCAGCCAGTTCTATATTCCAGCCAGAGCCGTATGATGGGCACCCAGTACACATGTCGACTCGCGATTCTGTAAGATCAGCGCATTAAACGCCTATATGTATATGATTATGAACCCACAGCTGAACATCAAAGATGAATGCTTTGTCAAAGCAGTTTGCTAACTTTGCGTTTCCAGATGGCCCCGGCTCAGCCATTGTTTGTGGCCAGACCGGATGAGGTAAACCGTATTCATGCTCTACCGACTGGAGGGCCCTTTCCATGGTGCCTTCCAGCATATTGTAATCCTCTCTCACAAACATCCGTTTTAATCAGACCTAGCAGAAAAGAATCTGGGTGTTGGCCAACCCCAAGGTTGATCCTGGCGAGCGGCTTGATGACTAACTGAGGGGCTTATACCAGTGGTTTCAGGGTGAGACCAACCTGGACATTATTGACGACTGCTCGGGCACAAAGGCACTGACCAAGGAAAACGACCTAACTCAAAAGTATAACTGAAGGACTTACATAAGCAGACCTCCTGGGTGGGGTGCTTTCACAACATATCTGACGAACCCAGTATTTCTGTGCCAGCTGCCTCTGTTGACAAGAGAGATAGGCTGGCTTCTGTCATAACTGTGGTCAGGCCTGTCAGTAGTTGGGTGTACAACACCTGACAATTTAGCAGGTTGTATTGATGACTGACGAAGAGATCCTCAGTCTGTATGTTCTCTATGAGGCTTGGTTGGGTGCTAGCATGACGCGCACTGTTGGTCAGGCAGTTTTACAACTGTATTTATGTGTTGTTTGTATGTTTCTCCTGATCCCTCTAGAAAATCGGCCAAAGCTAGCTGCAGACCTGCAGACCCCGTTTGTGATGCACGCTCTAATCACTGCTTGGTGTGAGCTATATCACTGCTGGGAATTTCGAAAACCCTGTGTAGTATGCAGCGATGTCAGCGGAGTCAACGAATCCACATTTGTCACCAGAGGCAGCGCCTGGTGCGGTGGAGAGAGTGACTAGTGAGCAGATAAAAAAACTCGGGAAAGCTTGCTGCAGGGAGGAAGGGCACCACAGCTCGAAAAGCTAAACAGGGTAAGCTTCTGGGCGAGCTCCACGGGGCCAAAGCCATGCTTACCTCAGCTAGAGACAAGGAAATCGCTGCCACTGAAATAGTGGTGGCAGATGGGCCTTCTACGCCTCATCCCAATATTACTTGAATGCCCCGGGTTGCAGGTGGTATCAGGTTGTGTGCGTTAGCATGGTTGTACAGCAAACACAGAGCCGCCACTGTCGTTAATGCACCTGTTGTTTAACAAAGCCATGTCGCTAACGAGCAATTAAAGCTATCCGAATCCCTTTCATATGGAGTAAGTTCTGCAGCACCATGGCAACATGACCAATTACTGATGGAAAAATTCTGCCCTCACAGTAGTGGTCGTGGCCTCACGCAACAAAAGAGCCTAAATAGGTTGCAGATACACTTTAAAGGATATACAATCAAGGACCACTGCATTGACCTCAACTGCTTCAGGTCGACCCTGGACAGGAGTTCATGGGTGCAGTTAGCCAGCTTCTGGCCAAGCATGGAATCTCTGTCAGTCATGGCCACGTGGATGTCCATCAAGTAACGCTTTAACCACACTCTTGCAGAGCGGCTCTTTGGGCACCAGTATGCCAGTGATCAAGAGAGTGAGTTTCTCCAGTGAGTGAGCTGGTGTCTCTGCAATAAACAATGCAGCGATCCACTTGACTGGTAAGAAGCCCAAATATGCTATAAAGGCAAAAGTAGTTGAACAAAAGCCCTCTTCTCTGGTCCCAGGACGCTTGATCGGACTCAAAGAGAAAGAGCTTCCTCTGGTGCTGGCGTTTGCTACCTTACTCAAGGTCTATCGGCATGGGCACTTAATTACTAATCCTGACGAGCCTGTGCTCTACTATTAATTGAACAGGCAACTGGGTGGTTTTGCCAGAAAAAAGTGGTGCCACATCCACTAGATGGGGTTCTTACCCGCTGACAGGTGTGGCCATTGGCCAGGTTTGTAATGCCGTCTTGGGCTATCCATCTTTTTGTGTCCAGAGGTAATAGTGAGATCTTGTTCAGGTGCTGCCCATATATATGGTGGCCCTCAAATTACTGGCGTGTCGTGGGTTTATCTCCTTTAGTAGAACCTCCTTGTACTGCTCATGGCGGATCTGCTTCTTCTCAAAAACCTTTTTGTTCTTCGTTATGATATACCAACATAGACGGTCGGCTGAACACAAGGGGGCTCTTGGCGACCTGGGTTTCGGCTAGGTAATCCTGGAAGATGTTTGCCCATGCAAAGGCTAGGCTTGCAATGAGGCACCATAGCTTCTCCTCCTCACTGGCTCGCACAAGTGTGATATCAACACACTTTCGGAGGTTCTCAATTGTCTTCCCAAATTATTATTGAGCTTTCTATTTAGACCGTTACGTGTAGTATTGATCATAGGAGTGGCAAGATGTGATCCAGGAGCCCGCCGAGGGGGTGGGGCGGCGCTAGTACCTACACTATATATAGCTATGGGATGGAAAGGGGGCCGAGGCCCATTTGGGGTGGGAAACCCCGGGTCTAGCCCAGCCAGTCCCAATACTACTCAGCGAATTGGAAATTGAAGCATCCATAATGCCCTTTTGCGGTCCGGAAGGTCAACTTTTTAGGTCATTCACTCCACCTTGGAGGTGTCTCCGTGGATCCAGACATGGTGTGATCAAGTTTCATTCCGTCAAAATCGAAACCGAACAAGTTCGACAATTCCTTGGATAACTCCGTTTCTACAGACGATTCATAACGAAGTTTGACCAAATAGCTGAACCACTGAATGCCCTTACTTCCAAAAAGGTACCTTTCCATTAGATTGACGAGTATCAAAGAATTTACTTACAGGGAAATCGAACTCCATACTAATCATGCAGCGCGCTAATGGATATTGGCTCAGTAAAAAATAACCCCGCGTATTTCGACAACGATGTCAAACAGGTGAAGGGTTCTAAGAATGCTATTCCCGACGCTCTGAGCAGAAGACCTTACTTAATCACTTCAACACACGCTGATGAGGTATTGAATGACTTCCCAGGTGTAGCAGAAGTTTCCATTCAAGCCGACTAAGCCGACTATCCTGGGATATGTTGAATGAAACAACATACACCGTCCCTCAGTGATTCCGTCGATCTGTACTTAGCCATTACTCATGATCTGTGTGACCATCGCTACGATCAACCGTCGCTATGATCAACCATCGCTACGATCAACCATCGCTATGATCAACCGTCGCTATGATCAATCGTCACTGCGATCAACCATCGCTATGATCAACCGTCACTACGGACAACCGTCGCTATGATCAACCGTCACTACGATCAACCATCGCTATGATCAACCGTCGCTATGATCAATCGTCACTACGATCAACCATCGCTATGATCAACCGTCACTACGGATAACCGTCGCTACGATCAACCATCGCTACGATCAACCATCGCTATGATCAACCGTCGCTATGATCAACCGTCACTACGATCAACCATCGCTATGATCAACCGTCACTACAGACAACCGTCGCTACGATCAACCGTCACTACAATCAACCATAGCTACGATCAACCATCGCTATGATCAACCGTCACTACGGACAACCGTCGCTACGATCAACCGTCGCTACGATCAACCGTCGCTGATTATTGTTCCATCTCCGAATCGATTCAATCCCCCAATCGCCTGACATTATTTTCTTTCTCCATTCCGGGGAGTGGATGCTTGAGCATCAAAACAGCTAATTTGTAGTCCTTACTGACAGCGACGATCGTGGAATAAATTCGTACCGAAAGCGAGCGCTAGGCGTGAACGATTTGTGGTTAACCTGCGGAATATTGTAAATGATTCCTTGAATATTATTGACCTTGACCTAGACAACATCCGACGGGAACAATTAGATCATTCCTTGTGTAACGATATTATTAGGCTTTTTTGAAGCAAGGTGCCCTTCTAAATAACGGCTTCTACATGGAGATTACATTTTGCTACACGATTTTCTATATCACATTTTTACCTCCTTTGGCAAGAAACAGGTGCAACATCTAAAGTCGTAAAACACCCGACGTTTTCAATTTGCTCCAGCCATACTAAGGGTAAAATCAAGGGAACAACATGCGGGAAGCTATGTTAAGTGTGGTGACTTCATACGGGAAGCTATGTTAAGTGTGGTGACTTCATACGGGAAGCTATGTTAAGTGTGGTGACTTCATACGGGAAGCTATGTTGAGTGTGGTGACTTCGTACGGGAAGCTATATCAGGTATGGTGACTTCATACGGGAAGCTATATCAGGTATGGTGACTTCATACGGGAAGCTATACTAAGTATGGTGACTTCATACGGGAAGCTATGTTAAGTGTGGTGACTTCATACGGTAAGCTATGTTAAGTATGGTGACTTCATTCGGGAAGCTATATTAAGTATGCTGTCTTCATAAGGGAAGCTATATTAAGTATGGTGTATTCATACGGGAAGCTATATTAAGTATGGTGTCTTCATTAGGGATGCTATATTAAATATGGTCGGGAGGCTATATTCAGTATGGGAGGATGCTATATTAAGTATGGTGTATTCATACGGGAGGCTATATTAAGTATGGTGTCTTCATAAGGGAAGCTATATTAAGTATGGTGTATTCATACGGGAAGCTATATTAAGTATGGTGTCTTCATTAGGGATGCTATATTAAGTATGGTGTATTCATTCGGGATGCTATATTAGGTATGGTGTCTTCATACGGGATGCTATATTAAGTATGGTGTATTCATACAGGATATATTCTACGTGGGGCAGAAATATGTACTTCGGAGACTGACTAAATATGGCATTTCACGCACAAGTCCTCGCACACACAAAATAGCATTCTATATATAGCCATAATCATTCCTCTGGATGTAGGAGCCCGTATGAGGTCACTCCGATTTATATGGAGTACCGAACGAAATTATCCCAATTGAAAAGTCCCATTTCGGATATCGTTCCGCATTTTGTCATCCCACTTGTTATAACATCTGTCACAGAATCTGAATGACATCCCAGTTACATTATGATCCGCTGGCAGTTTTGTCTTCCATTGTGGTATTTCACTTTGCCTCCTTGTGCTATGTCACCCAATATGCTCAATATGCTACTCCACTTTTGTCAGCCTAATAATGCCACCTTCTCTGATGTCACCCTCATTATGCTACTTCAATGTATGTCACCCTCATTATGCTACTCCAATGTATGCCACCCTCATGATGCTACTTTACTTTATTTGATCTCCAATGCTATGTAACTGTTTGCCATAATCGTTTATGCTACATCACTTTATGCTGTAATTGTTTATGCTACTTCACTTTTTGCCGTAATCATTTATGCTATGTCACTTCTTTCCGTAATCGTTTATGCTATGTCACTTTTCCCCCGTAATCGTTTATGCTGTGTCACTTTTTCCTGTAATCGTTTATGCTGCGTCACTTTTTCCCGTAATCGTTTATGCTGCGTCAGTTTTTTCCGTGATCGTTTATGCAACTCATAATTGTCTATATATCTTTATCTTCTCCCGTTTGCTGTAACATAACATGTTAGTCCAGTTTCAAAGAAAACAACATTTAAAGATTTATTTCAATCTTCTTATTTTCATCCTGCACCTGACTCTATTCGTAGTCCCACCGCGTTCTACGACTATTCGTAGTCCCACTGCGTTCTACGACTATTCGTAGTCCCATTGCGTTCTACCTCTATTCGTAGTCCCACTGCGTTCTACCTCTATTCGTAGTCCCACTGCGTTCTACCTCTATTCGTAGTCCCACTGCGTTCTACCTCTATTCGTAGTCCCACTGCGTTCTACCTCTATTCGTAGTCACAGTGCGTTCTACGGCTATTCGTAGTCACACTATATTGTTACTACCTCTATTCGCAGTCACACTGTGCTGTTACTATCTCTATTCGTAGTCACACTGTGCTGTTACTACCTCTATTCGTAGTCACACTGTGCTGTTACTACCTCTATTCGTAGTCACACTGTGCTGTTACTTCCTCTATTCGTAGTCACACTGTGTTGTTTTTACCTCTATTCGTAGTCACACTGTGTTGTATCTCCTCTATTCGTAGTCACAGTGTATTGTTGCTACCTCTATTCGTAGTCACAGTGTATTGTTGCTACCTCTATTCGTAGCAGCAGAGTTTTGTCGATGAACGAAAATAGCAATCTAATTAGACATCGTGATGAAAGCAATATGAGATCTATATTTAAACATGATCCGCCCAGAAAATGCTCGCCTTATGTCGTCTGCTTAATTTGGGGTATTTTTCATTCCTTTCGAATCGTGTCCTCTTCCACCTCTAAATCATCGTCTATTCTTGGAACCGCGCCATATTTCCAAATTATCAATTGGCGCATGCCATTTTCCCAACTATTGCACCATAAGCCCGCACAAGCGAGGCACCTCGCGAGAGAGACCTTCGCATTGTGTTACCGGTTACTATGGAAACCGATTTGCGCGCGTCAACGCTGTACAAAGAGGGATCGATGACGACCGAATCGAGGCCTGTACAGTGGTATCCCAGGCGCTGACAAACGACAGTGCTGCTGCATGATTACAGAATTGTTAATCCCCAACCCCTCGCCTTCCCTCTTCATTGGTCAGGTTGCAAATCGCGTTAGTTTCTGGGTTTTGCCAGGTATGCTGCAGGTGAGGGATGACGTCACGGCGGGCAGGGTGGCAGCTAGAAGCGGAAGGGGAGTGGGTAGAGGTCGTTAGGGAGCGCTCTCTGCGGCTGATGAGGCTGTGGTCCTGTTGTGAGAGCAGTGACGACGCTAGCGACGAAGCTTTAATCATCCGCAGGTGCGATAGGATATGCAGGTGGGTTAAGTGGGTATGCTATATCAGTCCGACTTACCTGAAGAAGTAGGCAATAGTAATTCACATCGGGGCCTCTCGCTACATGGAGCGTTCTTCACACAGGTAAGACTTGACTCGTATTTTGTACACCTTGACTAGCAGGTATCCTGCAATTGCTAACCATCCTTGTATCTATTGATATAACATGGTAGTATTGGTGTGAAACTTTTTACGTTTCTGTTTTCCGAAGACAACACTTGGTTGTCAAATGACGGGTCACCTGTCAAATGACGCCGGGTCATCTGTCAAATGACGCCAGGTCATCTGTCAAATGACGCCGGGTCATTTGTTAAATGACGCCGGGTCATATGTCAAATGACGCCGGGTCATATGTCAAATGACGCCGGGTCATATGTCACATAACGCAGGGGCATCTGTCAAATGACGCCGATAAGAGACCATTGTTCTGAGGTGTTTTTTCGCTATGTACGGGATGTGAGACCATGTATATCCTTAACAGGGCGTTCTTATGTGTCTACCAAAAACGACGTGTCTATCAGAAAACGATGAACCCTCCTGGTTCGATCAGAGGACGACCAGTCCTCTTGTGTCTATCAGAGGACGATCAGTCCTCTTGTGTCTATTAGAGGACGATCAGTCCTCTTGTGTCTATCAGAGGACGATCAGTCCTCTTGTGTCTATTAGAGGACGATCAGTCCTCTTGTGTCTATTAGAGGTCGATCAGTCCTCTTGTGTCTATCAGAGGACGATTAGTCTGTGTTGGTGACCTGTCATTACCAATGCCTCACTGAGTGGTATCCATTGTTGACGTCAGTACTGTTGCGTCACTGGGTTCTATTCAGTGTCGACGTCATTACCACGACGTCACTGGGCTGTATTAAGCGCTACATGATAAGACCATAGGCTTTTAGACACAAATACCGCGCCTTCAATTAATTACAGTAAACATATACCTGTGACGTCATCTCTTGGGGTGTTTGTATGAGGGTGAGACGGGTAATACATGACGTAGGAGGTGCTAATGGTTGATGAAGACGGAGAAACGAGGCAGAGACATCGTCATCGCTGTTGCGGTGATGGAGCATCGGGTTACTTGATTCGCAGGCAATAACCAGTTCATGTCTTCAATAAAAAAATTAATCCAGGTCATGATAAGGGTAGTGACCTGGGAGCACGCCCCCTCCGTGATGGCCTCCCCGGCGACACCTAATGCCTCATCTCACATGACAATACATGCGCCTATGGATATTGATCGGGCTGGGAGAGGTTTGGTGAAGTTCTACCTGCAAAGATGTCTGATGATCTTCCAATGCTTTATAAGTACTCACAGCCAAAGCTTCATCTAGCTTATAAGGACTGTATTATACGTCAGTCAAGAGCACACTGAATACCTAAACCTTACACTAACCCCCCCCCCCCCCACACACACACACACACACACACACCCACCCCCTTACACACCCCCAGACTATAAGCAGTTTTCTCTACAAGTCAGACCAGATGCTCCATGGAGATGATATTTCACCTGGTTAAACTAGGCTATGGAGTGACATTGCCTTCTGGTCGAAAGTCCTCTAATCATGATGTAAACATGGTCAGCATCGATTCCAGAATGACCCTTTTGTGTCAGTTTGACCCAGTTTTTTAATGTGCCATATTTTAACGAAATAGTATATTACCCATAAACGAACGTAAAGAGTTTTCTTAGTGATCTTAGCGGGATAAACCAGTAATTACAGGCAGTCCGGGAAGTCGAAGTTCCGATGATTCTTTGAAGTTATTGACGAAACGCCATGAGGCTTTGTAGGATACTAGGGTTCGTGGAATCCATATATAGGGGTGTACCGAAAACATTGTTCCTTTCATTTCCAGCGATCACATGCAAAACCACAATGAGCCGAGGCAATTAGCTGATTGGTCGATCTTTGAAGTTGCAATTATTTCTTGAAAACATAATTATTGTCCCTTTTAAATACGTGAAACGATAGACACAGTCGGTATATCCAGGAAATTTCGTGAGAATTTCGTAGAAAAACTCAGTGACTGCAAATACTAACTACCATATATAAAAGCCTTCTGCATTCCTGAATTTGCTAAAATTACAGTCGTCTGAAACATCTTGCAGGTATTGACGTCCTTGATGTGGGATTGTCGTTTGTTATCGGCAGGTGGCGTTGCCTGTGAAACATGACGCCGGGAACGTGATCGCACGTCTCCGACGTCTACTTGGCGCGTCACAATCGATCCAAGTTTAAACACATCAACAACACTTACTTGACATCTAGATACACACTGAGCACAGATTCCCTTATAACGTCATCCCCGCCCCGAGTCCCCCAACTCCGGTGTAACAGCATATACTGTACAGCTCGAGCATATGTGTCGCTCCCCCATCTGTTTACCTGGGTGAAAAGCTATCGATGGCTGGCCCAGGGAATATATGCCCTGCACACAAACGAGGGAGGCACTGGTCAACATTATTCCATATCAATGTAGTTTGTCTGTTTCAGGCGCTCGCTTAAGTTACCAACATGCAAGCCAGCAGATGCGGGCTTTCCCAGGGTAACCTCAGCTTCACTCGGCACCTTCCCGCCTAACCTCGAAAGCGCTCCACTGACGGAGTCATGACGTCACTTCCTTTCACAAGCGCCACCGATGGACTTCAAGACAAAGACGTGATTTCTACTAGTCACGTGTTGGTCGTATCAACAGAATCAGCCGACAAATCGCAGTCGAATATAGTCGGCATCGTCGTCGAGTCGTTCACACTGAGTATTATCTGGACATTTGCCTTGCTGGGAAACGTGCTCGTCTGCTTGGTGATACACAGAAGCAGACGACTGCAATCGACAACTAACTATTTCGTTGTGTCGTTAGCTCTCACCGACCTCTTTCTGACACTCGTATGCATGCCCTTTATATTTGGCGAGTTCATAACGGCAAGATGGGTCTTCGGCAAAGCTTTGTGCAAAATGGTTAGATTTGCAGAGCTGTTGTCAGCGGCGTCGTCGATGTTCGTATTGGTGTGTATTTGTATAGATCGCTACTACTCTATAATATATCCGCTCAGTTTCAAGATCAGCCGTTCTCGTGCCAAGCAGATGGTTCTTCTGAGCTGGTCCCTGGGATTTATAACCACATGTCCCGCGCTACATTTTTACGACATTGGACGAACGGACGATGACTCTGTCTATTGCACGTATTACATGACTGAAAACAAGTCTACAGACGCTGTGTTTTTCGTTATTTTCGTCTCCCTCATGCTTTATTTCGTACCCATGTTGACTGATGCTTGTGGCTACATTAAAGTGTGTAAATTTATTTGGCGTGCGGGGGTTGGAGGAAGGACATTTCAACGCACCATGAATCCGGTACCCCGCGCCAAAGTCAAGATGGTGAAGATGATCATGTTTGTGACAGCCGTACATGTTTCTCTCGTTTCTCCTTTCTTTATCATGCAGTTATGGCATTGCTCAATCGCGGGAAACCCGAGTCAAGGCTCCACCTACAAAACAGCAGTTTTCTTTCTATTTATCACCGCCATGTGTAAACCTTGCAGCTACCTATGCTTCAACTCTAATTTCCGCCGGGGATGTAAGGAGGTTTTCTGTATGTCGACTATGCGCTGTTATCGTAGCCAAGCATACGCCATCACCACGACATCAAAACTTGGAAAGAAAAACCACGTGGGGGTGATTCTCGATCAAGCCTCGCGAGATCACGATTCGCCAGCCCGCCATTTTGAACGAGGGCTGAGTATGGACAAGGCTTGGTCTCCATCCAACATCACTCAATCGCCGTCAACGTACTTATAGTTGACTGATCAAGCCCATTAAATGAAGATCTCGAATCAATGAACGTATGTGTGTGCTGATGTACGAGTCTGATGAGCCAGCGAACATATTAAAATAGAGCAGAAAGGGTCTTCCCGTCTGTAACTATTGTTCTTGGTGTTGAACTGTTTACATGATGTTTTTCAGAGATTATGTGTTGAAGTCAGTGGTTGGAAGACTTCCTGTTGGCGATGTGTCCATTGTTGAATAGTGGGCGAATGATTGTTGCTAACATTAAACTATAAAACTATAAAATATGAAAACTGCGTCTTTTTATTTAAGTTTATTTTGGTGTCATCTGAATTGCGGTTGATTCTTGAAAATGGAATAAACCGACAAGTTTTTCTTTTTTGTAACTGTTAAAAATTCACCCAATTTTAATATATCTAATGGAGTCTGTGGTTTGCCAGTCAATTGCCAGAATTATTTCCCTGATAGGTCGGCAAAATGTCCGAATTCGTGACCAGTCTTATCTAAGTTGGGGTAAAACTGATTTTTTTCTGTGTTAGAAAAATCAGCAGGAGCTGTGAAAATAACATTTGCTTTAGTTTTAACTGCGCCAGATGGCGTTTGTGGCGCAGTGGTGCGTTTAATTCACCAGTCGTGCGGATCACACTTAAAGCGCACGTGGAGACGACGCATGAAGCGGTTAGTCAGGGCGCTGTCGTTCGTATCAGAACTCGGTCAGTTACTGCGCATATATTTGCCGTCTTTTATTTGGTTATGTTGAAAGCTTCCCCGCCAAACTTCAACAATGGTATCCACCCAGGCCCCGTCTTCTAACAACACTGTCTATTCGTGTGAGCCCTCACTAAACAAGTTAACTAGCTGTGGGAGAAGAGCCAAACAACGCGAGACGCCGTCACATCTACGTCATAGAGGACTATTTTAAGACAATCAGTGGGATAGAGTGTGTGTTGTAAGTTGAGTGGGGAAAGGGGGTGTATACATAGTTATTTTTGTATGGTTGTTTGGAAATCGTTTACGCCATATCAACTACCATTAATCTATCATAATACTGTTTTTTGTAAAGAAAAATGTTGATAAGTAAGAAAATTAAATCATTTTTTGCATAAAGGAATTTTGTATTTATATTATACTAGGAATATCAGTGGACAGAAACGTTACCAAATTTTACCTGGGAATGTCCATTGGGCGTTGGTACTTAATAGCAACTGTACATCATCGACCGGAAATGACAGCGATGTTCGACTCGGCGATAAATACTATTTTTTTTTTGTCATTCTTTTTTTATAGAATCGGTCCTTTCAATAAAATACCATCTTTCTTACAATTAATCTGTGTTTTCTGCGCAGAAATAATGCTTTGGTACACACAGATATGTGTGGTTTTTTAAAAAAAAATCCAGCCACAATGAGCTTCATGCAAGGAAATTGTGCTTTTTGTAAGAAGTTCGTGCTTTGTGCAAGAAGATTGTGCATTTTGTAAGAAGTTGGTGCTTTGTGCAAGAAGATTTTGCATTTTGTAAGAAGTTGGTGCTTTGGACAAGAGGATGGTGGTTGGTGTTAGAAGTTTGTGCTTTGAACAAGAAGATTGTGGTTTGTGTGAGAAGATTGTGATTTGTACTAATAATCTGCGTTTCTTATAAGAGATTTGATCTTTGCACATGTTCTGTGCTTTGTTTCACACAAATTAGGTATGGACTTTGTACAAGGACTGAACACAGAGTTTTATGCAAAGATTACCTGTCCTTTGTGGAATCTGTCCTGGTTTTTAGGGGATTTTTCTTTGAAGAATGTTCTGTGATCTGTTCACAGCTGTATATAAAGCTGTCACTTGTACTAGCTACTTGTCCCATTGTATGTGTCATCATTTGTCACAGTTATATTGCTGTGCTACGTCACAAACGATCAATAACAGCATTGTCACATACCAGCAGCTTTTATCACGCACAGGGGGAGTAAGTCGTAGAACACTCATGAATATTCATGAACTACCACCAGCAGCAGCAGGTGCTTATACACAATTGTCTAATGGGGAGTTAGCGTGTTATGGTCCGTGAATATACATCTGAGCGGAGTGTACCCAATGCGCCGCTACCATCACTTCAACACCACCTCGTTTGTCCGATCAGCATCCGATCTGTACGGATGTAGCCCCAACTTCCAATCGCTATGTCTGGTCAAGATCCCAGCGCTGAGGAGGGCAGAGGGGCATCACTGGAGCTGGAACGGACGATGAACGAGGTGGACGAGGAGGCTGGAATGGAGGATGACGATGTCTTTATCGCTGATGACGATGAGACCGCCTTAACCCCTAATGGCGTCGCACCTGCCGGGGCTAAGCAATCACAGTCAGAGGCTGCTAAGGCTGAGGAGTTCGCTAAGGATGAGACTTTTCTCTACTGGGGGATGATCGTCTGTGGGACGAGTTTACTTCTTCCCTTCAACAGTTTTATCTTGGCCACGGATTTTTACGTTCAGCGTTTCCCCAATACGAGCATCGTTTTCAGCATCAACCTGACGTACCTGGTCATCAACTTCCTGGCTACGGTCATCACAAACCTATCAATCGAGGTAAACAATGCAGCCATACTTACACAATCAGTGGGATAGTGACATACATACATACACTACAAGAGGTTATAGATATATATATATATATATATATATATATATATATATATATATATATATATATATATATATATATATATATATATATATATATATATATATATATATATATATATATATATATATATATATATATATATATATATATATATATATATATATATATACATTCCCATATTGCGCAATCAAAATCAACTTCTTGACCTAGTAATTAAACAGCTGGTCGGTTATAAACGTGCGTTTGCAGAGTTGTAAATTCCATAATTGTGTAACCCGAATGTAAAAAAATCTACTCAATGAGAACAAAAATGTACCATATATAAATATGAGAAGTGAGTAATGCCAATTGCCGTCGTCAAGTAACTGCGATCGATAATCTTTCCATAAATAGAAATCAGACTCCAAATAAGAAGACTTAAAAGGGATAGTTAACTACCACAGCTCTGTAATTGGTAAGTTTCTCCTTAAGTATGGTATTTTTAGTGTTTCATTAAGTGATCCGCGTCATATATCTGTTTTCGTCCAGTCCGTAAAGCATGCGGCTCGGATCACATCTGGACTCCTCATCAGCTTACTGGCCATCTTGGTCCTCGTGTCTTTAGATCTCCTCCTCGAGCTCTTTGATCCCAAGACCGCCTACACAGTCACCCTCACCATGGCAGGGCTCTCGGCCATCGGCACCAGCGGTAACTCAACCATTGCTGTCTTAAATCTGAAGATTTCTTACCAATTTAAATACTTGAACGTGTGTCAATTACGTTGATAGTGTACGCGTGAATTGAACGTACCTCTAGTTCCGGTATATCAGCGTATTAAACCAAGCATACAGTTTTGTTTCAATGGCAGAAAAAGTGCATGCACTACATTCGACCCAGCTGTCGCAAAGCAAGCATCAACGCCATAAATGGGACAGCCAGTCGAATCATTCAAATATTAATTTGTAACGTCACGCTTACTGAGTTGTTATTGGTTAATCCGTGAATCAATCTTATTGGACGACACACATTAATGTCCAGCCGGCTAATGGCATAATTAATTATTGAGAAGAACTATTCCCGGCAGTCCTCGGTTTAAAGATAAAGCACCCATCTGTTCGAATCATTGGTCTCGTTGATTGAACAATGACGTAAGCTTTACTCGGCCTTGATGCCTGCGTTCATTGACGTACTTGGCTTTATGCTTGTTATGCGTTGTGGTCAAAAGCGTCATTTTTCACGGAACCCCAGTCAACATAGCTGTGTGGTCTCCCATTACATGAGTATCTGAACCCCTCAACAGATCCAGAACCAAAAGTTGTGGGAACCAGTCAAGCGACAATAGAATGCGATACAGTCGCAAAAGCCCCATAGATGATATGCTTAGCAAAGTTCATGCTAAGTAGAAAGAATTTTAAGTGACCAAGCCATACAGTTTCGTATCATAAGTTTGACAAGTGGAAAAAAATCATTAACTCTCCTGTACACTTCTGTATGCGTGTAAGAGCGTTCACCTATACGAACAGCCATGCTCCCATTACGTCATTCGACCAAGTCGTAGAGCGTTTGTGACCGTTGGGGATCGTTTTCCTGTCGTTAAAGCGCTGTGCCCTCTTGTGTGATTTTAGTGGCCCAGACGAGTATGTACGGATACACAGCCATGCTGAACAAGCGACACACACAGGCCGTTATGGTGGGAGAAAGTGAGTCATCATTCCCACTGGAAAGTAGTTGTTAAGAGTTTGAATTCTTAGGATTATTTTGAAAATGTTGTCTGGTGAGCTGTCAGAGGGCTGTGATGGTGAGTTTAAACTACTACTACTACTACTACTACTACACTACTACTACTACTACTACTACTACTACTACCACTACTACTACTACTACTACTACTACTACTACTACTACTACTACTACTACTACTACTACTACTACTACTACTACTACTACTACTTACTACTACTACTACTACTACTACTACTACTACTACTACTACTACTACTACTACTACTACTACTACTACTACTACTACTACTACTACTACTACTACTACTACTACTACTACTACTACTACTTCTACTACTACTACTACTACTATTACTACTACTACTACTACTACTACTACTACTACTACTACTACTACTATACTACTACTACTACTACTACTACTACTACTACTACTACTACTATTACTACTACTACTACTACTACTGCTACTACTACTACTACTACTACTACTACTACTACTACTACTACTACTACTACTACTACTACTACTACTACTACTACTACTACTACTACTACTACTACTCTACACTACTACTACTACTACTACTACTACTACTACTACTACTACTACTACTACTACTTACTACTTACTACTATTACTACTACTACTATTACTACTACTACTACTACTACTACTACCACTACTATTACTACTACTGCTACTATTACTGCTACTACTATCATTATTACTTCTACTACCACTACTATTACAACTACTACCACTACTACTACTACAACAACAACTACTTATTCGATTGCTACTTCTGCTACTTCTACTACTAGTACTAGTACTCCGACTTCGATCACTGCTTCAACAACTGTCTCTACTTCGATTATTAATACTACATCTAGTACTTCTACCACTACTACTACAACCACTACTTCTACTACAACAACAACTATTACTGCTACATCCACTACTTCTTCTGCAAAAACAACTACTTCTACGCTGACTCCAACTGCGAACGCCACTTTACTTCAGTAACTTTCTTTGCCACTACAACTATCACGACCAACGGCAAAACACACCCCCTTCAGCATATTTTGTCTAAACAGCTGTTCGACACTGCTTCCATTGAACTATCATGGCCGACACTACCATAATTAGCGCAGTAAACATTGCCAATATCTCTGCCGACATTTCCACATCTATCACTGTTAATGTTACAGCCATCATCATTATAATAATACCATAAATCATCGCTGTCGTTTACACTTAACTACTTCCCCAGACCAACATTTCAAACACCAATCAATTCACACCCATCCATGACTTCTTTATGTAGGTATCGCTGGTGTAGTGGCCTGTATTGCCCGTCTCATCACCAAGGCTGCTGTCACCAACCTCACCCTCAACACGGCCATTTTTTTCTGCTTCACCCTGGGTGTCCTCCTCCTTGCCACCCTCCTCTTCCACGTCGGCCATCAGCGACCCTTCGTCACGTCCCGCGTCGAGGCTTGCCTAGCCGCGGCCAATGAAGTCTACCATAACTGCCGGGACGGCGAAAAGGTACTTCTTAATGCCGGTGTTATATTTGTACGTCCATTTTCAATTTTTCGCTTGGTACTACGTGATATCTCGCGTAACAGAAAGAGATTCTGCAGCAAGGCGGTGTGCAGGGTTACGGTACAAGTACGTCAGGTACAGGCAACAAGTCATCATCGAATCCGTCATCCACTAAGGTCGAGCTAGACGTCACAGGTAGAAATTCATCTCATCAATTCTGTAACTTACTCTCCAACTATTTACCGTATAATCGAATGAAAGAGTATCCGCTTACATATCTAGCTTACATTCACTTCTGTGTTGTTGATCATGAAATTTGCGATTTTCAAAAGCACCCAATCTACCCGCCTAGTTGTTCTTTCGTGTACTTTACTGTAGCTGCGATACGGAGTCGCTGGTATGTTGTTAAGAAGATCTGGGGCTACACTGCCTCTATAGCCTTGACCTACTGCGTCACAGCCGCCATCTTTCCCGGAATGTTCTCGCGGATTATCTCGTCAGCTCTCGGCTCGTGGATGCCTCTTCTTCTCTACAGTATCTACAACCTCCTTGACCTTGTCGGAAAGGTCAGGATGTTATGCTAGCTCAGGTGTTAGCGAAGTAGCGATATAAATCGCAAATATCTAAGCATGACTCAATGTAATTCTAACCTCTAGTTATATCATGTAGCAGCGGTGCTAAGGGAGCATCCATTGTTCCTCTGTTGGGGAGGACCGGGTTACCAGAAGCTGGTATTTGGTTTACATTTGCTGGACAAATGTATGTGTTGACCGACCACCAGGTGTCGGGGGCTGGGGAACGACATGAATCAACGAAAAGGCCATCATAGCTTCCCGCTTAATCGGATCTTTTTTTTTATCTCAAAACGCGGCTATGACATGTATTCTATTTCAACGAGAAATCGCGTCTTTAATGCATTGGATAAAATGGACCAAGAATTGATCACGTTTGCTTAATGAGGGCACTGATTGGAGCGAAATCATTCGATGAAAAGTTTGGAGTACTTAACGGGAGATCACTGATAGCATTATCATTTCGAGGGGAGTAGCAAAAACAGCATCAATTCCATTAAAGATCCTCAGATGTCTTTATGCATTATATACAAAAATATCAGCAACCTCAATCGCTCCGCTATTCTTCCGACAGCTCGTTAACAGCTAGCCCTACAGGACGTCTGAGTAGACGATGTTCGATCCCAACGCAATGCACAAATTCACTTTTCAAATACGATACCTTGAACGTATAAATTCTGGCGAGTTATTTGGTTTCATCGCATGTTTTGATGGTAATGAACAATTTGCATCTATAATCACGAGTGATGTATTCAGCTGACATGGACTACCATTACGATTGCAGTCGTGGTGGCATCATCAATGAGCGCATGTTGACATGTTTATCTTTACAACGAGGCGGTAGCTGCAGGCTGCCGCAGTCCGGACTATTTAAAACAGTTCAAAAAGCACGGTGTGCGTTCAACGCGGCGTCTTGGGGCACAGCCTTGTCACATATATGCCTTTGTTACCATCGTGATGGACTAAACATGTCTGCCGCGATCCAACAGTATCAAAAACGTGCATACATAAAAATATTCACCTCAAAAACTTTCTCGGCGCTTTTCTTAAATGAATTAACTGTAAGCAGGACGTTGATGGTAGCTTTCGTGATCAAGTTGTTTGTTAGTCTTATACTACGATACGGTCGTGAAAAAAATTAATTCTGCCCGCCCGCAGGTCTAATCCAGTTTAGTCCGAACTTTCAACGCCAGAAACTGAAACATATGCGCCGCGACACAGCTCTTGCGCGATGGCGCCCGGAGACGGCGAGTGCAAGCAAATACTATATAACCTTATATTTACCAAAATGGTGGTCATTACAACTGGATTTCTATATTAAATGACATTTATTAATGAACCGCATGAATACGGGGTAAGCTTTTGGTGCGTTACAACATATTTTTCACAGGCTCTTGATATATGCTGTTTTCCAGATTCTAAATCCATCGTGCCATTCAAAACACATTACCCATTTACGCGTTAAATGGAGATGCTAGACGGTATATAAGTATCACCTTCTTACCGGAGCTGGTAAACAGGCTACTTGTTAACACGTACCTAAACAATCAACATCAATTGCCCTTAAATACATTGAATATCTCGTAAACAACCTCAAATGCAATCAACATCTCGTTAACAGCCACAAATACAACCACCATCTCTTTATATCATTAAATGGATATATAACTAATTGGACGCGTGTAAATTTCACCTGACAAGGCCATATCCATCAGAATATTTATTGTTGTTGTCCCTTCTTACACATCGAACGAACAACATGACATTTGTCCTTGCTTCTGTTTCCTATTAATCAAGGTACACGCACAAGGAACTAACGTGCATTTTTTCGTCCGATGCCATCTTTTAGATATCAACATGTTCATCTTCATTAATGTCTTTTCATAATATTGATATTTATGAGGAACAACATCGTTGATTTGCCAATACTTTGCCTGTGTGTCAGATTCTTTCGCATTGGACTCAGGACTGGACGGGGTTACAGCTGCTGATCTGGTCCATGATCAGACTCCTCTTCATCCCCATCATCATGCTCTGTGTGACCCCCCTCTCCTCCCCCATCCTCAACCACGAGGCCTACCCGTCATTCCTGGCGGCCATGTTGGGCATCACAAACGGTTTCCTTGGCAGCGCCGCCATCATTCTTGCTAGTCATAGCGTAGCGGAAAGTAGACGGGAAGTGGCAGGAAACGTTATGATCATGTCGTTGTGTTTTGGAGTGGCAGTGGGGGCTGCGATGTCTTTCGGACTGAATTGGGTCACTGCGCAGACCGGAATTAGTCACAAGCAGTTGTGGGATACAATGTCCTTTGTGTGATGCCGCATAACGTTTGAGTTTCACATATCATTTAATGTGCCAAATATTTACGTATTCAATATAGTTAGATGATCGCTCAGAAAAGGTAAATTATTGTTATCAAATTAGAATGCTATTTTGGCATAAAAATATTTTAGAAGTCCTTTAGTTGTTATCATGTAATTCAAATGTAGTTGTAATAAAAAAAACCAATAAAATATATTGCCGGAGCAATTGTTTATGATTAGCTGAGCTAAAGATATATCGTTGCGTAGGTAATCACAGAGGGGTCGCGAGTGGTAAGGCAAGGTGAGTATAGGGTTTAACGACACACCAAAAATGTGTTATATGGTGGCAAAAAAGGTAAATAGGGTCGAGAGCGAGCGTGTTAAAGGGAACTTAGGTCTGTTAAAGTGAGTGGGAGTATTGATGCGATGACAAACCACACATAAACTCAGACAATAGGTTCACATAGTTGTATAATTTTTCACGACATACCAGTTGCATGTTAACCACGTCGATCTTTAAATACTATTTCACAAATGAGTTAACAGCTTTGTCACATGCTCCAATTACTGGAGCGTAGTAAGAAATCATCTTTAACTGTCGTCGGAGTGCTCTTTGCAATTCATCTTATTTTTCTCACTCGCACACCTGTGTTGATCTTGTTCAGGTAAATGTTACGATAGTTATGCGGTGTCCTTGACTTTTCAACAAACGTATACAACTGCGAATGACTTTCGCTCTTTCCTTTACCTGGTGGCCTTAAAAATGTGTCATGTCGTGGACGTGTTACTGTCTGTAGCGTTCAGCGGGCCTATTACGGCGATGGGGTAACATTTGTTACAGAGATTATTTTTGAAGAGTTGATATCAGCTGAAACGGGCAGTGAGCACAAATACATGGCGTCCGATACAGGAACCAATTGGCGTTATGGAAAACGCCTCCTGGAGAGAATTCAGTACATGTTCGAGGCGGAGAGCGACCCGGATATCACGTTCATGGTGGGTACCAACGAGAACTGCCGCGAGACTGTCAGAGCCCATAAGTTCATATTGAGTTGTGGTTCTCATGTTTTTCAATCCATGTTCCAACAATGGAATGGAGGGGATCAACCGATCTTCACTGTGAATGATGTCGAACCGGAGGCATTTAAGGGGGTACTTATGTAAGTAGAATCAATGGTTCGTAGCATTTGTTTTAAAATTTGCGAAAACGATATAGTGAGATATATCAAGCTTTTAAGAAAATTTATCCGGTTTTCTTGTACACCAGGTATATGTACACTGAACAGACCGACATCACAGCAGCGAACGCCTTGATTCTCTTGGGTGCTGCCAAGAAGTTCGACTTGCCGGATTTGGTGACGGAATGTTCCAGCTTTTTGCAGCATGGGATCACCCCCACTAACGTATGCTCGCTTCTCAACAGCAGCTTCACCCACCTTGATAGCGACTTGGCGGAGAGGTGTATGAAATGTATACGTAACAACGCAGAAGTAGTCCTGGAATCAGAGGAGTTTTTAGAATTGACTAGTGAGGCTTTGGAGAAACTTGTCCGAGATGACCAAGTGAGATGCCCGTCAGAGGTCGTGGTGTTCGATGCCTGTATGAGATGGGCGGAAGCCGCGTGCCAGAAGGCGGGAAAAGCGGACACGTTTGCGAACAAGAGAGACGCGCTGGGCGGGATTCTTTACCACATCAGATTCCCTCAAATAACATCCGTTTGTTTCACAAGGATCACTAAAATTTCCCCTGTATTTAGTGCGGAAGAAAAGCTGGAAATCTACGAAGCTATCGGCGACAGAGAAACATGGATTAATGACAAGCGACACACGAACGTGCGCACTTTTAAAACATCAAATGAAGGACAGAGAAACATGGATTAATGATGCAAGCGACACACGATTCAACAAAAACGTGCGCACACCATCAACTCCCGACATTGTTATCAACAGATTTAACAGCTGTGACGAGAAAATCACTTTTGCCAGCGGGTCTGAATACGTAGATTTCACGAGCAACAGGAATATCCTTATCGGCGGCGTGGGTCTATACAGCGGAGTGACGCAAGGAGGTCATCGGGTACAGATTCAACTAATTGATGACAACAGCAAGGTTCTAGCAGACTCGGGTTTAGTCTTCGAGACGACAGACAGACGATTCAGCTACTACATCGACGTACTCTTCCCTATGCGATATTTCATTGTAGCTTTTAAAAAATACACATTGAAGGCAACAATTAATGGAAGCGAAACTCACACCGGAAGAGACGGGAAGAATGTGCAGCAAAGTGGAAACATCAGCATCGAGTTTACCAAATCTAGCTATGACACGCGAGAAGGACGAGGTGCTGTTGAGCGTGGACAGATACCACATATCATCATCCAAACACTGGACTAGAAATAGTCTCTCTATGACACAGTTTGTCTCTAAATAACACCCATAACAAAAATAATAATAACAACAACTATTCGATCTATTCTGCTCAGTCAAAAGATACGAGTCCTCATTGACTCAGTTGTAATTTAATCACTAATTTAACAAGCCCATTATATCAAAAGTTGATATCACACTCGTCCAGATCGTAGAATCGCGTTCTTTTGTATCTGTATAAGTGATTCGTTAGTAGCCTATTAAAATAATGTATGCATGAAGAGTCCTGTTTGAATTGTAGCCGCTGTATGGTGTTGTAAGAAACAGCTATAATAAAGTTCTTCCCTTTGTTTATGCCAGCTATTCTTATCATACTGTAGATAACCTGAACACTTGCTTCAAATTGGAGAATTGAAGCGAATTTAATTTCAACAACAGAAAATGATTAACAAGTAGTATGTAAAAGTTAGCACATAATTCTTCATGTACTTACTTTTAATATGTGATGAAATCGTACAATAAAGAATCGTATAGAATAACCGACCGCCATGTTTGTTTCTACATTAGAGTACATTGTTCTGCTTGGTTCTATTCGCAGACTCTTACGATCACACGGCTATGGTCCTCAACGGCTAAACATACTTCACTTGGTGTCAACAACGAGTAACAGTGATATATAACAGTACTTAAGTGTCATTTATATAGCGCTTGTTCTATCATGAAAGCTATCAACTATGTCCTACTTACAGTAAGTTCATATGTAAAAAGCGCCGATAAGACTTTTGAGGTAAACATTTCGATGTATGCACACTTTTGATACAGTTGGATCGCTGCAGTCTTTGCTCCATGTTTGTAACAAAGGCGTATGTGTGGCAAGGTTTGGCCCCTAGATACCTTGTCTAACACCAATCATGGTATTCGATATGTCATCTGTTTGAAATAGCCCGGACTGCGCATGCGCGCAGCTACCGCGTCGTTGTAAATATATACGACATGCGCTCATCGATGATGCCACCACGACTGCAATCGTAATGGTAGTCCATGTCAGCTGAATACATCACTCGTGTTTATAGATGCAAATTGTTCATTATCACCAAAACATGCAATGAAACCAAATAACTCGCCAGGTTTTGGATGCTCAAGGTATCAGATTTCCATTAAGGATTTGTTCACATGTTTATGATATTCAATACAGCGAGCCAGGACGAGAATGGGAGCGAAACCTCTGGAGTGTGGGACGCAGACTAGAGCAGCCCTGCCGTGATGACAAATTGGGAGATAGAAGTGCTTCGGATTCCGTTTTTACTATTTGGCAACAGTAAGGATCATATCGAAAAACGAACTAATGGTGTCTTTCTCAGACCGGCCAATTCATTTACTTGACTGCTTAAAGGAACGAAATTTCTTTATTATGTGTTTCAAATTGAAGATAAACCAGCGGGGACCCATAATTCATTTCATAAGTACTAAAAATTCCGTTTCATTAGCCTATTTCGATGCCAACAGTTGGCCGTAGGTGCACGTTGTGTGACGTCATTCCTGCTGCGCGCCTCCAAGAATTTGACAGCGAGCGAAGCGAAAAACGATGGTTTGGATTTTAAAATTACACCGTTTTGACAACCATGTCGTCTTCTGATGAAGTTTACGATAACATTGAGGCAAATCATGACTTTTTTATTGACCAATTTGAAAAATCCAAGTCACACTACTTGACTGCTTAAGGTCAACTACAACGATTTTCATCATTTCTTTATTATGTGTTTCAAATTGAAGATTAATAACTCAATAAAAGCGGGGGGAGTACTAAAAATCCACCGATAAGGTTTCATTCGGAAGAAAATACGAAGCCATCTTTCTCGATGCCATTTTGCCTCAGTTGGCCGCTAGGTGCACGTTGTGTGACGTCATTCCTACTCCAAGAGAATTTGACAGCGAGCGAAGCGAAAAACGATTGTTTGGATTTTAAAATTACACCGACAAGCCATGGTCTTCTGATGAAGTTTACGAGGCCCCATAGCATAACATTGAGGCAAATCAGTCCATGACTTTTTATTTGAACCAATCGGACGGGAGTTGAAAAATCCAAGTCACACTACGAAATGAACCGGGAGAAGTCTAACTCAAGGGTCCGCTTCGGAAGATCAACAAAAGATTCGATGAATGGTAAGTTTTAGAATACCCTTCCCAAGCTTTATTGAACTATATTACTTTTATTAAAATATTAACATTTACCCAATAAATTTACACATTCTGTAAGTTGAGGATGGTATGTTGACAGACCTAACTACTACAACAAATAGTACTTGGCTAGTGAATGTAGCTTTGTCATTGTACCCTGAACACATTGAATATTGTGGACAGATGTTTGCATGCAGTTTATAAAGTATTTTCCTTTTATATTCATTCATTGTACCACAAATATAAATTTACAATGACTCTTTAATTATTTCTCTAACTTAGGTGTAGCTGCAGCACTGCATCCCAATGGACACAGCCAGAGAGTGCTACAGAAGTTTGGATAGAGTGATGGCTCTAACGGAGGAATGGACATGCATCACCAAGCATCCCAGATTCCTGGCTAGCTACATGAATAAAAATGTGCTGGAAGTGTCCAAATTTGAATCTATTCAAATGGACAGACCTGTTGGAGAGGAGGTCTGTACAATGAGTAAGTTAGCCATTATTGCTACCAAAAGGGTTGGTTTGAGGTTGAACAATCATATTTATTACAAAGGGAACATTAATTCCACTGTGTAAAATATTCAGTGTTCATATTGATGAACTACAATATATTTCACATAGCCAAGAATAAATAATGCCAGTTACATGAAATCCAGAGGCAGAGCTTACAATAAAATTATGAAGTGAGGGAATGGTTGACAAATGACAATTGTTTTTTTAACTATACAACTTATTTTAAAACCATAGACAAAGAATTGACATATTGCTTCAGATTATTCAGGTATCTAGCCTACTGCCAGTTTACACTCTGGATATGGCACAGACTGGGCAAAAGAAACAGGAAAGTGCTGGCAGCCTGTGTGGTAACAGCTGTTAGAAAATCCTTCCCTGACTCGGGCGGCAAATATACAGGTTATCTACAATGGAGCGGAAGATTTCTTGGTCAGGTTGAATCGACACCTGTGAGCACCTACGAGAAGATCCTTTTCAGGTTTCTCGTACTGGGAGGCAATAGGTGGTGGGACAGTCCTGTCATCTGCAAGGACCTCAGCAAGTCTGTAGCTTGGGTATGTTTGCTTTAGATCAAGCACCTGATGTACGTAGTCTGAAGCAAATCAATGATATTCATATTTTATGATAGTCATATAATAAGTAAGTTATATTATATGCCAATTTTTAATTGGGTAACAATGTTTGTGCAAATGAAACTTATTCAGATTTCGGTAATAAATGTCAAAATAACGTGTTTCATTGTAGCATGTACACACCAAAAGAAATTGGTACTATGACAGGCTTGGGATTTTTCCATACCTGAACATGTTCAGTGTTCTAATAGCACTACTGCCACTAACAAAAATCCCTGAACCCATAAACAAATTCCCTGCGGGCATAGCTCCTGTAAAAGGTTGGCAATCCCACATCTTACGGTGTCCATTAAAGCCGATTTGTTCAAAACAAGCAAAACTCCCCCGGTATCTTTGATTCTGACTAGGGCCATCCTCCAGATCAACACCATTGTAGATAAGCATTCTGTGAGCTAAATTTTTCTTCCATGAAATAAAACCCTGTGATTACACTACAAACAAAACAATATTTACCTAACAGTTCTTCAAACGCCATGTCATCATCAGTATCCATCTCAGCATCATCACTTCGTCAGTGAAGTCATCGTCAGGGTCTGTTTCCATCTCATCATCGTTGTCCACCAGTCCAACAGATTCCTCCTGGGGCTCATATTGGGTGCCCATGGTGACACTTTTGTTGAGATGGGCCAACTTGGGTACCTCTTGAATATTTCTTTATCCCAGGAAAGATAGAACTCTGTGTCTGTAGAGACTTGTCAGCCACCTATGGTATAAGTAAGCTACAATTTCATTCATCATAGCCTTTAAGGATGTAAATGTTTACAAATTGACTCTGAAAAGACACATGGATACATACAACAGAAGTTATCCCTGCCAATGCATTTCATCATATATAATAATGCAGTTGCCTTGTGACACTCACCAAAACATTTGCCTGCACCCCTAATGACAAGTGAGAGCAAGCTTCATGGTCGGCAGACGGCAAGGCACTCGCCCCTGGTGTAGCAAACAGCGCGGACGATGACAGGCGAAGTTTCTTCGCCTAGGTCGGCAGTACTTGAGTGTGACACCTCAGTCTGTGATTCACCACTGTCACTTGATTTATCTATCTGCTCAGCTGCCAATACCATTTCGGAGCCTAGGTTTCTTACGAAATCCTAGACTTTTGAGCAGCTCTGGGTCAGTCTCATAAGCACTTTTCTCGAAATGATCAGAACACAGTTTGTGTTCTGATCATTTCGAGAAAAGTGCTCACAGAACTGTCGTATAAGGGCAGGACTCCAGTGTTTACGCTTGACTTTCGACACCCATATGCGGCGCATATGTCTTTTAGAAACAAAAAAAATCACGCCTGACTTCTCATTGTTCCGACAACCAAACGCACAACAGGCATAATCCACACCAAGAAACGCACCAGACCGTGAAGTCAAGATGGCGATGAATATTCGCAAACATCCTGAATGACGTCACTGTACGGAAATTCACGAATTTTACCGAGCGGTATCTTGTCAGATTCGACGTGGGAAATATACATTTAAAAATCATTTTTCTAAAAGAAAAAAAGCGCCCAGTCACCTTATTTTGGTCACGATACCCTTTTAAAACATAGAACTTTGGAAAAATGGAATAAAAAAAATCTTTGTAGTTGACCTTTAAGAAAACAAAAATCCGACCCATTTGTAAAATATCGATACTGGGTGAGGGCGGTTGGTGGGAGCACAGGCACTCAAGTCAATACATCGAGCGACAGTGACATGTATAATATATATATATTCATAAAAGATATATATATATATATATATATATGTATTCATAAATATATATATAGTCTATACACCAAGCGACAGTGATATGTATAACATATATATATATATATATATATATATATATATATATATATATATATATATATATATATATATTTATATATATATATACTGACAATGGTCCCAGTATTCAAATGGTGCTATGGGATGTTGCAGTGATAACCCGCAGTTGATTGTATACATAGGAAAATATCGCTGACATATATAAAATTGAGTCATATATTATCTGTAATTATGAAATAATTAGAGCATGGTATATGAAATAAATAAATTCTACTTTTTGATTAATAGTATATTACCCGGCAAGCTCAATTAAGATAGCGCTGTGATAATATATCGGTTGGATATGATTTCACAAACAATGTCCGAGCGAATTAAAGCAACGACGAATTAAAATACAGCATTTCTTTTATTAAAGAAAAATGATTGGCCACCGTCATAATGATTGTCGGCTGGCTATAATTATCGCACAATTACACCACAAAAATGATCCAATATGCACATGTTTGAGGATTGAGTGAGGCATTTTTCCCGGTTACAGCATGATTCTACATATACCAATAACAACATATACTACTGAAAAACTATATGTTCACATACGATAAGTTGCATTTTATGATATGCTTAGAATGCGCAATGAGTGAATGTTAGAAGTAAGCACCTATCCTTGAGAAGCACAATGACTCTTCATGTAGTCACATCGCACTTGCATGGCATCAGATTCGCTGGAACGATGGTGGGCTATCCATTTCGGTTCCGTTGTAAACAGCCTCAGAGCTGACATGTTGTTCTGTAGTAAGAAATTATTCATGCAGGAAATGTTGCATTTGAAATATAATAAGCTTAGAACAAATCTGCAATGTGCTGGACCAGGATAGTGAGTAATCACAAATATATTGCAAGATAAGCAGTGGTGTGAGTTCAGGCCATGCGTAGAGACAAATATATACTCAGCTTGCTCACAAAGAAAATTTAACCTTACCCCCCCCCCCCCCCCCCCCCCCCCCCCCCCCTCCCCACAAGGAACAAGTAGCGGGCGTCAACAATAACACCACATCGGTGCAGCCAACTAATCAGTATTTCGTTGATTAAAAATTAATAGATGAATAACAGAGACTTTTCACAGCATGAACTTCAATGTTCAGACTCAGTATATCCCTCATTAAACATCCTCATCCAGGTAAGAGTAGATTATGGCTAATATGTACTGGTGTTTGATCGCCACTATCAGGCTTAGGAGGAGGACAAGGTCGATGAGTTAAGCACATTCATAAGGTTCACGACAGATGTTCCCATCATGGTGGTGTGATGAATAGTACATTAGCTTTTCAAATATTTCACCTGCATATCCAAAGAGAAGCGGTGGTAAATACCAGCGGGTAGGATCAGCATATCGCCCTTCGTCACTTCAACTCGGATCCACTGATCATCTCGACCCCGGACATCAAAGTATCCCTTGCCATCAGTGATAAGCCTTATTTCTTCGTCTGCGTGAAAATGTTCTTGTTTGAACATATTCAGCTGTATTAAGCAAATAAAGGGGTCACATGCCGTCTCTAATTTATAGCAGGTTATCAGATTATTGGTTCAGAGGAACGGGTAAAAGTATGGAATGACATACACTTGATGGAGTGCCATGAAGAGCACAAAAAGAGACGCTAAAAGAAAGGGTAAATATAAATTGCTGAATAGTTACAGACATTATACGACAGCTAATACGTATGATTTTAAGATATTCGTATCAGATGACCAATTATCAGTCCTGTGATGCAGACCATGTTACGGATACATTTCAATCTCGTTAATATTGGTGGAGGAACAACTTTTCAAACAGAAAAAGAAAATTTAATTGCCATTTTGTTATAGTCGGGCTTGGTTTCATTAATTGTGACGTAATCATGGCTCGTGTAGCCTCGCTCTGATCTTATTTGGTGAAGCAATGCACTATTCTCCACATCTGTGGCATCAATCTGCAATCATTTTTGCAAACGTAGTCAACTGTGTTTTTGTTTTTTTAGATATTAGTAGAATTCGGTTGTGAAACTTAAAACTGATTTCAATCCTTGCGGTAATTTACGACAACCGGTTTCCTTATTTAGCTTGTTCAATTAGCAGAATCTAGATAGCTAAGTCTATGTAATTTTTTCACCTTCCAATAGAGAATTCCCGTCCTTTGTTTCAATTCTTCCAGGTTTAAGAGCCGTGGGGGGTCGGTCATGTGAGGAAGACGCTGATCGGCGTCCGATGAGTCTTTGAACCAAGCACGAACCATAGCCAGGCCGATACAGTTTCCAAAAATTGATCTCTTAAAAACTTGTCTCCTTTTTCAGCCACAATGATGCACAGACTACCAGACATAAATGGGGCATATAAATACGGATGGCTAACAATGAACTTTGATGATGATGCCATTGAGGTCATACGCGAGGGTTTGACCGGGTGGTCTCACTCTTAAAACTTTTGCTCCAAAATAGGCTTTTCAATGATGAAAAACGGATTTGTCAAACAGGGTGGTCAGTGTCAAGTGTATTTTTAACTCGAAGTCGCAACACAGGTTAACTATGCTTTTCAAAAAATTAAGGTTCCGAATTCAATTAATGGGTTTTCTTTATGTAGACCCCTCCAACCCCATCGTGTTGTCTGAAATATATACACAACAAAGGTAAAATGAGGACATATTTTGCTTGCTGACGTACCGGCTGGCAGGACAATCATGTCACCCTTGCTGACCTCAATTATTATCCAACCGAGTTCTGGTTTACCTTGTTCACGGGTGTCCAGGGCGAACCGCTGTTGTGTGTGGCGGAGAGTGGCGCTTTTGTTTTGTGTTCGGTTGTAAGGCGTGTGGTTTTTCGCAATTCTGTAGAATCCATACTAGCAGAACACTTCTTTATTGCACTCTTGCTGTCAGTTATACTGTGAAGTGACAAGTAACAAACCTGTGTATTCATGTAGTTCGCTTATTACGTGCGTTGAGTAGATTGGTGTCATCGAGTCTTATAATTATGATTCTTTGTTTGATTCGTATAACTGGTACCAATTTCCTCTTTGTATTACTCACATAGAAAATTATTGAAGTCAAATAATGAAGAAAAGTGAAACAGCGAATTCGTCACTCATAATGATTGATGGATCTGTCACTGAATTTGGATGAGCTGTTCCCACATCACGTGATCCTTATATGTCATCATCGCCATATAACTTCATGTTACCAAATATTTAACATTATCTTCACGGTTATTAATTAAACAGATGTAAACAAACATATATGAGTCCCTGCTCCAACACCACAGCCTCGTCATCATGAAGTCATGTGTGTGTTTTAGCTTCCAGTAACCGAATCATTTAAGATCATACCATTCATTACAAACCCATTTATATCGGAACATAACTGTTGCTTGTATGGCCAAGATTGGGAATAATACCGGCGAAAATCTAACGATGCTCATTTTTACTATTTATGGCACGTGAAATGTTTTGAATGGAATTCCGCGTCAGAAACAAAAAATCAAAAGAGCCTAATTAGTTCCTAAAGATATCTCACGCTCGCATCAGGTTCTTACTTCTCGTACTCCAGATCACTTGCACTACCAAAGCTCCAAATCCATCTCCTCTTCCTCTAGATAACTAAAGGGCTCCTCCTGATCATTGTCCAGTTTGCATTCCAAACGCTGCCCCATCGGTCCAGATGTCTCTTTTCAGGTTTTTCCGATGTTAAAGGACAAGCAGATTATTAAATAGTGCATGATTATTACAAACTGTCAATTGGATGCATATTTAACACATCTAAATGTGCAGAAATAATACGATTATATACATTTCAGAAATCAAATATCTCCACTTAGAGTATTGCATCTAAACAACGCTGCTGGTGAGGAAAATATAGGCACTTATCGACCAATAATGAAATTATTGCTGCGTCGTATACAAATATAAAAGGAATGTGATGATATGTCGGTAATCAATGTGGTAAAAACGACATTTAAAGATGAACAGAACAAGGACAATTACTTTATATCAGACCCGTAAACTCATGATCCAAGCCATCTCCCAGCACTGCACACACGAGGGCGGCAATGGTATTCTATAAACTCTGTGCCATAATGCGTTTCTGTTCATGCTTTTTAACTTTGATGGCCATTCGGCGACTGATAAATTCACCAGCCAATCTGAGTAGTCTCCACAAGAGGCCCCAGCAATGCCCAAGGCAACTATTATAGACATAACACAAAGCCCCCAACCACCTGACACACACCAACGGTAACTTAAGCAATATCTACTATGTCCACTAAATTAAATGTGCGCCCATATTTCTTGTACATGTTACAGTATTTTTCCATCTCTGCCGTAAGGTATTGTTTATACAGGCTGATCTCATTTAACAAATATGAATGCCCTGGAATTCAATCTGCGGAGGGAAACTCGGGGTAAATACCATACGGGTTAAACAACGCGTTCAATCAGGAGTGAAACAACCGAGAAAATAATAGTATCTCTACATCCACGGGCTGTCATAAAGTATCACCAAGACGTGGGTTGTAAGCTGTTACACCAGTTGGTCAGCTGGCTTACTTATTTGATCATTCGTTCGAGTCCCATTTTCAAAAAGAACGACAATTATAGTATGAGACGCAGCGCTCTGACCACAAGACCACCCCAGATGTAATAGCCTACCTGGCAATAACAATTTATATCCACAGCTAGCGAGCTTCGACCCCGAATCACCTTACGACCACTACATTCACTTGTCATCCGGGTCCTAGCGCAGACCAGCGTTGGTGTAGGGGCCTTTAAGGGTTACCTCGTTAACCTCGTTCAGAACTATAGGTTATCAAATGTGACCGACGATAGCATTATGAAGGGCTGGTATTCCGATCCACAGACGTTCGGGACGACGAACCACTTGAACTTTTATGTGTGGTGTGTTATCTGTTAACCACCTGGAAGAATCAGGCCTTGTGATCCGGGCTCTCTACACATTCCTTATTTACTGAACGTTGTCTTAATTTAAGATAAAATTCTTTCCATTACCATTCTTATTCCCGAGACCATGATGATCATGGGGTCGACGGTAGCCCTATTTCTCTGCATAGTGTATAAGCAAGAATAATTTAGAACACGAGGTCCGGATAGGTAAAGGCTCCCCAAAGACTCTTCCATACAATAGCCTCTTTGAGTAAAAAGCCCCTAACTACTTTATCCAGACCCAGCTTATTCCAACGAGACACCTCTACGCTGCACAAGTATGTCTAGTACTTACTCTATTATAATAATAGTAACAGCTATTTTGTGTACGCTACACATCGGCGATAACCCCATTGTGACAATAAAATCGTGCACAGGCTACCGTCATATTGCTGCAAAACGAGTGTTTCCCACAAGCTACAACAGTAGCTTAGCCTAAAAAATAAAGTTACAAGAAACACATTTGTAGCAAACGTCGAAGACGCGATCGAAAGTGTCGCGGTGCTACCAGCTGCGATCAAGCACTGCGAGGATGTCCTGAAGTTTGCAGGTTGCAAGATGGACTTTCGTCATCATCCCTTCCTCCTCTCATCCAACATCCTCTGGCCAAATGCAGCATTGTGGTCAATATACGGTCATCAAAAACTGCCATGACATGGTCACTCTAGAGATGGGCGGAATAATCTGTAAAGGTCCTGCGCCACAGGGAGTTCACATACAACAAAAGCGACATGCTGTGGATCATCAACCTGAGCATACCGGTTCAAAGCGTGAAGGGTATCCTACTGCTTTCTGAGGACTCAGTCATTGCCTCATTTACCAGGAAGTCGTTCTGTAACACGAAGATTATCAAGAAGTAAGATCGGCTCTTTTGCAATGCTCCTGTGGGTGCATCCATGTAAACACACTAGGCTCCAGTGGCAGCAATTTCAGCTTATGGACACTTTAACACGCACGGGTGGACAAGAAATGTAAACGCCAGCATCAAACTGTGCAGGTCAATTTGGGCAGAAAGCTTGAACTTATAAAAATTTAATTTGCCGACTGTGCTGGCTATGAGGTGCCTTGACAGACAGCATTATTCATCATCTTGTACAAATCTTTTTCCCGACCCATACTTTAGTGCATTGGGATTCTTGTTGCAAAGGTTGGGAACCAGCCGTTCAAGCTGGGTCGGTGCCACCCTAACACCAATCACATTGTGCTCGTACTCAGACATCCAATCATTCTGGATTCCAATACACTCTGGTGTCAACTGGTAGATGTTGTGCCTCCTCAAGGATGTAGCCCTCTTGGCCATCTGGCTTGTGGTTTTTGTACGCCCAAAGGAGAAACATTACCGTGTTGCACGGGATACAAGAGACCCAACCAGCTATCTTGGAAATGGCCTGCATTAAGAGATGGAAATCATAGCCCCGCAGGTCATGGAATACAACCGGTAAAGGGGTGGATTTGAGGCTCAGACCCAGCTTGAGATTATAAGTATTGTGGGCTGTTCCACGGTACTTTCCGGTGGCAGTGGTCACGAGTCTCCTTTCAAGGGTTTATAGCACACGTGACCTGTGCTGCTGTTACAATGTGCGCGCCAATCCTTGGGAGTCATAACCATTTTATTGGTGTCTTCTAGGACCCCTTTGACCTTGCCCTCTGCCATTTGGAAGGCTCTGAAGAAATGCTCTGCCTTCTTGGTGTTGCTCTTTGCAGGATTAAGTTCTGGTCCTGTGATTTTGATTGTGAGGGCCTCAAAATCGGCATAGAGTTGGGGGCAGCTTGTGATGGTTCTGAAAGATGAGTATGTATTTCCCTTCCCTGACACCTCTACTGTCCTTGTGGTATGGCTTGTGCGCCTCCAGGAGGTTTTGCCCTTGTGCAATTATGGAGGCATCTATGGCCGAAGCGTGTGGGTTCTCGCCTCTTGGACTGATCATGCAGCAGCCGATTGAGATCCTTCACCAAGGTGAAATGGAGCCTGCTGGCCTTCTCAATCAGCAACATGTTGATCCTGGAACATTTTCAGGCTGCTTGCTCATCCGGTGAACAATCACTTCCTTGTCCCAGCAAAAGACATATAGGGCCAGACGGTTCTGGTGCTCAACTCTCTTGGTCTGAGATTTTGTTATGGGACTGTCAATGCCCCAAAAAGTCAGTGCACTGTTTGAACTTTGATAATCTTTGAGAGTCATTTTATACTGAGTTCAGAGCAGAGCAGACTAAACGCAGTTGGCACCTTTGATTTAGCTCTGCTCTCGTACCTTATAAAGCAAGCTAGCTGTCCCAAATTGTAAATGGACCATGGATGGTGATGGCTCATTGCAAACCAAATACCAGTCAGACATGACATTTGACTCTTGAGTCAGATGAGAATATTGTTGATGGCAAGCTAGCTATCCCAAATTACACATGGACCCCACATATCTTGATGACTCCTTAATAACAAAAAAATCAGCTCCACATGAACTATAGTACATACAGTGCACACTGTATTTGGGCAGTCACTCACTATTTGATGGTGTTAGCTGTTTTCGTTTATTAACGCACTATCTACATGTGATGCTTGTGTATGACTCCCTATTTATTATGTCTTCCAGCTATAGTTGAAGAAGAAGATTTCATACGAAGCTGTGCCAAAGCTTTGGTTATGCACAGTTGAAAAAAATTACATTTTCCACCCAGATCCATAACTAATGGAGCTAACTAGACGGAACTTCGTACGATTGTTGGCCATCCTGACCAACATTACTACACAAAAATGGTCCTCAGATGATCTTGACCTTATTTCAAGGTAACTGTGTAAATTGAGTTTTTTTATTTGCTGTAACTTGAAAACGACTAAAGCTTTTGTGACTATATTGACACCAGAAACACGTGTTACAAACTTTATGTAGTTGGTTTTAAGTGTTCATATGTCGTTGAACAAAATGGCTATTAGTTAACTTGCTTAAACCCTATTAGAGCAAATAGCTTTCTTTGTCATTTTGACCAAAAAAAACTGATGTAACAAAGTTTTACAGTTTGCCTCATCATCGATAATCTTTATCCCCATAATGTACTCGTAATATTTGGTTCGATTTTAAAAAGAATTGACATTTCCAGGTAACTGGGGGATATTGGCAAACTTTCATATGCCTCATGTTAGCATGTATTATGCCTAGTGTTCACAACAGCAGCAGGACAAAACAACGAAATTGGCAAGATATTTTCGATCACTTATACAATCGGTAATATTCGTTCCATCTTCATCAAATTCGGATAGCAATTTTCTTGGCATTTTCTCTCTAAAAGGTCGGCACCGATGATGCGCAGAACCCAGAGGTCTTGTTTTTTTACCTTGACCCAAACTAAGGTCAAGGTCATCAAAAAAATAATGTTAGGGATATCGATTACGTCACTGCTGGTTCCTTATGCATTAATTTAACGGCAAAAGTGAAATCTGAAGTTTTCTCGTCATTTCTCCGTCATTGATGGTCGTATCGTAAATTTGAATTTCATTAAAAGGAACCCTATTAAATTCTGAACATATAACCAAATATTTTCCGTTGCAAATTACCTAGTTTTCTCATAAAGTAAGCTTCAAGCACACCGGGTGTCATTTCTGGTGGCTTTGCAATGGTTTGTTAACATACGCTTACATATTGGGGAATACAAAGATCGCGGCTGCTCTCTGCTCGCCTTGTCGGCATGCCGCGGTAATGTTTAAAAACAAGCTTTTCCTTGAGTCGGCCAAATCATTGTCAATCTGTCACGGGTCAGGACAGAATGATTTCTTCAATAAATTTGATCGCTTATAAAATCATCAATATACTGTGATATACTGTAAATTTGTTGAATTGTTGTTGCCAAAAATTTAAAATCCGAAATAACCTGGGCAAGCCGATTCTGAAATATTTCATACTTCCTGATACAGTTCGCCAAATTCTCCCATGCCCAATGGGCCTATTTTGTTGTTTACTGGACAGATGTGCCAGGTCGAAGTCCGCTATTCATAGAACGACGAGGTGGATCGATGCACAGGAGCTAAGTATGGCAAGCTGCGGCAATCCTAACATTTAATTTGTTTGTCGTCTGACCTGTCGTTGGAAGACATGCTATTGCCGCTTGCCACGATCTCGTTTGTGATGGCTGTGTTCGCTTAGTCTCTCATTATCAATAAGTGATAGCTATGTTTTGTGTAGTGAATCACTATCTGTAAGTGATGGCTGTGTTTGTGTAGTGACTAGTGAGTTTATTGGATGTAGATACCATGTAATAACAGATAAAAACCGTGCTGAGCTATCTTTCCATATTGGTAATGCGCAAAGGGGAAATTAAGAGTGTTCAGTGAATGAATTCATTGTTGAATATAATGCATGGATTTGTCATAATTTCAAACAATTTCTATTTCTTGCCAAGTTTGTATAGTGTGTTTTGCCAGTATGTGGTATTTAGGTACAGTAGACTTCCAGAAGTTATTTCGTGAAGGATAAGGATTGCTATGATACCTTAACAGCGCTTACTTGACCCAAACGCTTTGCTGACACTTGGTTGCGGATCTCATGTTAAATGACTCGTTTGTCCTTCATAGATAGCTGTATTTGTTTCCGTGTAGTGTATCACTGTCTTTTAGTGATGGCTGTTTTCGTGGAGCGCGTGTATCGACTGACTGTGTATCATTGATGTCAATGTTCGTTTGGTCATTCACAACCTAAACGTGCTAGTTGTGCTCGTCTGGTCACTAACTTTTCAGTTATGACTCGATATTTTATATAGGGATCGCTGTGAATGGGCAAGTTGGTGGGGTTGATTCTTGCCAATGAAGAGGAATGATATTTTGTTCCTATGTTCCGCTCGGGTCTGCTAAGTAAAAGGCAAACGTTTGATTGATTGTGTTCTGTGGGTATGTTTATCAGCCTGGCAGAAGAAAACTGTTGTAGTGATGGTTTATTGTTGTCCTTTGCCAATTAACCTGAAGCTGTTATTATGTGTTTCTCAAGTAATTTCGCTCTGTGAGTATGCACACCAGATATGTCCTTAAACTTATGCTAATCACATACTTATGGAAATTTGATCAATGCAGATAGATGTTAAGTATCATATAATCGAATAGCTCCATTTAATTGTTAAATTTTAGCACAGGTGTTGAGTTGTTGTGATGTCATTCAGGCTTGAATTGACTTCTTCATAATACCAAATTTGTTCAAAGACATGAAGGTGCGTTATTCTTGGAAATCAGCAATTATGTCTTGATGACATTGGTCGTATGTCGGTACTAATTTGTATATAAGGTGAACTAATCGCACATTTTGACGATCCATAATGAAGCCACTTGTTTTTCTTATCAGTGATCTAACTAATATGTATCGATTGTTTGGACTTACTGCATTTAACACTTGTAAATAGATAGTTTGAATTGTTAAATCAATATTAATAACACAGAAGCAGATCAACCATTTATCAGATTATTAAGACGTAGAATATCAACACCAAACTCCACTATTGTTAAATCAATTTGGGAAGAAAAGGGAAACCTTTACATGGGATCTGCAACCAAGTGTCACCTATTAAGCGTTTGGGCCAAGTAAGCGCTGTTAAGATATCATAGCGATCCTTATCCTTTATAGTTTTTACCAGTTATTACATGGTATCTACATCCAATAAACGCCGCTTCTCTGCATGTCAATAATAAACTTACATGATACACTAACGTTTAACAAACGTGGAATGCAAAAAATACGCCTAGTTTTCCACCATAAATGCATAAATAGGATTGGTTTGGTAATATTCAATTCCTGCTGTGCTTGATACATTAGCCTTGAGCGACACCCATGGTCTGGACGTATTCCATCCGCTCCTTCATAACATCGGTTTCACTATCACGATTGTGCGGCTTCCAGATAGGCTCCCCGACAAAAAATCGCCTCGCAGTTATCCTGTTCTGTTAATGTAAGAAAGTACTTTTTATAAAGTTAGCATCATAGAAAACTCATTCAAGACAATTATCTATAGTACTTATTGCATATTTGTGCCTCAAATTTGTTCTTGAACTTAGTTGCATATCCAACCTGATGATTGGATAACATTTGTAATCTTGAATTTAATTCATTATTGGATTAAACAAGCACTAAGAGGAACATTGACTCATCATTTCAGGGATGTGTGGAAGCATCATTAACTTAGTAACAGAGTTTGAATAACAATGTTATGGACAATTAATTAATGATAAAACAATAGCAATACATGCCCATAGTGTAGTCAGAAAACAAAGCAATCAGACATTACCTTCCTGATCATCTCACCTGCGTATCGAGGGCGAAGCGGTGATAAATACCGGCTGGCAGGATAATCATGTCACCCTTGCTGACCTCAATTCTTATCCATTCATCGCCCACATCACGAACGTCGAAATAGCCCATCCCGTCCAGTATCAGTCGTATCTCTTCATCAGTATGCAGATGCTCTTCAAAGAACATCTTAATCTGAACGGAGATGAAAATTGATATGAGATACACATCTCGTTGAATGTATGAATCAAGCATGATTTAACATATGGCTGGCCGACTGTTAGTTACTATTTATTCAATGATAGAACAGTTAATGTGTCATTCTGAAATTCCCACCGAGTACCTTTTTTTCATACTCTGGCATAGTTTCGGTGATGTTCACTTGATCTTCATGAGTGTAACCACGGTCAGATTTGATCTTCATCAATTCAGTATTGTTTTCAACATCGCTCACGTCGATCTACGGGAAAATAATGTGAAATGTAAGCTATTCAATTGGTGTGATAACATTTCATATAATATTCAAATAATGTAATTGACATACAAACAACCCCCATTGTTATAAAATTTAATTAATGGACACTTCAGCAATCCAAAAGACATGCTCATACATTGCTGTTACTGTTGGGTAGCTCAAAGGATACGGTAATGTTTTGTTTGGAGGTTTTGTTGTAGACAGCTTGCAGGAATAAACTAACAAGGATTGAACCAGATTTGAAAGTAGACAAACTACAGACATGACATCTGTTTTATTTACTTCCAGTATCTGTAACCAAACATCCACCAGATGGAAGCTGCAGCTTTAATAACTGACCGATAGTTGGCGCCACATGATTCATTAGGATATGTCACTTTTCAAATCTCAATAAATCTACAACTTTTATACAGATATACTCAGTGAACGTCCACCGATATTTGCATCAAGTTTACTAGATTTCAAGGGGGAGGATTAAAAAATATAATAGATTTCCACGGCAGATAAGTAATGAACGCTACCAAGACGACAAGACAGCTGAACATTACGATTGATTTTATAGCTGGCCAAAGGAAAACAATACAGGCGGAATCTATCTATGAATTTCATTTCGGATGGTGCAAGGCAAAGTTGACTTCAAATTCTGCACTGCGAATATGAGAAATATTTCAATGGCAAAATATCAAGATATTACAAATATCTGATTTCTTCATAGAAATTATCATGCAAGGATGATCGTTTGAAAGTCGTCTCGACTCTACAATCATAACGGGCTGACCAGTATCCAGGTCAATCACATTCACGGGTTATTTGGCCGTACAACTGTTTGTAGCTAATCGATCGCGCCCGCTTAATGAATCGATCGTGGCTATGACAACTACAGATGAATGGGGTTTTTTCGGTTTATGCACTTACCTTCCTATACAACACTCCTGTTTTCTCCTTCAGTTCCTCCAGACTGACGAATCTTGGAGGGTTTGTCATATGAAGGAGACGCTGATCAGCGCGCGAGGTGTCCATATACCAAGCGCGCACCATACTGTAGAAGTCAGGGATACCAAAGAACTTCAATATCTAAGTTCTGCTCAAAACTTCTGCTTACATGTAAACTCCTGCCCGAATTGCTGGTGGCGAAATAGCAGACCAACCGAATAATTCTCAAAGTTGTGTGACTTATCTGGGCACGGTGGACTAGCCGTGTACAAGACAGTTGTGCCAGGTCAATGGTTCGGTGCACGAAGCTAAGTATGGCAAGCTGCGGCAATCCTAACATTTAATTTGTTTGTCGTCTGCCGCTTGCAACGATCTCGTTTGGGATGGTTGTGTTCGTTTAGTCTCTCGTTATCTATTAGAGATAGCTGTGTTTTGTGTAGTGACTCACTATCTGTAAGTGATGGCTGTGGTTTTGTAGTGACTCACTTGTCTCTTAGTGATGGCTGTGTTTGTGTAGTGACTCGTTTGTCT
Source organism: Urechis unicinctus (assembly GCA_034190875.2). Classification (NCBI taxonomy): domain Eukaryota; kingdom Metazoa; phylum Annelida; class Polychaeta; order Xenopneusta; family Urechidae; genus Urechis; species Urechis unicinctus. The sequence continues at coordinate 17,728,773 of CM067358.1, forward strand.
TGTAGTGATGTCTGTGTTTGGGTAGTGACTCCTTTGTCTTTCAGTGATGGCTGTGTTTGTGTAGTGACTCCTTTGTCTTTTAGTAATGCCTGTGTTTGTGTAGTGACTTGTTTGTCTTTCAGTGATGGCTGTATTTGTGTAGTGACTCGTTTGTCTTTCAGTGATGGCTGTGTTTGTGTAGTGACTCACCTGTCTTTTATTGATGGCTGTGTTTGTGTAGTGACTCGTTTGTCTTTCCGTGATGGCTGTGTTTGTGTAGTGACTCACTTGTCTTTTAGTGATGGCTGTGTTTGTGTAGTGACTCACTATCTGTAAGTGATGGCTGTATTTTTGTAGTGACTCGTTTGTCTTTTAGTGATGGCTGTATTTCTGTAGTGACTCGTTTGTCTTGTAGTGATGGCTGTATTTGTGTAGTGACTCGTTTGTCTTTCAGTGATGGCTGTGTTTGTGTAGTGACTCACCTGTCTTTTATTGATGGCTGTGTTTGTGTAGTGACTCGTTTGTCTTTCAGTGATGGCTGTGTTTGTGTAGTGACTCACCTGTCTTTTATTGATGGCTGTGTTTGTGTAGTGACTCGTTTGTCTTTCCGTGATGGCTGTGTTTGTGTAGTGACTCACTTGTCTTTTAGTGATGGCTGTGTTTGTGTAGTGACTGTGTTGTGTTTGTAGTGACTCCTTTGTCTTTCAGTGATGGCTGTGTTTGTGTAGTGACTCCTTTGTCTTTTAGTAATGCCTGTGTTTGTGTAGTGACTCGTTTGTCTTTCAGTGATGGCTGTGTTTGTGTAGTGACTCACTTGTCTTTTAGTGATGGCTGTATTTTTGTAGTGACTCGTTTGTCTTTTAGTGATGGCTGTATTTGTGTAGTGACTCACTTGTCTTTTATTGATGGCTGTGTTTGTGTAGTGACTCACTTGTCCTTTAGTGATGTTTGTGTAGTGACTCGTTATATATTAGCGATGGGTTATTTTTATATAGTGTCTCACTAGCTGTTTCCGTGTAGTGTATCACTGTCTTTTAGTGATGGCTGTTTTCGTGGAGCGCGTGTATCGACTGACTGTGTATCATTGATGTCAATGTTCGACTTGTCACTCACTACCAAACGTGATACCTGTGTTCGGTTTGTCACTCACTTATCAGTTGTGACTCGCTATTCTATATAGGGATCGCTGTGAATGGGCAAGTTGGTGGGGTTGATTCTTGCCAATGAAAAGGAATGATATTTTGTTCCTATGTTCCGCTGGGCTGTGCTAAGTAAAAGGCAAACGTTTGATTGATTGTGTTCTGTGGGAATGTTTATCAACTTGGCGGAAGAAAACTGTTGTAGTGATGGTTTATTGTTTTCCTTTGCAAATTACCCTGAAGTTGTTATTATGTTATTATGTGTTTCTCAAGTAATTTCGCTCTGTGAGTATGCACACTAGATTTGTCCTTAAACTTATGCTAATCACATACTTATGGAAATTTGATCAATGCAGATAGAAGTTAAGTGTCATATAATCGAATAGATCCATTTAATTGTTAAATGTGTTAACCATATTACCAAATTTGTTCAAAGACATGAAGGTGCGTTATTCTTGGAAATCAGCTATTATGTCTTGATGACGATGGTCGTATGTCGGTACTAATTTGTACATAAGGTGAACTAATCGCACATTTTGACGATCCATAGTGAAGCCTCTTGCTTTTGCGATCAGTAATCTAACTAATATGTGTCGAATGTTTGGACTTACTGCATTTAACACTTGTAAATAGATAGTTTGAATTGTTAAATCAATATTGATAACACAGAAGCAGATCAACCATTTATCAGATTATTAAGACGTAGAATATCAACACCAAACTCCACTTTTGTTAAATCAATTTGGGAAGAAAATGGAAACCTGTACATGGGATCCGCATCAAAGTGTCAGCAAAGCGTTTGGTCCAAGTAAGTGCTGTTAAGGCATCATAGCGATCCTTATCTTTCACGAATTAACTTCTGTTTTCAAACAGCAGTCTGTTGTGATGTTTGGTAAAAAAAGAGGAACCAATAATTGGTAACTTTCAATGGCAAAATATCAAGATATTACAAATATCTGATTCCTCCATAGAAATTCTCAGACAACGATGATCGTTTGGAAGTCGTCTGGACTCTACAATCATAACGGGCTGACCAGTATACAGGTCAATCACATTCACGAGTTATTTGGCCGTACAACTGTTTGTAGCTAATCGATCGCGCCCGCTTAATGAATCGATCGTGGCTATGACAACTACAGATGAATGGTGTTTTTTCGGTTTATGCACTTACCTTCCTATACAACACTCCTGTTTTCTCCTTCAGTTCATCCAGACTGACGAATCTTGGAGGGTTTGTCATATGAAGGAGACGCTGATCAGCGCGAGGTGTCCATATACCAAGCGCGCGCTTAGGCAAAGAAACTCCGCCTATGACAGCGCCGCGCTATTTACTACTTTCGCTCTATAGGCGAAGAGCCGCCTGTGAAATTTCTAAGGTTCCGAAGTCAAAATGACAGATGAACTCGCTAAAAACTTACAAAAGCCCTCCATGCCAAAAAATTTGTGACAAAATGAAAGGTTATATCACAAAATGACACGGGACTGTTTCTATTACTACAGTTTTGTAAAATTGTTCTGTTTGAGCACTAAAATATCAAGAAACAAGCGGCACATCAAGAAACTTAGTTCAAAAACTCAACATGGCCGACTCCCACAATACAACATAATTGAGTTAATTCGCTGTGAAGTCGCTCACGTTTTCGATTCGCGCGGTAGCCATGTTGAGCAACAATTCTTAAAGTGCCCATGACACCTAAAATATGATTTGAGTATAAGCTGAACAAATCGATGCGGATCGAATGGTGTTGGAGTTTTTGGCCTCCATGAATAATAAAAGAGATATTAAACGTTCTTTGGAGCGAAGCGGTTTTTCGTGCGTGAGCCGAGGTCAACCGGATATGACGCAGTTTCTGCAGCCAAAGTCAGCTTCCATATAAACCATGTGTCAACCGTGAATTTTTATCTTGTTTAGTCTGGATCAGTCATGCCACAACGCTGCGTGGCCGCGAATTGTTCGAACATTTCTTCGGGAAGCATTCGATTATTCAGTTTTCCTCGGGACGAGAAGTTGCGTAATCAATGGATATCACAAGTGCGGCGTACAAGGGCAGATTGGCCGGGTCCGACAACCCACTCGTTTGTGTGTAGCGAGCATTTTGGACCTGAATGTTTTGATCAGGCACTTGCAGTGAGAGATGCCCTCGGATATGGGTACAAATGTTCTCGGAATATTCTTCCAGCTGCTATTCCTACCGTATTCATGAGAGGTTGCACGGATTCGCCACCAGTCAGAAAGTCTAATGCAGTGGAGAAAAGGGAGCACCAAAAGGTGAGCTGACATATTGCAATTTATAAAAAAAATGTATGGTTTACCCAGCTAGATAATGACGCCGCCCCCCACCTCCAACCAACGCAAGCAGTGAAAATAAGTGGTGTATAAATATATATTTAGAAATCCATTCCTTTTGAAAGCATCAGCAGAATTAGTTTAACTACGCTAATCTTCTAATAAAATAATGCAACATAGTATCCAAAATCTCTTAGATGTTTACTTTTTCCATAATTTTGTTCTATAAACAAGGACTTTGTTCTGATTATCAGGCTGTGGATACATGGTTGTTTGACTCACCTCTTCAGGAAAAAGAAAATTTACTTGAAACACAAAAAAACCTTAGATACGAGGTGTGCCATAGAATTGGAAAAAATTATCACCAACAAGAGATTGTGCAAGGACATCAAGAGACTATCAAGCAATGTCCAGACCTCCTACATAGAGGCTTTCCACAGCCTTCTGATCCAGTTCGCTTCAAAAACCTATACTTTCAGTTACCCTGGTCTGCTTTAACGGTAAATCTTTCAACTATCCCAGTCTGCTTAGCTTAAAAGTTGGTAACTAGTTACAGTTTACCCTTCTTTCAAATGTAGGATTGTTTTTTAGTTCTATGGGACAAGTTTTACCTGATAGTGGATCCATAAACAAAAACAAAGTGGACTAAACCAGCTGTTTAATTTCATGAAGTATCTTTCCTCACGTCATTCATTCTAGTCATGATTAAAGTTAATTTACTGCTGAATCCAACTTATCACAACACATCCGATGAATCAAACATGAAAAGCACAAACTTATCCTATTTCAAACTGATAGAAAGGTTCATAAACGATTTCAGATCAATCGTTGCAACTATGCAATTCAATGAAAAAGCTGGACGACAACAAAGAATAACAGCCCAGGGTGAGAATTTGTACAGCCTCCACTACCCCAAACACAAGGGAGGAGGTCACACAGTGAGGGAAGTGCTGAATGATCCAACTTATGGTAGGGATTGTTTCTAAATTTCACTTTTATGTGAAAATTATAATCTGTAATCTCAAATGAACAACTAACACATATATACAATACAGGCTATGTAGAAGATCTTTTGGCAACTACAATCAACATATGCAAGGCCTGTGATATAAATGATGATGAGATGGAAGCACTGGAGATCCCACCTAATCTGAACTAAACCTTCGAGATCCCAGAAAAGCACCAAGCAGTCAATCAGTTCCGCTCATGCTTCTCTGTGTGCTAGTTTCTTCTGAATATCCCACATAATTGTTTGTCTCCTCTGGAAGTGTGTTTAGAATAATTGATGTCACACAGGTTAGAATAGGGATACGATTGTTCTTTCCAAGATAATGGTAGCACAACCGGATGAACTGCTTATATGCAGTGTAACGCTTCCAGCTGTAACACACAACCATACACAAACCCTTAAACATCTTTACAGTGCTGAATAAATATTATAATTTAACCCATACATAGATTTGATGATTGAGTCACAAAAATAATGTTATCCTGGTATAAACTGTATTGATAATTCTGTCTGAATTGAAAACGTCATTCATTTGAGTAAAAATGACCCAGTAGTTTGGGGAAGTTTTTTTAACATAAATTTATAATTTGGTGTTTGTTGTTGGGAGGATTTAAAAATATAGCAGATTTCCGCGGCAGATAAGTAATGAACGCTCCAAAGACGGCAAGACAATTGAAAATTTTATGGCTGGCCAAAGGAAAACAACACAGGCAGAATATATCTATGAGTTTCATTTTGTATAGAGCAAGGTAAAGTTGACTTCCAATTCTATACTGCAAATATGAGAAATATTTCAATGGCAAAATATCTGATTCCTTCATAGAAATTCTTAGACAAAGATGTTCGTTTGAAAGTCGTCTCGATTACAATCATAACGGGCTGGCCAGTATCCAGGTCAATCACATTCACGGGTTATTTGGCGGTACAACCAAAGATCTTGTTATAATAAGATACCCGACTCGGCAGCTCGCCCGACAAATTCCGTGACACCGCGTAGGCAGCAGCCCCTACTTTTGTGGAAGCTACTCGACGCGCAGCAGCCAACCAACTTCGTTATGACTTGCGAGTATGTCTGACTAGAAGTCAAACACAAATGGGTATTTCTGCGCTGCAATTAACTGTTTGAATTGACAAAGGCCTTTCCACCCAGGAAGTGAATGTTCTAGCATATGTCTCTGGCTATATTGCCCGGAAAATAAGTTGTGTGCAATATGCAGAAACAAAATTTCTGCAGTCAATGATATACATGACCAGAAGAATTACCGAAGTGTAAAGGAAGGGCTCGTTGTCCCAAGCAAATCACTTCATTGACACAGTATTATACAATAAGCAAGTGAAAGTCAGGGTTGTAAGCATTCTAGCTAAAGAGGTCTCATTAGAGAAACTCCAATGTGAATCATGCAGGTGTCATGTTTCTGTAATATGTATTATGGTGAACATCAGGTTGCATCATTCCCTGAGAGAGGCTAACTATAAGTTAAGGGACAATAAAGAGAGAAAAAATCGTAAGACATTGACATTTTCCCACACATGAAAATTTGTGCTCTTATTTGTTTTAAGTGCTGTTGTATGTGTAGATTTCCGAAAAATCAAATATTGATATTTGTTTACTTAGTTCCTTGAAATCGCTCTATGGCAGATGTACAAGGACTATTCTATCATAAATCCACACCAGTATATAGGACTACTGAACCTTAGATTGTAGTGGTGGGGGGAGCTTGTCGAACAAAGGTGTCCCTGGATATACTGTTAGAATGGTTGGTTGCATGGTACTCCAATCAGATGTGTGTGTAAGATGGGGCAGAACTATGTCTGGCTGATTTGGTGTGTTTAATGGCATAAGACAGGGAGGCATATTGTCAACCTATCTGTTCAATATTTATATGGATGAATTGAGCTCTGGTTTTAAATAATTGTTGTGTTCAGTGTAGTTTTAGTGTGCTTGTTGTTTATCTTCTAGAGTTTTTAGTTGCAATGACCTTAATATATATATATATATATATATATATATATATATATATATATATATATATATATATATATATATATCTATATATATATATATATATCTATATATATATATATATATATATATATATATATATATATATATATATATATATATATGACGCACACGGTTTTTATCATTCTGGGAATTACCGTTTGTGCGGCTGTACCTGCATTTTTATGATTCATGTATTTTTATTGGCAAAGGTTCATTGGTTGTTTTCTTTATGTATTTCACTATTTAATGTGTTTTGCCAACTTATTCTGTTGTTTTTATTGTAATCACCGTGATATTTGTCGTTTGTTATGGTGTGGTCACGTGACCCACTTTAAATGTATTTAACCTGGGGCATGAGCCCGTCAGGGTAGATTCCGCTTAGTCGGTCTCCGAGTAAGTTGGAGAAGCCTCACCACTGATCCGATTAGTCGGACGAACCAAGCGCCAGCTTTATTCTGATTAGTCGGAATAACATCGCTTGTGGTGAGCACCATTAGTGGTACTGTTTTGGTGGGCGCCGTTGCTCATAATAGTTGCTGTTGGACCTTGTTAATTTGTATAAATAGTGGTTCGGGTTTTTGCGCCCTATTTTTGAGGGCGTCGTTGGTTGTGTCATTGCATTGTTTGTTGTATTACTGATGTTCGGCTTTTGGCGCCCTATTTTTGAGGACGTCGTTGGTTGTGTCATAGCATTGCACTGTTCGTTGTATTTCTAGTGTTCGGGTTTTAGCGCCCTATTCTAGAGGGCGTCGTTGGTTTAACTTCTAGTGTTAATTTGTATTGTGAGCGTTCAGGTTTTGGCGCCCTAATCTAGAGGGGGTCGTTTACTCGATCGCTGGTGTGGGGTTGTCGTTCCTCATAATATTGCATTTGTACCCTGTTCGTTGTATTTCTAGTGTTCGGGTTTTGGCGCCCTATTCTAGAGGGCGTCGTTGGTTTGACTTATAGTGTTAATTTGTATTGTTATCGTTCGGGTTGTGGCGCCCTTATCTAGAGGGCGTCGTTTACTTGGTCGCTTGTGTCGCGATTTTGCAGTATAAGAAGTTAATAAAACTTGTTTTCTGACTATATGTCACGGTTCTTTCACTCGGTTGAACTACTCCCGGTCGTTCACTTGTTGAAGGTTAAGTTTGGTTGCGGACTAGTTTATAGAGATTGAAGGCATTTACTGGGCGCTGCAATAGCGCCAGCAATCGGTCAGGGATCACGCTACACACACACATACACACACACACCCACACACACATATATATATATATATATATATATATATAGAGAGATATATATATATATATATATATATATATATATATATATATATATATATATATATATATATATATGATTTTATATATATATACTATAATTAACTCTCTCGCTCTCTCTCACACCCTCTTTCTCTGTCTCATTGTCTCTCTCTCTTTCTGCCTCACTGTCTCTCATGTTATGTAACTTATCTCCTTTTAACATCTTTTCATTCGCCATCAACTTTCCCTTAAGATCGTCACGTAGAGTACATACCATCGCCGATCGATCTTTTAAACCATTGAGCCACGCGCGTCCTCTCAACATCATTACTTGCATCATAACTTTCCCACATCAAAGAAGGTGTAGTGCATTTGACATTTCAATAACAACTACATTTAAATATGATCACCTCTTTCACGACTACCATTCCAAGGACGTTATTGAAATATGTAATGTACGTTTCACAAGCAGGCTTGATAATTGACATGGAATTTATTACAAAACCTGTACAAGAATGCACCAAGCTGGCAGGAGTATCACAGTAAACATTGGCACATATATACATGACTGTCTGGTTAACAAATGGCGACATACATCAGTAAACAACAACAAAGCACCAATAGAAGTCAATTTCTCAATGCATGAATAATTGTGTGATAAGCTAATATGGACACCTTCTAAAATTTCACTTGCAGATTTTACATTTGTATTTCCTATTGCACTACTACATTCATACACTTACCTGTTGACAACAACACCTGTGTGTTATAATAATGAAAACATGAACAATAATGCCATGTGAAGTGATGTTGCTTCAGGTAAAACAAGAGAAAGACATATAGAATTCTTACATTCCTTTCTTCAAATGCCAACAAAAACTTACACAACACCTAATACATCACCAACCCAGTTTTGCCTGTCTATCAGGCTTGCTGTGGATACTCTATCAGAAGTGCTATTGTCAAAGGGTTTGAGATGATTAAGTGAACCATGGACTGTGACAGACTGGTTGTTTGAGTATCTTGTGACATTCTCACCACGATGTGACATCACTGTGACAGCATGAATCACATCACATTGTCATCGTCACACACACCTCCTCCCCGCCCTCACTCACGGGCTACAGTCACGTTTGCCTCAGCAACAATTCTCTGTTATAATTTCGACGACCTGATGGCTGTAAGCTGTCCGTTAGTCTGGCTACAACCAGGACTTGTATCGCTATTGTCACTGACAGGCATTTTGACCACCATGGGTATATCGAGACCTGCGTCCTTACTGGGTTTGTCGTTACTGGCGCGGTTCTCTTCCAGTCGTTTGTTGATGCTGTTGTCCTGCTCGTCATCTTGGTGAGTGAGCAGAGCGCATGCCGTGCCCTCCTGGTTCATCCTGTCACTGTCAGAGTGAACCCTCTTCGGGGAGGCTACTCCATTCTTCTTCTGCCACAAACCCACCATCAAACAATCAGTCACATGAAAACAATGATAGGGCAGATCCATGCACTAATAACACACTATATGTTCCCCTGTTATGACTGGGTGCAAAATTGGGTGGACAGCATGTATATTTCATAACATATGCCCATCCGTTATAGGTTACGTGATGGTAATATTCAGGTTTAACATCATGTTGAACTATAAGGTGATAGTGTGCCGTTCCCGTTCCATGATATGTAATATAAAACATAGTAAAGTGGCATTGTAGGTCACACAGTTGAACATGATTGATGCAAACATTACCCCTCCTCCTCGCGTCCGGAAATAGCCCCAAGGCTTAAACTTTCCCACAATGTTCAGTGCCTCGCTACTGGATTTATGGTACGAATGATTGTTGAAGGTCAAGGTCGTGTCATCCTCCAGAAGCCTCCGCCTTCGATGTCTGTAAGATGAGAGAGCAACAAGTGTACATCAATCATCACAATTTAATTCAGGTTTTCTGCGCCAACATTTAAAGTCAAATCACTTCAAGCTCACGAGAGTTACCTTTTCCATGCCACTAACATAACCACACCACAGGTAAATATGATTGCGATGACAACGGCCAGGACTATATAGATTGTCTGGTGTGTCGAACTGCTGTCTGTCACGGGATCCTCTTCACCTCGACTACACCTGCCTGCCATGTGATCAGCCTCAGAACACCTGCAATCAAATTACATAAACTCTTGAATGTTTGTTGTCTGGGAAATTACCTGTAATATAAATGAGTTTAAAAAATAACATTGATTGATACAATTAGTATCAACTCAGCGAATGATGTACATGGCAAGATGATAAGGAATCGCCACTAACCTGCCTCTGGTGTCATCACTCGTGTCCATGCCACTACTTGTCCGAGTCACTGGACACACCCACCAACATCACACCAATGAGGGAACACACCCACAAACATCACACCAATGAGGGAACACAATGCACACATCACATCAACAAAGACATGGTGTCTATTAATACAGAGAGAACATCAGCGGTACGTACGTGTGGAGCAGGGTCTGTGGTCCGTGTACTGGGGGCTGGGACAGGCACACACATACTCTTTATCCCCCAGGAAAAGACACAGGTGACTACAACCTCCGTTATTGATGCTGCATGGGGTCCCCTCACCTGCACAACAACAAGGGACATTACATCAGATGTACAACATCACACAGGTTATAATATAACATGTACATACCACAGGTATTAATACAAGATGTACAACATCCCATGGTCTTTATACAACATACCACAGGTCATTATATAAGATGTACATCCCACAGGTATTAATACAAGATGTACAATATCCCATGGTCTTTATACAACATACCACAGGTAATTATATCAGATGTACATCCCACAGGTATTTATACATGATGTACAACATCCCATGGTCTTTTTACAACATACCACAGGTCATTTTATACAAGATGTACAACATCCCACAGGTCATTTCATACAAGATGTACAACTTTCATGAAGAACAATACAGTCAACGTGTGGCAAGTTCAAGACTCTCAAGGAAATTACAACTGGAAATACAGAAATGGTAAGCTGAACTCGTGAATAGAAATAGGCGTTAACAAAACGAGGCACTGGCACCTGTCTGTTTGGATGCGGCCACCATCTGTATACCCATGGGGGCGTCCATGTTGGACTGGATCACCTGATGCCCACGACCAGTGTTCTTGTTGAAGCGCTCGATGGATTTACTCTGCCAGTCTGTCACGAAGATGTATGACCCATACTGAAAATACAAAACACACCATCAGTCCTCAAGTATCGACAAAGCTCTTTTTCTTCCAATTGTGTCTTTACATCAGCCACCAAAAGATCAAAGGAGTTTTTGTCTTAATTGGAAATAAGATGGGGAGTTGGAAAATAGACAGCTTTGCAGTAAGCCAAAGTTGTAATAGAAACAAATTTGCATTTGATAAAAGTTTCTAATCAACAATCGCAATTATTTCAGAGTGAATTCATAAGATAAAGGAAGTGGAGTGAGAGAAAAACAGATGAGGATCAAGTACCACTGTGAGTGAGAACGGATGAAGCAGGTCGAGAACGAGTCGACGTCGGTTCATCCCGTTCACATCAGACGTCTCAATGCGGTCCAACTTGGCGTCCACCCAGTACAGACGCATGGCATCGTGATCAATACTGAGACCGTTAGGCCAAACTATCGACAGGTACATATAGCCAGGACGAGTTAGAACTTACAATCAAACCAGATTAGCATTTTGGGATTACTTCTGGTTTAGTTTTTATACCCTGGAGCTAAACTGTGAGAAATAAAAGGCCCATGTGAGTCATGTACAAAGGCCCATAATACCAGTCAAAGTAGAGGTAATACTTGCGTTTAACGTTTCAACGTTGGAGATGATATTAAAACGGTTAATGCAAGTCTAGAATAATTAAGTAGTTGAACAACTTGTGGAGGTAGGCTACATAAGTAGACCAGTCTTACCCAGATTGTCACTGATGAGGGTCTGTCTGTCAGAGCCATCCAAACGAGCTCGTTCTATCTTGGGATTAGTTCCCCAGTCTGTCCAGAACAGCAACCTGCCTCACAGGATCAAACAAGCCACACACATAATTTCTACCGAGGAAAGGAACAATGCATTATGGCATATTGATATTTATCTGTTTCATTAACAAGCGGTTGTACTGACAAGTTGTTACACAGCTTATTTCTCCATTGATACACTGTTATATTGATAAGCTCTGTTATTAACTAGGTGAATTAGCATTCGCCAAGTTATGGCGATCAGTCTGGTTTGTATGTTGGTTTGTAAACATTTTTTGGGATCCGCGATAGAGGTCACTTTTTTAAAAATTGTTTCGCGTTGTTTTCTTTTTCAAATGGACAGTGTGGATAAAGCGCAGAACCCAAATGTTTTGACCTTGACCTGAAACTAAGGTCAAGGTGATCCAAAAAGTGAAAAACTAGTACATCGAATGGCTCCATTAATGATGATCAGATCGATACAAAATTTGCATCAATTTGTAAATCGTTTTAATTGCCACCTTTTACTAAATATGTCAATGCATCAAACCAATAGTTTTCCCAAGCACCCCAGGTCGAAAAGTAGTGGTATCAGTCCAAATGTATTGTTTAAGCACATTTTTCAATCGCAAATAAAATCGAGAATATGTGATCGATGGTCATAAATTGGGGTCAAATGTTGTAAGAGGCAGCGTCCAACGAATGGTAAGATTTTATGGACAGCACGATTTCTGTAATAAATTTGATCTCTTATAAAAAAAAATCATTATACGGGTGATGGTCATGAAAATTTGTTGAATTGTGGTTGCCAAATATCTAAAATCCCATTAACTTGGTTAATTATGGGCCGATTCTGAAATGTTTCCAACTTCGTAATACAGTTCGCCAAGCTCCTCCGTGTCCCATGGGCCTATGATTTGCTTAACCATCGGATAAATCTAATTTGGCCGAACCTACAATGCTCACACTGATCCTCTTTTTAAAGACCTACAAATCTTGAAAATTGAAGATCTATTTTCACTGTCCAGATATAATTCTATTATAATTACTGTCGCAACAATCTACCCTCATATTAATAAATAAAACATCTGACATTCATAATCACAATAATAGAAATCACAATAATCTTTTCATCCCAAGAGTAGAACACTCTTTTGCAGTCTCATCCATTCGATTCAGCATCCAAAAATTCATCAGCAATGCCCCGAATATCATTGTAACAAAAATATTCTCTCATTCTTACAAAGGATACTGCAACTATATCAAAAGATTGGTTTATCAATAGATACAGGTATATGTGCACTACTCCAAATTGTTTTACATGTACTTGCCCACATTAAATAGTCAAGCAGAAAAGTCATTTGTTATTGTATAAATTCATAATGTGCTACTTATGTCACCAAATTCCTGATTTTGCCAAAACCCTCCGTCTATGTAATTGTTTTCTGTACCTTTTTTACTCAGGTAACCTGATGATGTGACCTCATGTACTTTTATTATTGTCTACTATGTTTCTCTTTCGTACATAGTCTATCTTTTGTGCGGTTTCTTCTTTTATATTATTATTATTATTTTTATTATTATGTCAGGGTGGCTCCAGCGGCTTATCAGCCTTAGTTGGAGTCTCCTTATCAATTGCTCATTGTATATATGATCAACTGGTTAATAAATTGATTTGAATCTGATTCTGACCAACCGCGTGCCATGTACAGGTGGTGTGTAGTTAAAACAATACGATTCAATTGGCACCCGATATTTCACATTTGGTACGTGGTCATAATGGTGAATTCATTATGATTATATGGTTTGTGCAAAGCTTGCACATACCGGAAGTTGGGAGTGTTTACATCTACTACCGACAAACCGATATCAGAATGCTGACATTAGATTTTGTGCCACACAGGGAGTGAGAAGAAGACCTACAAACGCTGATAAACCGCTGTTGTTGTTTAGTTCCCCTGTCTTCATTATTACAGTAGACCTCTAATGCTCTATTGAAGCTGGAAAAGTTGAAAAGGTGAGTCCATGGCATTAGAATTTAGATGATTAGGCATAGCTCTGGTCGAACGCTATAGATCGTTCGCGGAGCGCTATATTTTGTGTATTGGCTCCGCGAAGTGGTGCGCTGAGCGCATGCGCGAAATCGCGCTGATCCTCGTAGGTAAAAACATTTGTGTATTGAGTAGACGTGATATCGAAAGCTGAAAGTTTCCACTGTTTTCGTACGAATTATCGCGTGTTTTGAACTTTCCAAGATGTCTGATTATTTTAATCAGCTAGAGGCAAGTATGAAGACAAGATATCGAGCAAAACTTGAGACGGTTGGTTTAAATTACGTTGAAAAAGATGATCCATTTCTCTGGAACACTGAACTGTGGACAGCATCAGTGCAGGACTGGCCAGCGGTAACTTTTGGCCATATTTATTGTTACCTGATCGAAACTCCGGGTGTTTTCACCCACCAGAAGTTAAAAACCTACAGTTTCACAAACCTAAGTATGCTGGAAACACGGCAGTCCCTAAAAAAAGAAAAAGAAACCACCAAATAGATGACATCATCGAAGACCCCACGCCATTCCTTGCCAAGTTACGGGCCATAAGACCAGATGCTGCCATATTCACCATAACAAACCCTGGGAAGTCTACCAACTTCAACCTTCCTCCACCTCTGACAAACTTTGGCTGCCTATTGAAAACATCCCTTGAAAAACCCAGCCAAAGTATGTTGAATCAGGTTATGGCCTATGGAGCTGAATGTAATGCTGATGCTATTAAATGGGGGATGGAGAACAAAGGCGATGTTTTGTGACAGTACAAGGACATAATGACAAAGAAACATCAAGACTTCCAGATCCTGCCCTCTTGTCTTGTCGACCCACAGTTCCCCTTTTTAGGGGCATCCCCTGATGCAGTAATCAGCTGCAATTGCCACGGCACAGGTGTTGTGGAGGTGAAATGCCCATACAGCAGCAAGGAAGCTGACCCATGTCAAAGTGTTTCATATCTCGGTCAGCACACTGCAAGCACCCCACTCTGTCAACAGTGTCTTAGTAAGAACCATCACTATCACAGCCAGGTCCAAGGCACACTTAATCTTCATCCCACAACTTCGTTTTGCCATTTTGTATGCTGGACCCCCATAGGGATACACATCGATTATATTGCCAAAGATCCGCAATTCATGACCAGCTCTTTCCCAAAACTGAAGGGGTACTTCTCCCAAATTTTTCTTAAAGTAATGACAAAATCGCTCATTCGCACAGGAAAATTTGCACACTGTCCACCAGCTCGGCCTCCGACCACTCTTCCTCACTATAACGCTGCAACTGAGCAAGCACCATCGCCAAGTGTCCCTACAGGCATAACACATGCAAATTCTGACCCTTCATGGTGTTTCTGTGGTTATGGCAAAGACTATGGCAAAATGGTTGCTTGTGATGGTGAACACTGCAAGGTGGAATGGTACCACATGAAGTGTGTTCACATGAAAAGGGCACCCAATGGTAATTGGTATTGCGCAGGATGTATTAAGTTATAATGTGAAATGTAATCATCTTGATTTCATTGTATTTTGTGTTCTTATGTGTAAATGTATAATATAATAAAATCAGGTCTGCCTAAATCTAATTCATTTTTATTTTCTAATAACCTAACTGATTCATGACAACAGCAACAGCTATCAAGTGGTCACAAATGTATTTGTAGGTTTTGTAATTGGGAAGTCCTGTGTAAATTCTTGTAGCAGCATTGATGCCGTCAATGAATTTGTGGCCGAAGACTGCTTTCAAATTCAGAAATCTTGGTTTCGTTGGCCTTTAATTCGCACAGAAGTTTACTGCACTCACTAATGAGACTATCTTTTTCTTCTTGTAAAGAGTTGAGGTGCACTTGCAGAGGCAGTGCTTTTTGTAACTGAGCTAGAGTTGCCACAGACTTGTGCCACATGAAGCTGAGAAACAACACTGTCCATGAGACTTGTTATATCAGTCTGTGTACTCCTCTCCCAAAAATGTCTTCTTATGATGGGATCAGTCTATACACTCACACCTTGAACTGGGTCAGCAGGTGGAGGATTGGTGCAAGCCATTCTTGTACGCTTCATTGACAGGAATTCGGTTAAACTTAATCGCCTAACCCTCAACTTTGCGCTACAGTTATAAAAAAAGACACACAAGTGAACTTTTCTGTACGACTAGTGAGATAAACAATACATGCAGAGAGAGTTCTTGGGCCAGCAGAGGAATTGGTCATATTAATGGATTTAAAGCCGAGACATAAACGGCTTACATGGGCCTCTTTGATCTCGACTTGGCCAGATGTCCGCCTCCAGCCGGCTCATTTCACAGCGTTTCGGAGCTGCTTGTCCGCTAAGCACGGCGCATTGACAGGTGACAACTACGCAATATGCATTCTTTTGCCTCTAGGCGTATGCGCATGCACACTGTGCGCGCTTATGGGTTACGTCACAGAGGGTCGCAAACGATCTATATAAATATATACCCAGACGTTCTGTACTGTCTGTAGCCTGTGTAGGGTTAGCCATAATAATCTGGCCTAGAACTAAGGGTCTTAGAAACTAAGGCCAGATGCTTATGGCTAGTGTAGGGCTAGCCAGGGCCCTGTCAACTGATTATTTTTTTATGCATCTCCTGTTAGTGTTAATAGACCTGTGGTTAATAACATTTATCAATCAAAACACTGGTGGTGGCGTGTGTCTGCAGCCGATCATTTAGAGATTTGTGACTTGTCAAATACAGAAATATAGCTCTTTTGAACCAAGTGGAGTACCCGATCGACTGTTGGAAATCTCGACATACTGAAATAAAATATATTTTAAACCCACTGTACAGATGGTAAGAGAAAAACATGCCTTGTTGTACAACACTTGTATCATAATTGTTTCTTGTATTGAATTGTGTGGCTTTGTTCCAGATAAACAGTCATGCCTACATTCTTTGGTGCAAGAGCTAAGGACTTCATGCGATGTCTCAAGAATATCCACAAGTTTGCCGATGGTCAAGCTTCATTGCTGCGTTATAGCTCTGATACTTTGAATTCCCTTACAGTCCTGTTATCACCCAACTCTGGTCTTTACAAAGGGGGTCATTTTGCTTTTGAAGTGAGTATCAATTTATTCTTGATATTCCTCATGGAATTTACTTCCTGACGTTTCAAAGGTATTGTGAAATGAGAACCCCAACGTTTGAGGTGAAGACAGTACAGGTGTGATTTTGTCTTTGCTGAACAGATACGTCTACCTGACCAGTATCCAAAAGAACCACCTCAAGTCACTTGTCTCACCAACATTTATCATCCAAACATCAACATGGATTCTGATGCTGGTTACAATGTTTGCCTGAGTCTATTTGATGATTGGTGTGAAGGGAAATTCGGGCTGGAAGATACAATTAATGGTCTTCTTTTCCTCCTGTATTACCCAAACGTTGATGACCCATGGGCTAGTTTTTTCAGTGGTAATACAAGTGAGAGAAGGCTGAGAAGGAATATTCAGAGGTCCTTGGCTGGCATGGCAGTGATAAATGATGATGGGGAACTTATAGATATGGTTTTTGAGAAGTTCATCGAGTACAACGCAGCCGAGTATGACTACGATGAGACTGATGAGGAGAATTCTGATCGTGACGAGGAATGTAACTCTGATATTGATGAGATCCACACAAACTCAGATGTCCAGCAAGTGAATGAGGATGGCATCCCAGAGGATGTCATTTATGCTGTGTCAGCAGATGTCGTAGCAGGAGAGGATGTCAGTAATGCTGTGTCAGCAGATGTCGTAGCAGGAGAGGATGTCAGTAATGCTGTGTCAGCAGATGTCGTAGCAGAAGAGGATGTCATTAATGCTGTGTCAGCAGATGTCGTAGCAGAAGAGGATGTCAGTAATGCTGTGTCAGCAGAAGGAGACGTTTCCATTGTACCATCTTCTTCTACAGAAGCAGAGGAGAAGAAAGAGACAGAAGAGTCCACCAACGCTGAGCTGCATTCTCCGGTAGATGAGTCTGCCAACAGTCATCCATTAGTGGTGTGTGATGATGCAGATGTGAGTGCTCGATCGACTGACAAAGTCAATGTAGATGAGGCTGGTCAGAACGATACCTTGTCTAAATCTGAAATTCCCGGTCCGAAAAGGAATGTGCTGGATATCGATGCTGTTTTAAGTCAGTTAAATTGCGTTTACGAAAAACTGAAACCTGATGATGTAAGAAGTCTGGCGAGTGATGAGGAACTTTTTAGTGAGGAGGAGGAGGATGCTACTGATGATGAAGAAATGGCTGCTGATGCAGGTAAGGAAGAAGTCCATGAGGTGGTTGAAGATGATAGTGAAGCTCGTGTTGCTGATGTGGCAGAATTAGGAGCCGTTGGCTCTGTCACTGTATCTCTCTCCAAAACAACAACATCTTTATCTTCCGAGGCATCAAATGTTAGAATGGGTAGCGCTTCAATGAGCAAGACTGAGATGTCGCGAAGAGATACTCTGCCTGTTGAAGAAGTCGGCCAGGCTACAACCAGCATCAGTCGGTGTTTGACTGTCAATCCAACCCGCACCCAGTCTAAGAGATGTCTGGACCTGAGGACACTGTACACAGTGGCTGCCAATCATTGTTTGTCGGGTGCTGTAGCCATGTCCAGACAGGACACCAGAGAATGCTGCCAACTGCAGAGAGCTGCTACTTCCGAAAAGAGGAGCCATTCTGATTCAGGGGTTGATGCATCATCGTCACAACCGAAGAGGCAGAGAACTTCAAGCCACCATGGTGACAAGTAGCGTAGTATAACTGCATCGATAATTTACATCACTAGTACATGATACCCCATGCATCATTGCACGTACAATTCAACTCGTCTTTTATTGAATTGTACTTGTTAAATCATTAAGCATTACAGATCATAATATATAAGATTTCATATGCAGTGTGTGCATCAAACATAAAGTGATGTATTAAGAAAGGGCAGCAGCATGATTTTAATCATATTCTGTGTTGTTGTCTGGTAATGTTGAATCATGCAAAGACTTGACCATATTTGGCTGTTGGTGAATCAGCCATACTTGTTTATAAACAACTGGTATCTCATGTATTGCTATTTCATCACAACCTTTACATATGTTTGTCAATTCATAAATAATCCTTGATTGTTGTGAAGACTTGTTGGAGAGACAGGTGAGAAACTGCTAGTTCTATCACAGCTTTTTGTTACAAAGTACAGACAGCTGTTCTTTATGGTTTAGTGAAAGCTCTCTATTTTAGAAGCCTCTATCTCCCCGAGTGATGTTATTTGTTATATTGTTATGATTTCATATACATGAACTTACTCATACTTGTAGCTTTAATATTTACATCATTCATTTGCTTTCTTTGCTCTAGCAGGTTTAACTGTAGTTGACCTTGACCCATATCATGATTTTAAAAAGAAAATGCCAACTTCAATACCAGAATCATCTGATTCTGAATTAAAATTGATTTCTTGGTAAATGCATTAGTGAGTCAAAATAGAATTAGTAAAAACTAAATTGATACTATTTTATAGTGTATGTTAACTGTTTAAATCCATTTTTTATGTTGTGTGCCATGGCATTAATAAAGCCTTTTTTCATTTCATACAAATCATATTTATTTGAGACGGCCGTATGTACTTCTGTTTGCAGGGCTAATTATTCTCACCCCTTTTGAAAATATCATTCACTCCTTATGCATTTCTCTGGAAAGCATTAGCAATTAGTGAAAATGATCATTTGCCCTGCTCATCACTGATTGAATTTTGGAGGAAATTTGGTTTAAACAGTCCCAGTAGGAATTCCCTGCTGTACTAAAAACTAGCCCAACGGACTAAGAGTGGGATAGAGTATTACCTTGTTGCACAAGCTCCAAACATGGTTTAAAAGAGCTACTCAAAACCCTTGTTGTATAATATAGAAGACGATCCAAAAACTGCTGCAAAAACAATCTGAGAACTTTTTGGCCATCTTTGGGGAGGCAACTTAATGCAACAGAGGGAAATATTTGACTGGTTTTGTCAATAACATTTGGTTTTAAATGTATGCATGGATTTCCATGGTAATGTGATGATGTACTGGACTGTACGTATCTTATTGGTGATATTTCCAGTACAGAATGATTTGAAATACAACTCGCACCACTGTCAAGCTTGCAGCCATTTCAAAAACACCCCTTATGATAATCAGTTATTCTTATCAATGACCTGCTTGAACCTGATGAAGCCACTAATCTGGCAGATAGCCATGCCATCTCCTTGTTTAGCTTATAAAACTTACTTTCCTAACTATTTCCAATTTCTTTAAGTTACCCATTGGATATAAAATAAATTACAACAGTTGTTTCTTTTTTCAAATACTAATGGTTAGGAATAGTTAATCTGCTTGGCTTGATCTGGACATTAATTAACCCAGTCAGCTGTACAGTGGCCCCTTCTCATATCCAGCCATCCCTGCTGCCCGCTAAAAGTGGTCACGTATGTGTGTTGGGGGGGTGGGGGCAAAATGTGATCGACGGTCATAAAATTTGGGTCAAATGTTGTAAGGGGCAGTGGCTACCGAATGACAAGTTTTTTTGTGGATGTCGATGACGTCGTTTCCGGTTACAAACCAAAAAATGTAATTCAGCTGTGCAAACGTAAGTTAACGTCATTTTTTTCGTCGTTAATGGTCGTATCGTCACAATGTTTTCCATCTGACGATAGCCTGTGCAATTCCAAACTTGGAACTAATACATCTAATTGTATAATTTCTATAGTTTTCTCACAAACTAAGCTTATAAAATGCATTAACACCCTGATATGTTTATTAATACTGGGTAGATTTTTTAGATGTATTTGTAGGTTACTCTTCTAGTGACATATCGTTTACTGCATGTTTGCTTGAATTATGCGTAGTTGTTTCATGAATCGCAGGTAAAAATCAGGAAAACAGCTAAAATTTTCAAGAAATTTCGATCGCTCATAAAATCGATAAAAATCCGTTCGATGGTCATAAAATCAGCTCAAATGCTATCATGAACTGTAGCAAGTGTGTAAGATTGTATGGATATCACTGGCGTCACTTCCTGTTGCGATCGAATCCAAGTTAAAACGGGATTGAAATCTGAAGTTATCACGTCATTTCTACGTCGTCAATGGTCATAACGTAAATTGGTTTACCATCGAAAAAGCCCATTCAATTCTGAACATATCACTAAATATAAACTTTTGTAATTTATCTATAGTTTTACTGATGAGCTGTTAAACTGCTGAGTTCTGTTATGCTTTTAAAAACCAGCTTATTCAAACAGATAATCTGTTGTTGAATTGAAAACGTGTCATTTGGACAAGGTATCGAGGGGAACTCACCCTAGACTTGGGTGGACGGCAATAGATCTGGGCTCGTCTATGTCCTCATCAATAAGGATCAGTCTACATGATCCGTCTGTACGCGTTACTTCGATCCTGTTACGTCCTGCAATCAGGTCAATAACCAATTATTGAAAACGATGAAAGACATCAATGAGGTGGCTTTGTGAGGGAGCTACCAGTTCAAGCTACAAGAGAACAAGAAACAGAACAACAATTTATAAATATGTATTGCCGTGGTGACCTGTGTCTGTCCAGTAGAGGTTGTCTGCGAGCCAGTCGACGGTGATGCCATCAGCTGTACTCAGATCCTGGGATACTATTGTTTCTACACCTGTGCCATTCAGGTGTGCTCGCCTGTAAGGAGCATTAACAAGCCATGTTTAATGACAAGGTATAATGCAGTATATAATCCAATATAGGTTGTAGCAATACAGGGTCATGATCAATATCAAAGTCATGTAAATCAGGAAATATGATTTCTAGAGTCACACACATTGCATACCTACCTAAAGTTACACTCCTGGTAAGTCACACCTGATAAAGTCGTTAATCTTACCTGATAATGTCAGTGGGAGTCTCACCTGATAAAGTCGCTGTAAGTCTCACCTGATAACAATGTTGTAAATCTAACCTGATGACATAGGTGTAAATCTCACCTGATAACGTCGGTGTAGACATCAGTGAAGTAGAAGTATCCCTGTGTCATGTGGTAGTCAACAGCAATGGGGTTATGGAGGTCAGGCAGGTCAATGTACACATCAATATGTTCCTTGGTATCCATGGAGATCCTGCGTATACTGCCATGGGCAGCAAACAGCAGGAAAGTCTCTGGAACTTCAGGACAGAGACAACAAACGACATCACTCACAAAGCAATGTGAGGATAATCTAACGGAAGAGTTACAACACACCTGATGATGGGCAAAAAATACACTGTCATGGAAGATGGTGCCCTTTAGTGATGAGTATGGAAGTGAATAATTTAAATGCATCCAGACGCAAACACACCCCAACAAACCACATGGAGTAGGCATCGTGCTACCCAAGTCTGTCTACTGCGAGTTTTTTCCTTGTGAAATGAAGCAAGTTCCACGCTGCTTTTCACATTGAGGTATAACATAACAGGAATAGCTGTCAATGATTGTGATCGAGGACAGCAGTCTTCTCTGCTGTCATGTAACGCATAGACTTACTGTCGTAGCAGGTCTTGGCGTCGTCCCTGAGCAGCAGGCCGGTGGGACAGGCACAGGTGAAGCCGATAGAGCGAGGCAAACACAGGTGACTGCAGCCTCCGTTGTTAGGGCCGCACCGGTCAATGCCTGCAGGTAAAACCACAAGTCAACATGACACCGCCACAATGTATGTCAAGCTGTCCCGACACAATAAAGGTGGTCCTCGTCTGACCGTTGTACTAGTCATCTACTTTATCACTGGCCCTCTCCCAAAGCCCATAATCCTCCCATCAATGAAACCATGTGAAATCAATGCTTGCATTTCCCCAGCCACTCACCAACATTCTCCAGCTGTACGGCATGGAGGTCCATGAGTCTGGGCATCTTGTCACGGACAGTGATGGCGTTGTCTCCCGTGTGTTTATCTGCTCGTTTCAGAGCTTTCTCCTCCCAGTCCGTCCAGTAGAGGTAGTTCCCAGCGAGGGTCAGGCCATACGGGTGAGGGACGGAGGTCACCAGGATGCGGCGGTTGTTGCCTGTCATGTCAGCGCATTCTATCACCTGTAACAAGCATCATATTATGTGCACTACCACCTGTAAAAAAGCATCATAACGTGCACTACCACCTGTCACAAGGTGACCTGATATCATAAATGGCTGAATTACGCAAAAAACCCCTCTCTATTCACTAAATAACCCCAGCAAAGAGGAAAATAGATTTCTCAAAGAATCCAACAAACCTTACCTCAGTTCTGGCATCATTCCAGATGATGCGAGATGTTGGCCTGTCAATGGCTAGCCCGTTAGGCCAGCCCAGACTGTCCTTTACAATGGTGAAGCGATTCTGGCCATCCATCTCTGCCATCTCTATCTTAGGTTTACTGCCCCAGTCTGTCCAGAACAGTTGTCTGCAGTAAACAGAGAGGGTATGGTATAAGGACAAGATATTTCACGTCCACAGCATGATGAGTTATTAAAACAACGCGATATTCATAACAAACACAATTTAAATGGTTTCTAGAAAGCTGTTAAATCGTTATCATATATCGGGAAGAAAGTCACCTCTCCGCTAAGCTCTACATAAGGCACGTAGGTAAGATAGTAATTTCATAATTTACCCAGCATCATAATGCAATGCTATAGCCCTCGGGTTGTCCAGATCCTCCCAGATAAGTGCCTTCCTATTGCTGCCATCAAGCTGAGCCACTTCTATGCGATGTGTGCCCATATCTGACCAGTACAGTTTGCGTCCAGTGGAGTCGACGGCCAGACCGTCGGGGGTACTCAGCCCATCCAGCACAACATCCTCCACATCGGAGCCGTCTAGATTTGCCCGCTGTATCTTACTCTGCTTGGTGTCCGACCAGTACACCTTACCTGATCACCACACCAACCACATTCACACGAACGTCAAAACAGTTGCACGTTATGTTTATGTCCCCCATGATATCCAATATTTGCTATGATTGTGCTTAGGTCATCCAATATTGACTATAAATGTCCTTAGGTCATCCAATATTTTCTATTAATGTGCTAAGGTCATCCAATATTACATATAATACATATTGCATATCAACTAACCAAGAGAGATCAAACTTAAGTGCATATGAAACAATGGAAAACAAGCCCACCGTCCATTCTATCCACATCAATGGCTACCGCATTACCCAGGGGACCCACAGGTATGACAACGTCAGCAAAATACTCCACGTCCAGCGAGATCTTGCGGATATCTGACCTGCCCGCCACCACCAGGAAGTTAGTCATGCCTGAAACAGACAGCCATTCATAGCAATCAGCACACAGGTGAAGTGTCAACTTATACATTTCAAACACCATGGTAGCATGCACGTAATGAAAATTAAACGAACTATTGAAGGTCATGTTGAGAGAAAATGAGGTGAGAATGGACGCAGACAGCCTCTGATTGTTGTTGTTACAATATCTGTCATTTTAATACAAACTTTCTCAACATCTACAAATAACTCCATTAACCAAAGACTGCTCAGGTGCTAGAGCTAGCATGTGTCTTACTGCAACAATCACACAGCTATAAACCTCACATTGATATTCACTATGTTATCAACTGACTAACAGCGCCACCTACTGGTCTGACAGGTTCTGGCGTTGGTCTGGAGGAGGATGCCTGTAGGACAAGCGCAGCTGTGACCTCCAGGTCGCAGCAGACACAGGTGGCTACAGCCGCCATTGTTCACGTTACACTCGCTGTCAACTGCACACACAGATAGACATCATCGACACAAGACAGACGAGAAAGCTGCTCGGTGAAACGGCGTTAGGGATAAGCCCATCAGCTGAACAGACCACAAGATGTAAGACCAGTACCTCTCTCTCTGTATCTGTGGTACATGTGGATATCCATGAGGTCCTCCAGGTTGCCTCGCACCACCTGCCGATCAGACCCATCCTCCTTGGAGGCCGACTCGATGCTCTTGCTCTGCCAGTCTGTCCAGTACATGCGGTCCTCGTGTAGGGAGAGACCAAATGGGTGTCTCAGGTCAGTGGCAATCACCATCTGAAAGGCAACTCCAGCTTTTACGTCCTAAATAACAGGGCAACCAAAAGGTTGGATGGCATATTTCTTCAGTAAAAAAAGTCCGCATGCCATAAGCCAATAATGAGGAGACTAAAACTGGCACACAATTGAAATATATTTTGACTGTTCAAGAAGGGACCCAAAAACCTTATTAAATCTATTTTAAAAGATGTGCTATTAGAACTATATTAGTACAGCTGATTTATTCATTGTTGCAAAGAAAGAAGAGTAACCCCTTCAGTACACCATAGATGACTTGTGGCTTACAGAGGAGAGAAACTTCCCCTCCAACCACCAGTATTTAGTAGATGACATGTGGCTTATAGAGGAGAGTAACCCCTCTGGACATGGTCTTACCTTGCGATCACTTCCATCGAGGTTAGCGTACTCGATGACCTTGAGTCCAGCGTCGACCCAGTAGAGTCTGGCGTGCTGAACATCAATGGCCAGTCCATTGGGCCAGGTGATGTTGTGCTGAACAATGGTCTCCCGCTCTGTACCATCCATGGCAGCACGTTCTATCTTAGCCCTGCTCCCCCAGTCCGACCAGTACATGTAACTGTCACACACACAGAGTCATAACAACTTGTGAGGGGACTATATCAGCTACACATGGTATTCCAAATTTATCAAAACTAGCATCTATAAATAAATATCGTACCTAAATCTCAAAGACAAAAACATGTGACAAGCAATCTAAAACAAACAAAAGCAACAAATGATACAAACAAAAACAAATTTAGTGAGTTGAGACAGAAAGATATAGACACACAGATAAACAATTACCCATGTGCTGGATCGACGACAATGTCACGGGGCCGGTCAAGGTCGTTCCATATGAGCACCGATCTCATACTACCGTCCAGTTCAGACACCTCGATGCGATCTGTGCCCGCCTCCGTCCAGTACAACTTCCTGGTCACCCAGTCGATGGCCAGACCTGCTGGACCCTCTAGACTACTGTCCACTATCACCTGATGGACAAAATAAATCATTACCTGTAGGTAGTACACTAATTAATAATTACCTGTGGTAAGTACACTAATTATTCCAAAATATGGCATGATATGGCAAAGAGAGGTCAGTTGTTGATAGAGTTAATTTTGATTATCATAAAATATATTATTTAGATCAGCCTATTGAATTAAGCTGTAACCTGCTGATAGAATTCAGACTCAGACTTCAGCGGTGACTTCTTGCCATTAGAATCTTTTGGTATCCGTCCCCTATATTGTCTGTTGCACTTAATTCCCCAGAACATCAGCACCTTGTTTAGTGCCGTACAGTTCACATGATTTAAGTTCAGTCATATATACTTCCGTCCACTTAGGTCCTTCCCATACACCCCATAGCTGTCCATCCCCCGACACCAATACGCTGCGTGAGTAGCCTCACCTCCTGCCCGGTGCCGTCCCACCGTGCCCTGCTGATGGTATCCGTGGTGACATCCGACCAGTAGATGTAGTCATGAGCCGCATCCCAATCCAACGCTACAGCGCTACGCAAACCTTCCAGTGGAATGACAACGTCAGCACGCTCTCCCGTGTCAAACGAAATCATACGAATGTCCGTCCTTCTCGTGAACAGCAGGAAGTTGTTGATATCTGTCAAATTGGAATACAACAACATGACTTAATAGTAAATAATATTATACAATATTTCATAAAATTATATGACTAACTGGCAATAGAGGTGTTTTCGGAGCATTAACGGATTGAGATGAACTTGGCAGTACTTACTCTCAGTACATGTGCGGCCATTGGTGAGCATGCGGAAACCAGTGGGACAGGCACAGGTAAATGAGACGAGGTTAGCCAGACACAGGTGTGAACACCCACCGTTGTTTTCTCCACAGTGATTCTCAGCTGCAATGATTCCAACACCAGGTACGTTATGATGCAACAAGACAAAATATCACACCAAAAGGATCTTTTAAAAGAAAATCACTTATCTACAACAAAAATGACTACTCAATTATATGAATATACACAGCACCTGGTATAATGATTAATCTGGGTTTGTAAAAAGTCAAGTTGTTTGCCAGCATGTGAAAGGTACTGACATTGTGGTTGGCGCAGAGGGTGGAACATGTGGATATCCATGGGGAAGTGGAGCTCGTTATGGACCATGGCAACCTTCGTCATGTTGTTGGGGAACTTGGTGGCACTGTTGATGCTCTTGGTGTGCCAGTCTGTCCAGAACAGGGTGTCCTCAAACATGGTGATGGCAAAGGGGTGAGGCAGACCTGGAAGACGTTGAGCAAGTTGCATGGGTGAGATGAGGTGGCATGGGTGAGATGAGGTGGCATGGGTGAGATGAGGATGTTTCAGGGGTGAGATGAGATAGCAAGGAGGGCAAGTCCTAAAGTGTGACTCTCAAGTTAGATAACCCTATGGTGGGGAGATTCCACAGAACAGACATCTGACAGCATATGTTGTGTACCTTACTGAAATTACCACAACAAAGACTGAATCACATACCTTGGCTGAGAACAATTTTGCGGTCAGAGCCATCTAAATTGGCTGACTCAATCACGTGATGTTTGGCATCGACCCAGTAGATCTTGCCCACAGCGTAGTCGATAGCCAGACCGTTGGGCCAGAAGAGCGAGCGGTCTGCGATGATTCTTCTGTCCTGTCCATCCATCGAGGCTCGTTCAATGCGAGGACGCACCCCCCAGTCAGTCCAGTATATCGTGCTGGAAAACAGAAATGATGAATCAGCAATAATCCCATGATGATTCAGGAGACATAAGGTATCACTTTTTGTGTCAACTTTCATGTTATAAACACACATGTTGAAACCTTACTTTGTTCAGAGTTCCAATCACATCTAGACATAATAATTTTGCCCTGACATCAACTATCACAACTTGAGACTCCATTAATGAGACACTTTTCCAAACCATGAATAAAGTTTCCTCAATATACATACCTAAATAAGGAAATTGCCCAATCACCCCACCACGTTATTTTGAACCCGCATGTAGTATGTGTCTTACCCCTGGGCAGGATGGGCTACGATAGCACGAGGTTTCTCCATATCCTGCCACAGTAAGACCTTCCTCATTGTGCCATCCAGGTTGGCCACTTCAATCCTGGCCGTGCCTGAGTCTGTCCAGAACAACTTGTCATTCACCCAGTCAACAGCCACGCCCCCTGGCAACAGATAGACGTGGTAGACATTGATTAATGATTACACACTCAAAATCAAATATAATTTCCATACACAACTTGGGCCTTAATAGCAACACCAGTGAATGTAATATGTATCTTGGTTTAAATCACACCATCAGCAGCATTATGAAGCATGTCAAACTTTCCACATTATTATCATCCGTTATAAAGTCTACATACACAAAAAACGTGTAGTCATTAAGTGCAAATCATTAGAACACCGACACGAACGATGAACCAGCCTCACCTGGACTCTCAAGCCCTGTAGTGATCACTTCCTTCATGTCAGAGCCGTTCATGAAGACGCACTTTATGATGTCGAGAGACACGTCCGACCAGAAGACGAGGCTCTTGTCGTAGTGGAAGTCCAGTGCTATGGCATTCTCTAAGCCACTGAGGATGGGGGCGTACTCCATGGTGTCTGGGGTGATCTTACGCAGCTCTATACGATTAGCAAAGACTAGGTATGGCTCACCTCCTGAAGAAAACATAGACCAGGTTTGGTAATAAATGGAAATCAGATGAGTCTGCAATGAAGCAAAGGAAAGTAAACATAGAACTGCTGTCGTCATCTAACATTTACTTCGTTGGGGACCTAGTGAGAGAGGGTATCCTACCAAGTGAGAGAGTGTCTCCTACCAAGTCGGAGAGGGTCTCCTACCAAGTGAGGGAGGGTCTCCTACCAAGTGAGACAGTGTCTTCTACCAAGTGAGAAAGTGTCATCTACCAAGTGAGAAAGTGTCTCCTACCAAGTGAGAGAGGGTCTGGTACCAGAAGAGAGAGGGTGTTCTATCAAGTGAGGGAGGTTATCCCACCAAGTGAGGGAGGGTCACCTACCAAGAGCTTTACAGGAGGAGGCATCAGGGCGCAGAATGTATCCTTCCTCACAGGAGCAGTGGTAGGAACCTGGTGTGTTGATGCAATGCTGGCTGCACGCTCCATCACGCTCACACTCATTAATGTCTGCACACAGGTGAATTACAGGTTAATTAGAGGTAAATCGCATGTAAATTACACATTAATTACCACAATGCAATGTGATTTGTAATGTTCTTGTCCAAGACAAGTAGAAGGGGTAGCTGTTTAAATAATCTTCACATTAAAGATTCATCCAGTTACACAGCTCATCATGTTTCATCTAATGCATCACCTTGACAGGTGTGTCTATCCATGGCCAGGCCATACCCATCAGGGCAGGTACAGATGGTAGTGTTGACACCTGTAGTGTTACACATATGGGAACACCCTCCCATGTTCTCCTCACAGCTTGTAGGGAAATCTGCAATGGGAAAACCATAAAACAAGGTTAATCTTACATGGTTGATGGACATTTTATGTATAGTTTATACAACAGAGGCCTACGATTAACTGTGGGAATAAGTCCATCAACTGGGGTATGACGTCAGTGTTTTGAACACATTGTTGGTGTGAGCGGGGGGGAGGTATGTCACTCACTGCAGTTGAGTTCATCTGACGAGTCAACACAGTCACTGACGCCATTACATAGTTTGCCCATTCCAACACATCCTCCGTCCAGGCACACGAACTGACCCACTGTGCATGCCTCAGGCTTGTCTGATACACAAGAAATGGGAGGTTTTCAGTTATTAATACATCCAGGTTATAATTTAATCAATGCCGATCAGGATAAGTGTCAAGGCCCACTTTGGCCAGTCCCGAAAGTAAAAACAGATAACACTGACTCTTTCACTTTATAGTAAATAAAACTCAATTTCAGATTTGATGGTGCATTGTGCTTTTCAATTTTCATTCAGAACCTCTCGTAAGTTAAAGGTGGAAACTTCTGATTTTTTTTTTCAAGATGCATTATGGGTGGCTTACCATTGACACAGCCCACCTCATCGCTGTTGTCCGAGCAATCGTACTCTCCATCACAACGCCAGTCATGGTAGATACAACGGCCAGAGTTACACTGAAATTGGCTCTCCCCGCACACAGGGGTTTCTGTCACATGAACATGAGGACCAGATGAATGTCTCAGAACAATGTGGAATGGAGCCTCACTATTAAGTGGATATAAAATTGAAACAAGCAATTCAGTTGGGCCAGTGCACAGGCATTTATTGACATGGTCTATGGACACTTAACACATCTCTCTTATTGACACTCCAAGATTGTGTCATCATTCCTTATTGACACTCACAACAACTTGACCCTCACCATTCGCCCTTTTATTGGCACTCACCGCAGCCTCTCTCATCAGAGAGATCTTCGCAATCAGGGTCTTCATCACATCTCCATGCTTCGTTGATGCACATGCCGTTGGCACACTGGAACTCACCCTCAGTGCAGTTCTGTCTCTCACCTGAACCAATCAAACAGGGGTTCACCTCAAATATTGGGTCGATTCTAAAACAGCATTTACACCAGAACACTGAAATGAGAGCATATGGAAAACATGCTGGGAATATAAAATCCAAGAGACAGTTGCAACGGTGTTTCTCAATCAATGCCACAATCAAACAAGTGTCACCTGGCCAGAGATAATATACGCAACATTCAGGTGCCACATTCAATACTCACACACATCTCCTTCAGGCAAAACATCAAAAACATTTCTACCATTTTTCACATGCGTTTAAAATCAAACCTTTCAATAACAAAATACAATTGGTATATGTGATAATATACTTTCAAGAACACAAACGTTTTTCTAGATAATACAACTAAGTATGCAGTTATCATTTTTACCCAGACATTCCCGTTCATCACTCCAGTCTCCGCAGTCATTCTCTCCATCACAGAGGTAGACTCGGAGGATGCACTTGCCACTGCCCTCACACATGACATGGTCCTCATCCTCACAGTCCACACTCACTTTACCTGTAATCACAGGTGTGATGACACAGGTGTGTTATAATCAGGTGCTAATCTCACAACCTGCCAGTGCTTAGGGATATTGCAGGACAAAAATAACTCATTTATGAATTGATGCATTTTGCAATTATTAATAAATTTGTTTGATGAACCATGGTATTCAAGGTGATTATCAAGAGGAACTTATTTGTCAAGATAAAAGAAATTGATCTGAGAGAGTAATTGAGAGCTGACCACATCCAACTTCATCCGAGCCATCACTGCAGTCGATGTCCCAGTCACAGTGCCATGCTAATGAGATACAGCTGCCATCCGCACAGGTAAACATGTCATCAGAGCAGGTGTGTTCAGCTGCAACCCATATCATCATCAGATGAGGTCATTACAGGTGAGCCAGTTAATTAATGCATATACAGGTGGATAGAGGGTTTGTGGTGATGGGGTGTAGGGGTAATTATGGTCCTTTACAGTTGTTACACCATCCCAAATTAGTTCAGATGAGCCAGATATGTAGTACAATAGAAAGGCTTGTGGTGTAAATGAAACTCATGAGTATATAGTGTCAAGAGTCTTCATTCGAGTGAAGCTCTATCTATCTTCTCCTTACAGTGGTCAAGTGTGTAGGAGGATTGCTGAAGACGAAACATTTCTTATTGCTTATGAAGAGCTGTTATGACCACTCGAGAGATAAAACTGGAATACTTCATATCCTTTTACAGGTTTGCAATAAACTGTCTAATTAATTTTCGTGTAAGCTTCAAATAATTCTTATCACATAAAAGGATGTCTTAAGTAGAGTTGAGATTAGCCCTACAAGACGTCTGCGTAGACGTCTTACCTTTTTTCGAAACAACGCAATGCGAATATTTTTAGATCGATTCAGACAACTACCAAGCACAAAACATACACAAGTGATGGAGTTATAGAATGCAATGATGTTTTACGGACGATTTTATCCCTTTTCGGCGGGGGATTTCATCCATGGTAATTATTTATAGTTCGATCAATTTGGGAAGCGGTAAAAAGTCAGAAACACAGCAACATGTTTGTTTACAAGTTCAAGACCACATGCATTGCCCATGCGCAGAATGACGAAGTCTAATGCTAAGCCCGGGGGGGGCACTTAAGTGTAATGATATAGTATACATGTGCCGCACGAAGGGGGTGGTTTTTTGACATCTCGACTTTTACGACGGGTTAGACAATCGCATAATACCTTGTACGATGGAGTATACTTTTTCTCATTCTCAACGAGTTCAACGGGTACGGGATTTCGAGGTCCCGCGGCACACCCCTATCCGAGTTAGGGTAAGTGCCCCCCACTTGGGATGCTAAGGCAATGCGGGAAATCGCGAGAATTAATAGTTTCCAAAATGGCAGACTTCGTATCGCGATTTGTTCGGAAACGAACTATCGATGGCATTTATTGAAGAATAGCGTCGAGTGGTGGTAAGTTTTTTGGAGCGAAAGGTCTATTTTTTGTAAAGGCTCTTGATATATGTTATTTTCTAGGTGCGAAATGTAGCCCTTCGCGAGATATAGTCCAAACTAAATATCGCCGACTGTGTTTTGACTAACTGTTCGTAACGGTATAAATTCATGTTACCGTTAAAAACCGAGCTAAGTTGAGATTAGCTCCGGTGTAACGGTAACATGAATTTATACCGTTACGAACAGTTAGTCAAAACACAGTCGGCGATATTTAGTTTTTGGACTATATCTCGCGAAGGGCTACATTTCGCACCTAGAAAATAACATATATCAAGAGCCTTTACAAAAAATAGACCTTCCGCTCCAAAAAACTTACCACCTCTCGACGAGATACGAATTCTCGCGATTTCCCGCATTGCCTTAGCATCCCAAGTGGGGGGCACTTACCCTAACTCGGATAGGGGTGTGCCGCGGGACCTCGAAATCCCGTACCCGTTTGAACTCGTTGAGAATGAGAAAAAGTATACTCCATCGTACAAGGTATTATGCGATTGTCTAACCCGTCGTAAAAGTCGAGATGTCAAAAAACCACCCCCTTCGTGCGGCACATGTATACTATATCATTACACTTAAGTGCCCCCCCCCGGGCTTAGCATTAGACTTCGTCATTCTGCGCATGGGCAATGCATGTGGTCTTGAACTTGTAAACAAACATGTTGCTGTGTTTCTGACTTTTTACCGCTTCCCAAATTGATCGAACTATAAATAATTACCATGGATGAAATCCCCCGCCGAAAAGGGATAAAATCGTCCGTAAAACATCATTGCATTCTATAACTCCATCACTTGTGTATGTTTTGTGCTTGGTAGTTGTCTGAATCGATCTAAAAATATTCGCATTGCGTTGTTTCGAAAAAAGGTAAGACGTCTACGCAGACGTCTTGTAGGGCTAAGTTGAGATTACCCTCAACTCACGTGTCAAATATTCTACAGAATCCACTTAAACTGAGAACCTCTTGATGCATAGTTTTACTCATTATAAGGAGTGATTTGAATGGAGAACCTCTTGAGATTGCATCGGCGTTTCAAGATCAAAGCCACAATAAATAGGTGTCACAAGGCTAGAGATAAGATACACATCTTTCAGGTACCATATTAAGTACTTAAACACATCTTCTTCTGGCAACACATCAAATACATTGCTACCATTTTATTCGTGCGTTGAAAACTAAACCTTTGCATTACAAAATACAGATTGTTATGAGACGTTTTCCATTTTGCATCGGCTGTGATACTGTCCATCATAACGTTTTTATACACGTTATGATAACCGTAAGTCTTACCGCAGTCCTCATCCGAGTTGTCATGACAATCATCATCGCCGTCACATAACCATTCCTTCTCGATACACCGACCATTCGTGCAGCGAAACTGGGCATCAGTGCAGTTCATAGGCGCTGTAACAATAGGACATGAATGGAAGGTCAAGATACAGAACTGCATAGGCATCATTTAGCTGTTCTGTGGAGGGGGAGGATGGGAACTGAGATGAAGGGTAGTATTTTCTGACCACATTTGAGGTGAGAGTGGGAAGTGTCATGTATTTCCTAAAAAACTGTTTCGCGATAGGGAGGGTGTGGAGGGGGGTGTTGGTGCGAGTGCTTCACGCATCATGACTAAAACATCATAGGTGGTAGCGCTTCGGGACGTTAAAATGCATTGAAGGAACAGCGAACCATCATAATACGATTATTTGTAACGATAGCTGTCGGAGGGTCAAAAACAGTTTGCATCAATTTGTGGTGAGGGTAATATATTCTTGCTGAAGGTTAATGGGGAGATGAAAAATGACACCTTATTTGTATTTACCCGGTCCTCCCAGGCGAGATAAATCATGAATGCGACAGAAAAGAACTTCCGTCGTATAATACATTCACTTCAAGAAACTCATCCACGCTCCTTCGCCGCTTTACCAGGCAGTCGCTCGGAAGCGATTCAGGAATCCGAGCGTCAGTGACCTTACAAGCTACCAGCAGAATTGCAGACAGCAGTGAGAACACTGGACGGAGAAACAGATGACCAACATGTGTGGCCTTAGCTGCAGAGGTCGAACGTGCTCTACATAGCTGTTAAACACTTCTAACTGCGCGACCTGTCGGCTCTATTAGTTCGGATTAGCATAACAATCGCACCACCCAGACAGACAGTAGTAAGATGAAAGGAGATTGAATTATTGCCGTCCTCGACAAGCGCTGTCTCCCTGCCGCTTACCATACACACAGCTCGTGTGCTACGCGGGAGTCTCACAAGACGCGGACAAATCGGACGCGTAATTCTCTCCAGACCACTACGCTCACCTTATCGTGTTCCACCACAAAACATGTTTCTAATGGCGTTCTCGCCGATTTATTATATAAACACACGGTTCTTCTTCATAACAAAAATTGCAAAGCAACGGGAAGCAGAATGCATCGACCTGCTCACACCCTAACAAAAATCGTAAGGAAAACCAGGCAAGTTTCCTGGTGAAATGTGCTTTACTACTCGGTTACACAAAGAAATGGGGTTTCCAGTTCCTAGCATCTCCTGGCATGATCCCGGTCGAGTAGAGGAGAGGTGGTGAGGTTACAGGCGCTTGGGCCCGACCTTTCTGACCCTACCACAGAGCTCCCATTCAGGAGAGTAAAAGAGAAGAAGTCTTCAAAATAATACTCCAGCAATGCAAGCTTGATAGAAGGATCATGATGGTCTCGCCCAAGTGCATGTGGTTGTTGAAGTGGTGGGTAAGTGAGGGAGCTTCAGGCTGTTGGTGTTTACGATTGGCCGTCATTCATCTCACGTTGGCCCTCATTCACTTCATGTTGGCCCTCATTCACCTGACACTGGCCCTCATTCACCTCACGTTGGCCCTCATTCACCTCACACTGGCCCTCATTCACCTCACGATTGCCCTCATTCACCTCACGATTGGCCCTCATTCACCTCACATTGGCCTTCATTCACCTCACGATTGGCCCTCATTTACCTCACGATTGGCCCTCATTCACCTCACGATTGGCCCTCATTCACCTGACATTTGTCCTCATTCACTTCACATAGGCCCTCATTCACCTCACGATTGGCCCTCATTCACCTCACGATTGGCCCTCATTCACTTCACATTGGCCCTCATTCACTTCACATTGGCCCTCATTCACCTCACATTGGTCTTCACTCACTTCACACCACCCGAGAGACGATTAGAGTCCTTACATCAACAGCCACGGTCGTTAACCAGACCAGACAGGTCTGTTGCAGATACACAAATACACCACAAGATTGCTGAGTTGCTTAAACATACCTAGTTCGTAAGTGGTGCAGATAGCAATATCATATACCTTCAGGCACCTTTCATTGTACGTGCGCTGGTTCGTTTGGCAAGTCGGAATCGTTAGAGTAGTATTAGAACAAGGGTTTGTCAGACAACCTGTCCACGCGCAGCTCAAAGTAATCCTAAAGTACCCCACCCCCCGGGAGCATAGTAGGTCACAATCGACATTTATCTATTCGCCTTGGGTGCCGCGAGAAATAGCCGCAACAATCTTATCGATATAGAACACCATATGATGGAGGGGAGAGGGGGAAGACGCACTCGCGCCCAAGTGGCCTTCATTGTATTCAGGGATAGCTTGGGGTGAGTTGTAACTCCATAGAACACTGTAGAAGTCAGATTAGAATAGTGAGGAACGTGTGAACTGATGCTTGGGATGGTCCTCTAATAGTGCAACAACAGCCGCGAAGACGCATTAGAAGTACAAAGGGTGTCTGGATGGATGGTGTGGGGTGTAGTGGGTGGGGGGGGGGGGGTGATCCCACCCCCGACAGCGACAAACGCCCCCCACGTTTACGCCTAACACATCCATCCTTTATGGGAACCGACCACCTGCAACGACTTTGTGTATGTCTTCATGTCTAGCCAGGCCAAGTACGCCGCAGGTTAGATGGAAGGCTCAACTTACGATGTACTATAAGCGGATGGATGGGATAAGTGAGGTAACACACCAGCATGGATTGATGAAATCACACAGACACATTAATCTAGCGGTGGGGGTTATAACATGACCGATGACATATGCCAATCAAGGAGAGCTTGACCCCAACTTGACCTCGTATTTTTATTACATGGACGCTGACATTACGCTACAGCAAGTTAATATCTGTACTGGATCAACTTCATATATCACTGAGCTGATCCCCCTGGGATAACCCACGTCATGCTCTAGAAGTTGATTGCAGTTAATAAGGCGACTAGATCCACCTGAGTGGCAGGTGACTCGACCAAGACCAATTCACATGAGAGAGGTAAACCTAGCAAGCCTGGGTACTGGTAGCAAGGTGTCTGGTCGGACAAAAATTAATAATTATCACCTTTATTTATGAGCGTATATAGCTCTTACATTTAGCAGCAATGATGAATGCATGTAGGGTCCACTACAATTAACCGCCATCGATCTTGCCCCGAGATGACTGCACCATGGTAGACAGGAAATCAACTCCCAGAACGGAGGTGTCAATTGCATTCATGTACATTTCATGGCGCGGCATACGTAATGAGTTACCTCATGAATGATTCATGAGAGAAATCAACAATCATGCAAAAACAATTGTAATTATAACGTCATGGTCGATGAAATCGCTATAGATTCAACCCAGGCGCTTCGACCTCGAAGAGTGACTATCGAGTCATCATCCTCGCGTGTTATTGAATAAACGTATAATGCTGGGCGTCGCTAGGAACTGTAGATCCAATCGCCTTTGCAAGAGCCGTACTGGCTCGAAATCTTAACAAGGAAATCCGAGCGTCTGAGATAAGAACTCGGAATACTAACAAGGCGATCCGAACGCGGAGAATGTCTGTGATTACTTACGGCAGCCGAACTCGTCGGAGTCGTCACCGCAGTCATTGTCGCCGTCACACACCCAGTCATGACGAATACACTTCTGATTGTTACAGGAAAACTTGTCCGGCGGGCAGGTGGGTAAATCTAGACACAAACACACCGCCAAAATATAAGTAGTTGTAGCGTTTATTTGTCACATTACACGAATATAATTGATTTGCATACCCAATGACTAAGTAAGCGAGGAGGTTAAAGTTTACAGCCTTGACCTTATCATCACACTGAGATGTATGGACGAACATACGTGAAGCATGTAGTAGGAGTCTAAAAGTTAATAATACGGGAATATTTTGTACAGGTGTCCAGGTAATCAACTGAATGGATGGGAACACACCTGACCACCCCCCCCCCCCCCCCCAACAAAAAGGTCAGATGTCACAAAATCATGGGTAAAAGGTAGTTTGTGATAAAAGCCACCGACGCTTGGAAGCAAAGACTTTTGAAAATAATATAGCGTTATTTATGAATAATACGATGACAACCGCCATGGAAAGTTGAGGGGGAAGGGGTTGGGCAGGGGGGGGGGGGGGGGGGGGGGTTAGGGTTAGCATTCCTTAGCCTCCATGTTGGGGTGAAGGTCGCACATACCGCAGCCATCTTCATCATTGGCCAGCTCGCAGTCGACGTCCTTATCACAGCGCCAGTGTTTGGGGATACACGTACAATCTGTGTCATCTTTAGGAGTACAGGCGAAGAGGTTCCGGGGACAGATACACTCCAGCAGTCCAGACACCTCTGTAATCACACACAAGACCGACCCATCAAGTCAATGACCTCGTGTTCAATACAAACATGGCTGGCATCACGCGATCATTAACACATGTATTGCTACACAATAAAAAGTAACCCATTTCCACTGAACCGTCCAATCAAGGACCTCAATCAATTACCGCTTTCCTCGGCTTTTCTGCTCGATTTCGTCCTCGCCTCACGCACGCACGCGATCGATCACGCACACGCGAGCAATTGTCTGCCAAGAACCACACCCCGGCTGATGGCATGGAGTACTGTAGACACCCATCCCCCAACCTTGATTGACGAATTAACTGTATTCGTTAAGCGAACCCCACATCAAAAGTCCTGATGTCTGAGTCCTGTGTTCCTGTCATAAGCAATCGCGACACGGATGTCGACGAGGCGATTCCAGGCGAGAGCTGGAATGGAAGGGTGCATTACCGGCAAGGATACCAAACTGATTGGGGTAGTGGGGATCCTAGTGGGGATCCTATATATATATATATATATATATATATATATATATATATATATATATATATATATATATATATATATATATATATATATATATATATATATATATATATATATATGATATATATACTAGCATATATATATATGTCGACATATATATATATATATATATATATATATATATAGTATATATATGCTGAGACTAGCATGTCGACACCAGTGATGAGTCTGAACACGCTTTAGTCGAATCACCAAGTGATCCAATCACCGGCAGTTGAGTAGGCCATGTGTCATGTGATCAATCACTCGGCTCTAAACATGTCTTTCTTCACTCACACTCATCAACAAACACAAAACGGAATACAGCTGCATTGGTCACTTGACTGATGTCACTGTGACGTCACAGCGCCGTCACTATCAGATGTCATGCGAAACCCAAAATAACCACATACAACGATCATTGAGTTACAAGTACGCGAAACCCAGTACCTAAACATCCGTTCATGACCGTCCAAAGGCCTGTTCGCGCAACAAATCACCATCCATTGCCTTGTCTCGCATCCAGCTCATATAAGTAGGGACCCCCTATAAACCACACCTAACTGACCCTACCTTTCTCACGACTATCCCTCCTCGCTTCGTCTTCTCACTCGCTGACTCCACTCTATCCCATCGCAGACCTCTGCTCCGATGGGGAGGTATCCGTCACACGACACCCAGCTGCATCTCACAACACCAGTTGTTCGAGTCATCACGGACCGCAGAAACTTCCCCCACCCGTCTGACTGCTGCACCAGAGGCGAGTCACTTCCCAAGCACTCCCCGTAAATTAACAGGAAACGCGATGCAAAACTGTTACATCTCCCGTTCTCACTCGAGTGAGTATCTTTGGACAGGGATGATAAGTGATGTTGGTTTTTTTGTAAAACCAGTAAAATGACAAAATCAGAATTCACAACAACCACCGCCTGACTACCTTGACAGAGTCGAGCAGGTTGAGCTGTTTGCCCATGCCGCAATACGTCATGAGAAATGCATCGGCTTGGTGCAATATGGCATTCCATCGAATTCTTGTCCTCCGGGAATAATCTCAATGCGCCGTTTATAGATTCACCCTCACAAATCTACTACAAGTGGAGCCGTCACTACGGGTGATGCATTCTGTCAACATCAGATCGCTCCGTAACACAGGACGGGATCAACAAACTTCATCTATTTGTCGCAAGGAACGATGCCCGAGAGCCATAAGTAAAGACAGTCTTAAATGTGAACAATTTATCAAATTTGCACATTTTGGCATCCCCCGAAAGGGGTTCGAACCCATGCTCCCTTTGCGGACACGTGAATTGGAAGATGTTTGAAAATATACTTCGGACCGACAGAACGGACGCTCTACTGAAAGAAACCGACATCTGGTCTGTCACGTGATGAACGTACACACTCGGCTTATCACGTGATCGTACACGATGCCAATGGCGTCCCACCTCACACGAACTAAGACGCTTTGGCTGTTGGATCTACAGGGCAATATCTCATACAAAACCGATCGGGTATTCAACCCTTACTTAACGTGAATGTGAATGCCAAATGACCGCAAGACAACGACACCAGCCGTGTCGGGAAACGGGGGTCACGCGTATGAGCATCCTATGTATTCCTCAAGCGCAGCTCAACCAGAAATCTAACAAAACAAAAACCTGACCAGACACACTTCGCAATACAGATCAGCGGACATATCTAATCGGGTCTTACATCTAGAGAGTCATTATTGCAGTACTCCCCGGAATCTGCTCACGTGAAAGTTGCTAGTTACACATCATGTCCCAAAACTAAACGACAAAATCTTGGACATGCACTACCATATGTTAAACATGTAAACACCGCAAATACCATTTTCCCTAATCCATAACGTAAATCGAAAATGACTTTTGATCAGCGCATGGGCTGTATGGAAAACTCATCGATTTCCGGATCCAGCAGTTTTCTACATGGCCTGCTCCGACGGATCCATTTTGCATATCCTCTCCTTCTATGCCACAGAAACCTGCGAGCATTCTCTTAACCCTAAAAATATATTGAGGCAATAACTGCTCGTTAATCAGCCAGATAGCTCATGCTTTGGCAAAAAATGCACCGCTCGGACTTGACTAAGGCTGGATTGACAGAGGGAGTAATTATACAGATGGGATCTTCACTGTGATAGAGACGAATAACAAAAGAGGGCGCTGGTGTTAGTTACTAAGAGAAAATAACCTCACTTGTCAGACAATGATCTACGAGGAACAGGACGGAGGCCCAGGACGTAAGTTCGTTCGTAAAGTGGGCCAGACGTGGAAGAGCAGTGGCCCTCCTCCCTGAAGGTTTACTGGGTAAGGCAGGGAGGTTGAGGGTGACTTTATGGGGCACTCAGGGCTTCAATAATGGTCGCGTTTGAAGGTCACTTCGGGGACAAGAGGTCAGTTCATTAGAAGCACTTGACTTCACTATGGCAAACCAAGGGAGGCGTGACAGTAAGGCAATAGAATAAGCGAGATTTGAGGACCACCACGATCTTGTTTTCGTCGATCCGAAACTTAGAATGATTGACAGCAAGTATAAGGTTATAAACTATATTCTATTAGTACTTGACAATGATCCACACGAGTGCAATTGGCTTCGAGTGGGATATGAATAGAAGGCTGTTTACATCACAGGTAAGTTTCTTCCAGATACCTACACCCATTTAAATTTGGCGGTAATCTCGAGGTACATCAGCGTATATCACTCTTTTTTATTATCAGGGGTTGATTTCGTGTTAACTGGTGGATGGCATTATATTCGGCGTTATCGCCAAGTATTGAATTGAGGTTGGACAAATAATAATTTTGGGCGATTCTACTCAAGATGCATCAGAGGAAAGGGATTTAGATGTCATAATTGATCAATCATTCAAATCCACAAACAATTAAGTCGCGTCCGAAATCAGTGCGAGGTTAATTCCGTCGTTTCACGATAAACAAAGTAATCAGCAAGATACGTGTTCAGACGCGCGAGAATCCTCCGTGAGGTACGTTATTGCCGTCGCGGCTTCCCATACAGCACCCAGCCCGGCCCCGGGGAATCGTCGATATCATCGACGCCAAACATCACAGGTTCGAACCCCGGGTGGTACCCAGTCAGCAATGTTATGAAACGCAATCAGCTACTCCCCCGAACTTGTTATAATCAATATTACTTTGACAGCATATAAAAAATGCACCAAGACAAATTGTGTACGCCCCCACGGATCCACAAATATACATGTTAATCTGCGAGGAAGCTAGTGCGACTTCCAAAAGATGTCGTCTGTCACACGTAACCAGGGAAACCAGACGCGCAGAGTACTGGACGTACTGTATACGTCATCACGTGAACACAGATTTGTCACGTCCACCATACGACAAACCCCCCCCCCCCCATCACCAGACGACAAACACACCCCCCCCCCCCATCCCATACACAACACACACTTCCCACTCGTGACATTAACAACCCACGACACCTGCCGGCCATAACCGACTTCTCCTTCTCTCTCTCTCGAAAGCATTCAAACCTCTAAACTCTTTGGCCATTGGGCTTGAATGAATGGCACCATTACTCCATTGGTCCGTCCCACAACCAGCCATCTCCGGGATAAAGCTAGTTGGCCATTAGCCTCGAGCCTCTCTTATCCCGCTGAGGAAGCTGAGAGAGAGATGGTCAGATGGAGAGAGCAACTATAAAGAGGGGTTGTGTCCAGCTGCATGGCCCGGCGCATGCGCACGTAGCAACCAGCGACTACAAATTGATTTCCCTTACTTCTTGGTAGACTACATATGCTTTGATCCATTAGGACAAATGTACAGTTATCCCATATGAGTGTTCATTGATTGTCGGTATCTACATCCTACCTCTGCACGAGGAGTCATCAGCTTGGTAGCATGCTCGCAATCCTCATTATAACTAAACTGTTTTCATCTACCCGGTCCGGAATATCGACTTCACTGCTGACTCTCGCCTAAACCAAACGGTCCACTAAAAACCTTACTTGGAGAAGCAGTAAAAGCCAGGGCTATCTTAGCAGAAATCCCTGCCTCAGCTGCCGGTATTTAACCCACAGAAGGTCCGTAATGCCAACTCACATTTTTCCATCATAAATATAATAAAATACTTCATGACAAACTATCCCGGGAGTAGGGGAGGAACCACTTCAAGCTCTTAGCTAACAGGCTCGGCGCAGTCAGATAAGCTGCTATTCATCAGTTTACGGTAAACCCAAGATGCTGAGCCCGATAGCGAAACGTTCCCCAGGGTATTGGATCGAAAGAACCAACGTTAAACGAAGGGAATTGTTCCCAGGTCTGAAGAGCAATAATTCCGGCTCACTTTATAAAACAGCAAACATTGTATATATTCGTAAATGTTTGATTAAGCTGGGTCTGCCACAACTTGGTCTTTTATGAGCCCAGTGGAAGCCTCATCAATGCAGAAGGTGGGTGGCACACAGCATAGGAGCTAGAATTCTGGCGTGGCAATGAACCTGAAACTAGAGGCTCATTGTGTGCCAAGCACCGTAATAAATCTCTGACACGAAGCTTCCGCTGTGTTTCTACAAAGCCACCCCTCCGCCAACAGAGGGGTAAACATATTCACTTCATCCCAGACACAAAATACCCTAATGCACCTAATTAGCTGCCTCAGACCATGCTACCAGATATCACGTTACCCCAAAACACCATCATACCGGGATCAAGATCGAGACGTAATTCACAAAAAGAACAAAGAAAAATAGAGCTAAGGAAACACTAGAGCTCAATGTTCAAGTTTTGCACTTAACACGCAAAGCCATAAATTTGCTCCAATTGGATGTAATATGTAATGTTTGAGTAAATTGTTTAATCACCACTATTATCTTATCATACACACATTAGCACCATTCATATCACGCAAACACAAATGGGTCTGCATCTGCAACTTATGCATCACAGACAAATATATTTATATATATATATATATATATATATATATATATAAGTTTATTCACATATACATATGCATATGTACATATACATATATATGCATATATATCCATACATATGCATATATATATATATATATATATATATATATATATATATATATATATATATATATATATATATATATATATATATATATATATATATATATATATATATATATATATATATATATATATATATATATATGCAACATCGCATGGATAGGGATGAAGGTGCATCACGCAGTAAGCTGGCAAAACGGTCCTTCCGCAACCGGTCCACGCATAGAACAATACATAACGCTGCATACATTATGCATATATTCGCACTACAACATATCCTTGACTAGCATTTGGCATTCACAAATCAGCTCTTATCACCGGACGCGCAGGTATACCTCAAGTCCTACATGCTCATTGAGACAGTAACAATCAGACATACCTGTACATTACCAGGTAAATCACCGCCTATGCCCTGAAGCACCACATCAGTGTTTGATAAACACCTTAATTGATCAAGGGATATATTGTCTTCGCGCGCTCTCGCTGTGTGTGTGTGTGTGTGTGTGTGTGTGTGTGTGTGTGTGTGTGTGTGTGTGTCTCTCTCTCTCTCTCTCTCTCTCTCTCTCTCTCTCTCGATCGATCGAAAATAGTGCACATTGGTCTTCGCTCTCTCTCTCTCTCTCTCTCTCTCTCTCTCTCTCTCTCTCTCTCTCTCTCTCTCTCTCTCTCTCTCTCTCTCTCTCTCTCTCTACATAGTGCACATTGCAAACCAGTAGGGCTTGGGTTTAACTGGGCACTGCTGGGTGGTCCAACTTCGGCCTATCACTGCGCTTACTTTTACCAGGGACCGCATTAACGCCTCCCCAAGCGAGCTCCCGACATGGACCAATGAGGCCTCCAGCACCGCTCAGGGGATAATTTACCTCGTTACGGTACAGCAAATGAATGTGAAATACGGGTAGCGAGGCTTATTTCAAAATGGTGTTAATTTGATATATGATATAATGAATTATGGGGTATTGTTATTACGAAGAAATAAAACATTGGGGTTGAGAGCGCTTTCTACAATGAGAGGAATATTGCCACGGTGATGAATGAGGACGATTGTGAAGCTAGGACAGCTCGCGCTAAGTGCCACCGCCCACTTGGCACGATCCCGTTTTCCAGATTAGGAAGTGAAACCCACGCCGCGTGGAGACACAAAACGCCACTCCTCCCCAGCCTGTGAACTATAAAGTCTTCATATATTCGAGTCTTGGGTGGAGGAGTGTTAAGAGACTCGAGGGCCTGTACAACACAATGCCGATAGTCGCCAGTTCTGGATAGAAGGTCTGGGTTTCAATGTTTAGGGTGCGCACGCAAAGACATGCCATTAGTAGTCGATGAAGACAGTATTACTCGGGGAGGGTAGCGAGATCGAACCCTCAGTCGGTCCTTGTTAGAGGTGACAAAGTCAGTCTCCGCAGTAATACAGCTTCATCTGCCACCTCGCATCATAGTTCACAGGGAAATCAATCCTCGTCAATAATTTGCCATAAGTTGTCACATTCAAACATATAACAAATACGTCATCGCACAGATATGTCGAGATTTTTATCCTAGAATCGAGATCGCATGTTCAAGTAACAATAAC
The DNA here is from genome assembly GCA_034190875.2 of Urechis unicinctus. Classification (NCBI taxonomy): domain Eukaryota; kingdom Metazoa; phylum Annelida; class Polychaeta; order Xenopneusta; family Urechidae; genus Urechis; species Urechis unicinctus. Next base: position 17,773,759 of record CM067358.1, read on the forward strand.
CCAGGCACACATCTCGGTACGATTGAATAAAAGCCGCCCCCCCCCCCCCCCCCAATATCTCCTGTAGTGCTTCTTAGCCCATATATAACACGACGCCCACTGCAGATTAACACGCTAACTTTAGGACCCAAATTCTATATCATATAATGCCGGTTTACTTTGCGATATTATATTCACTTTCTAATGAATATCAAAGTACAACAAAAAATTATATACATGTACTATTCTGAAAAGTACATATGATATGACTGGGGCAATGGCGGTCACGTGATAACTGTCAGAGTCGAGATCGCTTCCAGGCCGGGGTATCATCTATTATCGCGGGTGTGACGGGTCTTAAAAGCTGGGCACGAATAAATCACAGCGTTTCATTACCAACTGAAGCTAACTCCCCCGCAACACACACACACACACACACACACACACACACACACACACACACACACACACACACACACACACACACACAACACACACACACACACACACACACACACACACACACACACACACACACACACACACACACACACACACACACACACACACACACACACACACACACACACACACACACACACCATACAACCCGACTTGTCAACTCGCTGGCAGCAATATGAGCAATAGTCGTGGCGCGCCTTCATATACAGACTTCTCAGTCGTTATGGCTGCAAACCAAACTGACAGCAGCGCCCCAAGCGGGTGGCACACTCGCTGGATAACCGACAAAAAGATATATCATATATCACCAAAAAAAGTCGCCAATGCTCGTCTCGCTTACATTGAGTTGTTCCTTTTACGATTAATGACCTATCGGAGTGAAATAAATATTCCCATGCGGGTCGTCGCTCCTTCTATGCATGATATCAACCATTAAAGGCCGGCCACAAGTAATAGGGCGGCGATGAAACGGACAAAAAGATGTGACGAGTTGTCCCGGCCTAACCAGCTAACCACTATCTGTCACGGGGGTTTTGGAACAAGCTCCAAACGTAAAATCACCTGACAAATCTATGACAACTCCCAGGCCGTAAAACCTCCTGACTCGATAGCGGCAACATCGAATTGAGTAGCAGGGATCGAGACGCGGTCAGAAATTGTTCAGATTCCAACGGCTTAGTTTGAGTGGCCATGCAGTTGGCAAGCGGACGTAAAATCAGCCATAATTAAAACCCGGTGTTTTCCTGGTGACCATAAGAGCGTGTGGCCAGTGGATGTTAAATCGAGGCGACATAGCGTACCAGGCCCATCCCGTTACAATCACGTACCAGGCCCCGACCCGGCGGTATACTGCCACAACCATGCAGCGATGAGGCGAGTATTGGATGTAAACCTATAAATCAAGTTTTTTCACACATCAGAATTGGATGGAATTGCAAAATAGAGAAGTGAATTGACTAGCTGCAATAAAACTGACCACCCCTTCATCAAACGCATTGGTACAACTCGGTCCCAAAGAATGATAGTAATTCAAGAACGGGTACAAATATAGAAAGGATGCAATGTGGCACAGAATAAGTTTCCTACCTCCACCACATTCACCCCCAGACCCCTCTCCACCCACCTCGAGAGAGTTTCAAAAGAGAAAGCGACCTCACGCCAATGTTATTCACGTCCAGATACAATAGACAGTCAGGAAATGTCGAATGGGGGGACCGCAGGTGGCAAGAGGAAGGAACTGGTGAGGTACGTAGGGACAATACGCCATCATCATCGACATACATATCGCAGAATGACACTAATGACCGGCTGTGATGTTGGTAACATAGGTAATTTATTAGCAAATGACTAACTGGCAGGTGTCATCGCGGTAACTATATGGCCATATCAGCATGCATTATGTTCATATCTGAGCTCACAATGACGCCAAATACAGCGATATATAACGGTGTTAATGTCACAGAAAACATGACATCTCATTATTCTGCTATATTATCATACCACCCACAATAGCTGTACACCTTAGTGTGTGTCATCTAATATGGAGTTGCTACACAAACTTAAGTGCCATCCAAGCGAATGCGACAGTCATCTGGTCATTGCCGGATACCCCCATACCCACCACCGCCGGCACCAGGTTGGCCACAACACAATACTCACTGTAACCGAACGAGTCTCCGCTGAAGTCCTCATTGCGAAGGTCCTTCTCTTTAAACCAACCTCCAAAATCACCCCGTGTGTTCCTCGCCACCACGGACAACAATAGACAAGTCTCCATCACGACTGCGATGCCCGTTCGCACCATCAGCATGGTAGCACAGAAGGAGACTCCGCGTGTGAGAGGAATGTGTTGGCAATGGAGAGGCACGACAGCATAAAACGTAAAGCGCAAAGGCGTTCTTTCGACAGCGCTATGATGAAACGTAAAGCATGACTTCTCCAGAGGACGGGCGCATGCCAGGTGCAACTCAAGCGGCCTGTGACGATCTTAATATCCTGTCACGGTTGACACCATTAATTAGATGCTGAAAACAAGAGAGCTGTGTGACTGGGCACTTGTGGAGAACACTTGAGGGTTCCGATGTTGAATGGTCTTGCTTCGAGTGTTCCCTTACAGGTGCGCTATGGCGTCTGAATTATCCCTCCCAGCACACCTGCATCAATACACCACTTGCATATATCCTCTCACCAAACGAGCGTGAATGTGCAAAGCCCGAGTCAGTCCGACCTGCTCTCGCATACCCATCAAACCGCTATTGTCTTCTTCAGAATACCACCACACCACCGAAACATGCCTGTATACCGATGAAGTGTTCGATGGCCGGTTGGCGATGGCTATCTTGCGCTGTATAGCATGGCGGGGTTGGGACGTATTGGCCAACAGAGGCGCGCGAATCAAAGCCGAATGACAGCGATCTGGTGGGGGAAGTGTTCGCTCAGGAGACAGCTACAGACTCAGTGAGGTAAGCTAGAAAACGCCTTGTAGTTCTTACTTTATAAAAGGCGCCCGTACTCACTGAAGAAGTGCGAGAAGAAAGAGAGACAGGGTGAGGTTTTTTGGACATCTAGCTCATTGTCTGAGGCGACAAGGTAAACACAGCGAGTGTCGAATGCGTGTGCGCGGCGACATGCGCAGATCTCAATGTCTGACTTCCGAGCACATAACTAGTTGATAACGTCTACACATATACTCAGAATACTTGAACAGCGCTCTAATGTCAAACACCAAAGCCTGAATGTCCATGCATAATCACTGCCACATATATATGCGACAGCCACTCGTAAGGCGGGCTTCAGCAAGAATCAAACTTCCGAGATCTCTCCGTTCATTGACCCAGCACGCACTCGAATGGTCCACGTTGAGTTTCGAGTGCCGGTGGGTTTTTTTTCTTAAACGAGACACCACGGAACTGCTGTAGATTGAGGGTTTTGCAACTAGATGATATAGCACCTTTTGAATGATGAACACCAGACATTACCTGTGCAGGTAAGTCTGAGTTTTATTAGATAACACAACGACTCGTTATAACAGCTTCATTCACAGCGACCGCACGTGTGACAGTGATGAATGACAACTACAATGCGACAGCGACTATGGTTGAAGTTTTACAACAGACACAAAGACACTTCTTCGACAGCTACACATACAAAGTACTCGCTCATCCATTCAACAAACCCAGTCAATAATATAATAAAATTTCCTGTGACGTTTATATACCTACAGAGGGTAATCGTAGAGATATACTGACAATATCTCTACTCAGACACAATGTCTGGTTATTTTAGTCTTCTCATTTCTTCTATTTAAATAATACCCTCTTCCATTGTCGTGGACAACCCTAATATTTCCCTACATCAACCCAAAACAGACGCGCTGCCGAGTGGGTCTCAGCATCATCAGCAGCATCCACAGCAGCAGCAGCATCATCCACAGCATCAGCAGCAGCAGTAGCATTTATTGTGTGGTAAGAACCAATCAGCATTTGATGGTAGGCCATATCATTGTTAACGACAGTACCAGCTCAACAAGTCCACGAGGGACCAACCTTTGGCTTTTGGCCGGTCACTCTAATGACAAAATAGATGTCGTGTGGACGGGATATAAATAAGCACTCAGAATTTGATGAAAGGCGTAATTAAGGAGAAGGGACACGAACGCGTGGCCGCCGCCGCCATCAGTCATAGACGCTTGTCTCCGTTCTGCTGGTAACGAAGTACCCGTATGCTGACCACCACCGAGCGGTCGCCAGGAGGCGGTGGGACGATATGGCGCTATCTGAGAGTGGAGACGTGAGAAGACCTTGATCTCGCGGAAAACTGGTAAATTGGTGAGATGGGAGTTGGATTGGTAGATAAAGTAGTATGTTTCTTGCTGTAGTATACCAGGCCAGAGGGTTAGTCGGGCGGGGATGTTATTCGATATGAGGCAAACGGTCTGCAAGGCAATAATTGAACAGCAAGTAGGTAAGTAAGAAAGTAAGTGTCAGGTATTCGGTTAGACGATCAATCAGCGAGCACGTCGAAAAGACAAGAGGAAGTTATTTGATCGTAGGTTTTTATGGGGCAGTACCTACCCACTTGGCAAGGTGATCTACCCAGGTCAGTGAGTGCAAAGCCATCAACGAGAAGATACGAAGTGTCCATATCATCGCCAACAGCGTGCGTTATGTTCTGCAGGTGCTAACATCGGTCACGTGAACCTCAAGTCAACAGCACGATCGCTACAGAGACCTTCCGACACGTACCGAGCACCATAAAGAGATGACGTGCCTCATCCCAGCAACCAGACACCCTCTCAAGATAACACGTACCCCTGTATAGCCTGGTTAACATCATCGTTTACTGACAGAGCTATTTATCAAGTGAAAAGTGTTCAATGAGGGCAATCAGCGGGAAAGACGATAAACAGATCAATTAGCTGGCGCACAATAGTCTACGATATGATAAGACAAGTTTGAAATAACACAGAGTATGCGAGGGTGACCTTAAGGATCAAGGATTTCCACCCTAGACACATCGCGAACACCTATATAGAAAGCAACAGTTTTCTTTTGATTTGGAACTCCTCATAATTAATCATGATGTTCCCTTATCAGGCGACATCTGGCGGGCATATGTTACCAAGTGAAAATATCATACTCAGCATAAAATACGAGGGTAGCGTTAACCATTACCACAGACTAAAGTGTAAATGATCCTATAAATTTGGACAGTTTTACGCAAACTTGTACAAAACTACTACCAACAAGTCAAGAAAGGTGAATTAGTTTTGGCTGAGTTTGTTCATTATGTTTTCTCTTGAAGGGGAACGTCGTTTAGGTCAGGTGCCTGTGATTGGCAGGAGTGGGTGTGTGATTGGCAGGTGAGCTGTATTACAGGTGAGACCTTAAGGACGTTCTGCTGTCGTTCTCAAAGCAATCAATCATCATTATTGTAAATAATTGTGATTGTCTGGAGTGTTGATTCAATGTGGTTAATAGTCGTATCTAGCAGTCTACAAAATAACATTAGCATTTGCACCATAAAATGACAAATCACCGCGGATTGGGGTTAAGAATAATCTTTATCGATAGCCTTCTTGGTGCGATGTCAGTCAAGTAATAACTGATTAGGTTAACAACAAGAGGTTTTCATTGGTCACATCTACGCCAGTGAATGGTGATTGAGGCTTCCCTTGGTTAACCACAACATTCAAGATGTACATTCATTAATCAACCTGGGAAATCCACTCATACGCCAATAGAAAATCCATAATGTAGGTAACACAGTAAAATCTTCATTCCGGCGCATTTTGGACTCAAGATCTGCCATGGTCGTGGTGCCTTCATAATGAGGGACCATTAAGAACTGTCATTGTCATGGTGCCTACATAATGAGGGACCATTTAGAACTGCCATGGTCATGGTGCCTACATAATGAGGGACCATTTAGAACTGCCATGGTCATGGTGCCTACATAATGAGGGACCATTTAGAACTGCCATGGTCGTGGTGCTTACATAATAAGGGACCATTAAGAACTGCCATGGTCATGGTGCCTACATAATGAGGGACCATTTAGAACTGCCATGGTCGTGGTACTTACATAATACATTTAATGCCAAGGGACCATTTACCATTTAACTGCCATGGTCATGGTGCCTACTTAATGAGGGACCATTTAGAACTGCCATGGTCGTGGTGCCTACATAATGAGGGACATTTAGAACTGCCATGGGGTGCCCATAATGAGGGACCATTTAGAACTGCCATGGTCGTGGTGCTTACATAATAAGGGACCATTTAGAACTGCCATGGTCGTGGTGCCTACATAATGAGGGACCATTTAGAACTGCCATGGTCGTGGTGCTTACATAATGAGGGACCATTTAGAACTGCCATGGTCGTGGTGCCTACATAATGAGGGACCATTTAGAACTGCCATGGTAATGGTGCCTACATAATGAGGGACCATTTAGAACTGCCATGGTCGTGGTGCCTACATAATGAGGGACCATTTAGAACTGACATGGTAATGGTGCCTACATAATGAGGGACCATTTAGAACTGACATGGTCGTGGTGCCTACATTATGAGGGACCATTTAGAACTGCCATGGTCGTGGTGTCTACATAATGAGGGACCATTTAGAACTGACATGGTAATGGTGCCTACATAATGAGGGACCATTTAGAACTGCCATTGTTGTACACCAATCATATGCTATGATTTTACAAATGTTTTTTTATATATATATATAATGCTGATCATGCGAATGCACCAGAAGGAGAGACGGTAAGCACGTGCTCTTCATTGATGCTAAATATTCTTTCCATGGATAAAAAAAACATAATTGATTTCACAAAGAGAAATAATGAATAATTGAATCATCGGAAGAGGTAAGGTTTGAGACTGAGTAAATGTAATGAGCAAAGACACACACTTCAGCTCAACAGCTGTTCCCATTCATCAGAGTGCACCAGTACAGTTCGCGTTGACCTTTGCCTTCCTCATCCTTCGTCATGGGTTTCTTCAAAGAAAGATCTGAAGCATTTTTCGACAATTTCGTGCAATTCTGATTCAGTTTTGGCTTTTGATGTACTTGTTTACATGACGCAATGTGGTCCATTGATGGAACTGACGTCATCACATCAACGATAATTAATCGATATCAGCACCCTTGATTAAAAATATGCAAAAACACGAAGCATAAGCATTGACTAATTACGCATGTGCAATTCAATAGCCTACTACCATTATCACACCAACTTCACCTATTATGCAGCTCCGGGTGTCTTGTAATGACTGACACGTGTGAAATCAGTGTTATTAATCATTGACAAGATATCAATGTTATAAACGTAAGGGTATCAGTTCATGTTTTTTCCCAACAGAGATCAACAATAATCATCCATTATGTGGACGTAAGAATGTGGCTGATAACGTTATCAGCGTTCTTCCATTGGCAACACGTGGACCTACCCGCTCTTATCAGTTAATCATTAAATAAGTCTCTGCCATGTTTATTTCAGTTTGAATCATTGCACGCTTGTTAGCCACGTGATCACCACGCGTCTGATATCGCAGCCAATTTATTGAGTTTCTATTTAACAATAAAAAATACACGATTGTAAGGGGCTGAATAAACAGACCGTCAAAGCAATGCTGTTTTGATTCATTAACGTTGAGTCATGCACGGGCAATCAAAATCGCATCCGGGTCATTTTTCACACTGATTGAATCCTGGAGAACCTACATTCCTTATCTGCAGAAGAGGGCCGGTTTGCCAGGAATTTGAGGGGTAATCCTTTCGCCACTCGGAACCAATCAGAATATAATTGCTAGGCCCCTCAAATCTGACGCGAAATATCTCGGATCCTCCCACAAAATATTATTTATTTTTAAAGTGTTTCATTAGGGCCGGATGTGATAAAGCAACATTCTCGCTGAGAAAGAATTGTTCTACGGTCACTGTGTCTCTACGCCAGTTGTATGTCTAGGAACAAACAGATCTTTACTCAGCCTTTTCATATAGTGCGAATATGTCTAGTTCCCATGAGGAGCGTGATCGCTTATCGCAGGGAAGCCTGCGCGTCTTCGTATGCGCGGTGCATATCACATGAGGTTCAGTTGTTGAGGTCCTTATCCGGCGAGAGACTACACCCAGATCGCGCTGCTCGGATGCCTGGCATGACAAGCCATCGCTGTTGGTTTGAACATTCATGCGACCAGTGCAAAAAGATAAGACGCTGCACCATACGATTATTATCTCATTCAGTGGATAAAAAAGCTGCCGCAAAATTTCTGCATTTACGGATCTATGTGATCTTATCTTGCGTGTCACGTTCCAACCCACCAACGAGGATTCAGAATTCTAAAACGAACCGTTTGATATTTCACAAATTTTGGGCAGCTAAATGGCTTCAAAGACACACCGCAATTACAGTACACGAGTACTTTGTTGTTGTTGTTGTTACATGATGTTGCCATCACGCTGTGTGCGTTTGAAGTCGAGCCTATGGTGGAAATCAACTTGATTAGCAGTCGTGCCTTTTTATCTCTATGATATGCGACATAGGTAATTGCAAGTGAAGCACGCAACCTTGCAAAACATGAGAAATATGGGCCGTTCATCTCACCCGCCCAATTCTCGCAGTGACAAATGAACGCGATTTGCACTGCAGCGCCAGATCCAACCTGCGAAGTCATAAAGAGCAACAATTGAATACACTGCACGTTATGGGTCCCCATTCCCCTGAGACCTATCCCATACGAAAGCACCAGACTGCTCTGTGCAATTCCCAGTGAAGACCAGTGGGTGCTGACCTCAATACATCCACGCAAAGTCCTCTCAAATGCTCATTCAGCCCACAAATTGCTGTCTGTCTCCCTAAGTAAGGTTCAATAAGCCGATGTAATACCTCACCGCCGGAACCACGAGGACGGTGATGAGAGGCGCTGTCAAACATCACAGAATGCGCCAGTACTCTTAGTCTAGCCACTAGATGGCACCACTTCCTAGCCAACTGGATTTCCATTTACCGAACCATATGTCTGCATGGGGATGCGCCCGCCTACGTAGAAAGCATGTTATCCGATTGGAGAAATGTGCTATAAAATATGAACAAGACTATGGATTGATTTCATTGCCATTGCTGTTTTAAGGCGTGAATTGTGTCCAGCAATTGGTCAGCGAGTCCAGCGCACCACTGTTTGATATAGCATCCCACGCCTACAATTGGCACATCCATGGCACATCCACGGCGTCACGGGCACAGGCGCTTGGGCCTGAACTTTGTGATCCTAACATCTTTGTAATTAATATAATTAACCAAACGACCGACATCAACAGAATTAGCCGTGTTCACGATGTGAATGCAGCTTGGCTCGACAGAGCTTGATGTCATATATAAACTACTGCATGCGAGCTTCATGGTACGATCCTAATGGTCCAACCAGAGTACCTGTATGGTCACTGGCTCACGTTGCTTGTTTCCATTAGGGACAGTGACCACTTGATGTAAGAGTGATGCGAGCTACTACAGGCCAGAATAGAAACACTTAGTCAGCACAAATGAGTTCATTCGATGCTGAAGCAGATACATTCCGAGGCAACTGAAAATCGTCATACTCCCAAATTTATAGGAGGCGTTCCCCTATTCCACTCAAATCATCACAAATTTTGTTTTTGATGAAGTGAGTTTCCCGGAGGCATGCTCCTCACGCAATAGGGAGCACCCCGTGGAATGACCAGCGCTAGATGGGGGAGGGGGGACTAAAAGAGGGTTGTCAGTAAGAGGGTAGTGTGGTCGTGAAGTAACTGACGGTTAACGCGACTCATCCGCGTCGAGACCACTCAGCCAGACATGAGGGTCCTTATACGGCGATGAGGGTCACTCAGGGCGATTAGCAGACAGGCGGCTGGAGGGTAGGATACAGACAGAGGGTTTCGCGAAATTACGAAGAATTATGAGGGTAGACGGGAAGGATTATACTTAATGTTTGCAGAAATTTACCCACAATGTGTGGACATGGGGGAGCGATGGAGATATGTATACAAACGAGCTGGGAGCGGGGGACAAGAAGTGAGGGTAATTAAGTAGCGAGGAAAACAAGGTGGAGTGGCAATAAAATAGCTAGGAAAGAAAGATGGAATGGCAATAAAGTAGCCAGGAAAACAAGGCGGAGTGGCAATAAAGTAGCTAGGAAAGCAAGGTGGAGTGACAAAGAAGTATCTAGTATAGAAAGGTGGAGTGGCAATAAAGTAGCTAGAAAAGAAAGGTGGAGTGGCAATAAAGTAGCGAGGAAAACAAGGTAAGTGGCAAAGAAGTATCTAGGATAGCAAGGTGGAGAGGCAATAAAGTAGCGAGGATAGCAAGGTGGAGTGTCAAAGAAGTATCTAGGATAGCAAGGTGGAGTGGCAATAAAGTAGCGAGGATAGCAAGGTGGAGTGGCAATAAAGTAGCTAGGAAAGCAAGGTGGAATGGCAATAAAGTAGCTAGAAAAGAAAGGTGGAATGGCAATAAAGTAGCGAGGAAAGCAAGTTGGAGTGGCAATAAAGTAGCGAGGAAAGCAAGGTGGAGTGGCAAAGAAGTATCTAGGATAGCAAGGTGGAGTGGCAATAAAGTAGCGAGGATAGCAAGGTGGAGTGGCAATAAAGTAGCGAGGATAGCAAGGTGGAGTGGCAATAAAGTAGCGAGGAAAACAAGGTGTAGTGGCAAAGAAGTATCTAGGATAGCAAGGTGGAGTGGCAATAAAGTAGCGAGTGGGATAGGAAAAGGTGGAGTGGCAATAAAGTAGCGAAAGGAATAGCAATAAAAGGAGGGAAAGAGTGGCAATAAAGTAGCTAGGATAGGAAAGCAAGGTGGAGTGGCAATAAAGTAGCGAGGATAGCAATAAAGGTGGATGTGGCAATAAAGTAGCCAGGAAAACAAGTAGCTAGGCTAGGAAAGCAAGGTGGAATGGCAATAAAGTAGCTAGAAAAGAAAGGTGGAATGGCAATAAAGTAGCCAGGAAAACAAGGTGGAATGGCACGAAAGAAGCTAGAAAAGAAAGATGGCGTGGCAATAAAGTAGCGAGGAAAGTCAGGTGGAGTGACAATAAAGAAGCGAGGAAAGTCAGGTGGAGTGGCAATAAAATAGCGAGGAAAGAAAGGAGAGGCAATAAAACAGCAAGGCAAGCAGAGACCAATACAAGGCAGAATAGAACCGACTAGATTGTTGTTAGGAACCCAAGAACATAGATAAATAAATTAATCCAGTCATCCCACTAACACTAACATAGATCGGAGGAAGAATCTCCATAAGAAGCCGCCATCCGACCCCACAGTGACATGAAGCCATACAGCCAAGCCGTCAGCAACACACATGACGGCACTTCCTGCTGGCATAACGACCTCCCGAGCTGACGGCAGAGCAGTTCAAGGATAAGACTGTCAGATATAGCCTGGCCAAATCACAATAGACTGCAGCAAACGTAATGCCATACCAGAAAATGGGCGGCCAGATTGAGCAGATCCTTATGCTGAATGGCCTCTGTCTAATGGAAGCCATCCGTCGTGAGTAAGCCAGTTATGTGCAGACATTCCCTGGCTGTGAAATTGATGCAGGGAAGGTGGTTAGCAATGGCGGGAATGAAAAGGGATAGTTTGTGATTCAATATTTCCATAACATGCCAAGACCAATAGTAACAGTGGAAATACGTGAGCTGACGCAGGGAAGAACCGCTGAGGCGGGGGAGCACATGTCGATGACGGTAAAGTGGGGAGTCGGTGACGTAAAGTACGCTTATGACGATAGCACACGGACACCACAGTGACGTAAGCGCTCATGACGTTATCACGTTTCAACGATGGAGGACTCATTTCATTCATTCTATGATGCGTCCTGGAAAGATGGAATGCATTCTGAACATTATAGGTTCGACGGTCATTAAAATCACGAGCGAGAAAAGCAAGAAGCCCGATCTTAACTACACGATCAACGATAGCTAAATGCTGCACAGAGTGAATTCTATCCCACTTATATACTTTCAAAAACGACCCAAATTTGGCCAGCGGATCTGAACACTGTTTTTTAGGTAAAACACTTGAAAGGGACATGTAAATGAGGTTTTTTTCCCCGCCAGCCGCCATTTTTTGTCAGGTGAGGAAACCTGAATCAATTTACGTCAAACACAATGATGATAAACCCGTCGGTTGATTGGTACCCGCAATACCTGACAACCTCACCTCGTGAGCTGCCCCACCAAAACAAAAATCACCAGTCAGCACAAATCGGTAACTGCAACCAACAAAAGTTCAAGCTCAAGAAGAAACGTATCAGGTCAAGTAACAAAACAATCCACCAGGTCGTTAGTCAGTTAACTTGATTAAGGACGGAGTGAATCGATTGTTTAAATGGAGGTAATACAAGTTGTCTAGAGGTGGTAAAACGATGAAATTGGAGCACGGGAAGAAATGCCCATACAGCAGCTAAGTCTCGTTTTCTTCTTGTGATTTTTTTTGTGTGCAAGTCTCGTGAGTTTTGAGAGATTTGTTTGGTGCTACATGATTGTGCGCGAGAAGTCTCACATACGATAAGAAACTAAGCAGAACCGTGCAGTCGCTGTATCTGTAAAGGCATGGGTCATATTACGACCGATGATTTATCGTCTCATTAGCGGGAATTGGGATCGGAGATGCGGGAGGTTGCACCTGACTTGTGGCAACACCGGGCTCATGATTGGACGCAGGTAAACAGGTAGAAAAGAGCCGATTTACCTGACAGCGATCCGCGCCTCGGTTTACGTTCCATAGAGATGGCGGCAATACAGGTATTAGATGATTTACGCAAACACACACAACATGCGGTCCGTGATTTAGTACGGTAGCAAGGTCGGATTGCAGATTAGAACACCTGCTACGGAATCCGAGAAAGTATGCAGGTATTGGGCTGATCCCTGGTCCGGAGCGTAAACATCGCAGTTACACGGAGGAAGAGCCCGTCCATACCCAATGAGAATTATCGATATAAACAACCTACGAATACAAGGAGTATCCAATGAAAAGAGGCAGCGGAAAAAGAGGTTTGTGGAAGGATTCGTAAACACCGTATAGTTCATTGATATTAATAACAAATACAAATGGAGTACAATGACAGATGCATCTACGAGAACGATAAGTCAAAAGAGTCACGTGGTCACATGCAGTCGTTCACGCATAACGCACATCACAACATCGCATAATGCACATCACAACATCGTATAACGCACATCACAACATCCCATAACGCACATCACAACATCGCATAACGCACCATACAAGATTTCATAACTCACCATACAAGATTTCATAACTCACCTAACAACATCGCATAACGCAAATCACAACATCGCATAACGCACATCACAACATCGCATAACGCACATCACAACATCGCATTACGCACATCACAACATCGCATTACGCACAACACAGCACCTCATAATTGTGTTGTATACATCAACATCAAAACTGTAATGGTTCATAGGGTGCTTGCCGCCACGCGGAGTGATGCACTATTTACATCGCCTGAATTACGACATCCATGCGAGGTACGCAGAACAGTTGACAACACGGCGACATAACGAGCAAACAAACCCACACGTCTCGTTCAACCCTCGTTACATTGCTGTTTATACATTCTTGTCATCCCAGACGAAATTAAGCGAATCGAGTATTATGAAAGTCGCCATGGTAACGTTATGTACCGCGCCGTCGACCCGGCAATCTTGAGCTCTTCTCGCTTGTATGTTAATGGCCAACACGCGTGCTGCGAATAGCAATGACGTCATCAACGTGACGTCACTTCACGGGGATGGTGACCAGGGCCACGGAGACGTACGGCATCTCGAGGAGGATTCAGACAAGCATTGAACACCTCTATTCACGCCAACACGCCCTGATGTTACATGTCACAGAAACCGATAGAGAACCGACTCGACAAATCGACATCTCACAAAATGGCAACCCAATCGTGCGACGCTGAATGGTTCCGCTGCGTCGCCATTGTAGCCACGGTGTTGTGATAGCATTGGCTGAGGCAGCTGTCGCTTCCAAAGGTGCAATACTTAAACATCGAACACACAAATCAGTGATTACACTTTTTTCGCGTTTTTTCGCTAATGGATACAAACCTATCGACAACACGTTATAACGAAACCTAACAAAGTGTCATAACCAAACCGAACATTGTATTACAACAAAACCGAACAATGATCAAGAAATCAAATATTGAGATTGAGCGCCGTTTTCAGCAACGATGTGATTTCGCAACGGAGTCAGGGAGGGGGGCGGGTGAGGGTTGGTGGGGGGGGGGGGGGTGAATGTGATGCTTAAGCAGCGTCCCACATACGCCATCCTCCTCTTTGTAGAAAGCCGTTGCTCTGACTAGTTGACCAGGTTGTCAACCCTCCGCCACCAGGCCGGATGACCGACGCGATCCCATTGGCCATCCATGCAGTCGGGGCCAAACAATCGACAGTCGTTATCGTACCTGTCTAGGACGCCGATAAGGAGGTGGCTGAGAGGCCAGGTGCGTTGATAACATGATACGAGATCAAAGAAGTATCGAACACATCAGAGGATATCACCATCATCTTAATCCAATCCCGATTAACTCAAAAAATCAGAGGGTTTAAAGATACTGTGTTCGGTTATGTCCAGTAATTATAAAGATTCAATTTCAACAATTTCGCAGTACAGCGCTACCCCGATAACTCGCGCCAATCCGGATCCTAACATTGGAGCCGCGAGTTAAATGAAAGCGCGAGTCAGCCAATATGAGTCGAAAGAAGTGCCCCTAGCGAACATAGCGAAAAATAGCTCGGCGCGTCATCCACCTTTTTTTGCGGGTTAAACTTGTCACCAGGATAGCTATACGGATAAGAAATGAAAAAAATTTTATTGTATTGATTATTTTTAGAGCGGATGGTCGATGGGAAATGCAAACTGAGCTGATTTGTGGGCTGGTTTATATTCACCTCCAGCGACAAACATTTTCTCACCTTGTTCTCACCTTATACTCGTGGCGTCAACACCTTGCCCAGGGAAGCTAGTTGTGAAAGCGCGCTATTATGGATGGCGGATGTCAATAAGACTACCATATTTGTTCCTATTTTGTTAAGATAACTCGCTATGTTCGGCTTAAAATGCGGGTCCAAGACCTGAGCGCGAGTGGACCTGTATTTGGAACACAAAATATTTGGTAATAATCAGTATTGGCGTTTTGACAACAGCCTTCAATATAGCTAAGTCGAACCGGTTGATTAATTGCGAACGTACAATTCAATAATTTTCCCCATTATCGCTCAAAAGCACCCCATTTTCCAGCTTGGATGACTTGTAGTACTTAACGCATGTCATATATGGTTTATTTATTACGTCCCGTAAAAAATACCATCAATGAAACCGGGATTTTCAAATGTGCTAGTTTTTACGGAATACGTTGCCAATATGGTGAAGGCATGAGGAATTTCACCTGAAAGCTGATAACTTTAGATCCGACTTGGCTGCGTTCGAGATGGGTGTTAGATACGGTCTATGTCGTGCATGATCGAGTCTGGCTTGTCTCTCCCAATCGCGAAGACAAAAACGCTCACAATCTATTGCTGTAATGATGGCGTATGTATAGACGTATAAAATGACACTTGGGTTCTAACCCGCGTTGTCAGGTTTGTAACAGAACACAAACTGTTATGCGCTTTTGATGAGAAATGAAGGAGGAAACGGCTAAGGCCATGAAAATATTCCTTAAGAAATTCACAAAACACTTGTAACTAATTCCACCAGTAACCCTCTGACAAAACGGCCCGATAAATATGTCAAGAACCCTTGATACAAAGCTAAAATAAGCTAACACAGACGCGTCAATGTGATGTCAATTCCATGAAGTTCAACACCAACATTTACCCTTATCTCCGTTCGCTTTGATGATATACAACGCAACGGAAATATTAAAACTGGCACCAAAACAACGTTAGTTATCGCTGTGTCCTCTTTGGATCCGAAGCTTCCCTCAGGCCATAACATTCCTCAGAGGGTTAACATTACTCCAGACGATCTATGGTTATCTAGAAGAAGAAAAAGGGTATTACGCTCTCACTGACGCGACGCATGGATTGAGGTAATGGTATGACCAGACGAGAAATTTAAGAGCCATGTAAAAATGAGGACGAGCCATGGGATGAGCAGAGGTTGGGGTACGAGCCAGGGGGTGGGGAGAGGTTGGGGGTACGAGCCATGGGGCAGTGAGAGGTTGGGGGTACGAGCCAGGGGCGGGGAGAGGTTGGGGGTACGAGTCAGGGGACGGGGAGAGGTTGGGGGTACGAGCCAGGGGCGGGGAGAGGTTGGGGTATGAACCAGGGGGCGGGGAGAGGTTGGGGTACGAGCCAGGGGGCGGGGTGAGATTGGGGTACGAGCCAGGGGGTGGGGATAGGTTGGGGGAACGCTAGGGTCGTTAGAGGGGCGGCGGAATCAGGAGAGATAAATTAACATGACAATGTCAATGACAATGTAGTCCCCAATAAACACACCATGTGTCACAGGTTACCGGAGACATTTTCTGTCAAAGTGGGTTGCATAAATCCACGTTAATGACCCTTAACGGGGAATGGATATAGATTGAAAACGAACCTCATGTCATATACACCGCAACACAACATATACCCCGGCGGATAGTCGGCAGTCTACAACAAAACACGCGTCGTCTGAGCAAAACGTGACATAGAAATAGCAATAAGCTCAGTACACTGGTTTTCTTAACGAATCCAGAATCATAACGAATTCGGCTATGACGCGACGAGTCATTGGACCTTACATTTTTGGGCAAAAGCCTATCATATTTGGATGTACACCGATTAAGAGCCATGGCCCTGCTTTCGTTATGACATTTACTGTCATATATAGCCTATAACGCGGTTCCACAGTGCGGTAAACTCAGAGACAAAAGGTCCGAGCTTGACCGCTTAGTATTATTAACCCAAACCAGGTCCCTATTTGTCCCTCTGATCTGAATGTCTAGCATTCGAGTCCCCGACGGCTTTATACACATATAACATAATAACAAGACTCTCTGTATAGCTGACATGTTAGGATCAGAATTAATTATCATAATAAACAAGTTATCGCCCTACCCTAACAGTAAATCAGGATTCAGTGTGCCCCAATATGATGAAAACATACAAAAACCCCACACTTCCTTACTTAACCCCAGCCCCGGGAGCGACATAGTGGCTGTTACCATGCTAGGTCATTTGTTATATCAAACATATATCTCAGTTCGACCGGTTGACAATATAGATCATGCATCACTTCTACTAACAAGATATGCTACGCCCGCATTAACGGAACATTAGGTTGCTGGGGGGTAAATGTGGCGCCATCCGAGGCATCAACGTATACACTCTCTCCAAGGCAAACAAAGCTGACCAAATATTCATATCTCGCTGTGCCCACCTTGGGTCGGATGCATGGAACATCCCGATAATATTGGGGGCCCGTTCAATTCAATGCCACAAGCAACAAAAGACTGGGCAAAAGCTGTGTTAAGACCCCCAGAGGTAATCCACTTAGTGAGATCGCCTGGGATGGTAATTACCAGTAAGCACCTGTCTATTGCTTCCCTTGATGCACCTGACTCCAGCAAATGTTAAACAACACGAACATATCATAACACGTCTGTCAGCACAGCAACCAGATTGAAAAGGAGGCTGGTCATTGCATCATACGGAAGAAAGGCACTCGAAACTCGAACTTATCTGACAGAGTTCTAGTCGAGTGGACCGTGAACTGAGCGATGGAGATGAGGCGGATATTTTAAACTCATCAGAATCCACAACCAGAATCAATATTGTTGTATGCACGTATGTGTATTAGTCTGTATGTACTAAGCTAATAGCACACGAAGCAATTTAGCGAGTTCTGGAGTGTAAGTCCGGGATCGGAACATCGAGTCCGGAAGAGTCTAGCTGACCAATCAGAGACAAGCCATGATTCTAGCCAATAACAACGTGACCCATACATATAAGGTAATAACAGGGTTCATTTAAACGCACCAGTTTAAAAATAACTGGGTTGAATCATACATGAATTCACTCTCAGCGGAATCTGCTTTGGCCTAGGTCGACAATGATCCTGCACTTTGTGAGTATGTCCAGCAGTCACACGGTCCAGACACCGCGTACTAAGATGAAATGGTACTGCCTCCGATGGTAATTAAATTGTGCTCTTGTTCTGATGAAAAGTCATTCCCTAGGGGAACAATACGGTTTTGCCGTTTTATTAAATCATTCTTAAACTAATAACGAATACAGCTAACATACCGAGAGCATCTGTGTCGAATTATCGGCTGGGAATCTGAGATGAGTCAGCGAATAACAGTATTACTCAGAAACTGCTTTTCATGTTTGTATTCGTCTGGGAGGTAGTTTCAATGATGGCGTGTGCTCCTGGGTAGCGAGTTCGTGCGTTTATAAACAGCAACCTTTAATCATCTCTGATGTTTGATTCTTATGAATACTGCGACTGCTAAATCATCACCGTAAATTCTAGATTAGGTTTTTATTGCACTCTAAAGAGATGCATAGAAGTCTATTTACAATAGAATATACGAATATAAGCGGCAAACAGCAATGACTACTCTGACCAAACATACCATCTAAAGCAGCATCGCGTTTGTCGAAGTTGCCCGATTCAAACGACTAACTCCAAAGAATATGAGAGACTCAAATTGAATAATTCATGGATGACCTTACCTAGCGTCGGCGCCAGGTTTGCTGTCACCAGAGGCGTAATTCAATTTCAAATCCAGGCAATCATGACAAACGGATTTACACAAACACCTCGCCCGACCACCTGCAATGTCGCAATCCTGAAGCTACATCAGTGTGGCATTTCACTCGCAATTCTAGAGGTACATGTTTTACTGCGCCATGCACATACCGACTGTGAAAGAAAATATCGGGTGCATAAATCAAACGACACGGAATGTAAAGAATGAAAACTGATGGACCTTCATTCTAACATAGATAGTTATTACAATTGTTGATTTGGTCGGGGTGAATGGTGGCTTTCATTTAGCGATACCACCAAATACAACCCAGACCGATAAGGGAAGAGATAAGAGAAATAAATTGCACCCCGCAAAAGCACCAGACTTGTGCAATGGACAAACTCAACCTCACAAAGTGACATCAGATTCATAGCTCCCAGCGACGTACCAATTAATTCATACCAACTTTGATAAATAGTGGATATAGGATATGGGGCATTTAGCCAGACTTTATTTCATATGCCGACAACAACAGATAACACCATCACAAGAATGATAAATCACATTTATTAAATACCAGAAGGAGTATTGTTGTCAATAACGTGCAATCCATCTTCGCATTTGGATATGATATAAATGTAGCCATCATAACTCTGACGCCATCGCCGTGGATATTCTAAATATGTGTACAACGTAGTCAGCATCAATCAAAGCACGTGGTCATTGAAGAGAGGGAAATGCTTCACCTAAACCACCAACGAAACATCCACACTATTGTCCCTCTTGCATAATAGTGATGAAACTGAGAAGTAAGTAAATCCAATCCTTTCGCGTTGCGAAATGAGCTCGAGTAGAAATCAGACGACATCAAATATGGCGCGTTGATTAGACTAATGAATTTGTGGACATTTAAACAAATTGATTTTTGAGCGAGTGCTCATGAAGATGAGGAAAGAAAGGAAGAAAGAAAGGAAGAAAGAAAGAAAGAAAGAAAGAAAGAAAGAGAGAGAGAGAGAGAGAGAGAGAGAGAGAGAGAGAGAGGAGAGAGAGGAGAGAGAGAGAGAGAGAGAGAGAGAGAGAGAGAGAGAGAGAGAGAGAGAGAGAGAGAGAGAGAGAGAGAGAGAGAGGGGTTCGGTCGATGAAGAGATCTTTGAAAAAACATGAAAATTATTCACTCTGCACCGATTTTTTTATCTATTTTATTGCAATCGTCACTAAAACCCCGATGAATGATGAATTCGGCACGCAAGGAACACGTCGTAAACAGAAACATCAAGCTTTAAACACACACGTTGAGATTGAGCATCAAATTCACATTAACATCGCTATCGTGTGTTTGGATCAGTTTTTTGAATTATTTAGTAGTGACGAGGCTATATCACGCTGTGTGAGACACACCTATCTCGTAATAGGCCCGCAGCCATCCATTTCCACTCGTGACACATTGGCAATTGGCGCCAAAACTTCCACCCAGAGTCGTGTGCTACAATATAGATTATTGAACTTGTTAACAATAAGTGCATAGACTTTAAAGAAGGCATCAAATGGAATACAAAGGCCATAAGGCAACCCTATCATTTATACCTTATCAGACGCGGTCCTTGAGAATGGCCTGATTAAGCCATACAGGGATACGAATTATCAGCGCATTTTCACAATAATGTCTGCATCACAAACGAATTGTGCCCATGACAGTGTCACTCTGTCCTACGCCGCAGCCACACTCCCGAGTAAAACTCCCATTCCAAGCGCCTCAATTCTGATAATGCTGATGATAAATGATGCCAGAGGGGAAAAGGTCTGAAAGTCGCGGGACCTTAAAAATTGTCACGCAGACTATAGCTCCATCATTAATCACCGCTCAAGTTTATGTAATATATAAATGCAATATATAAATGCATCAATCAATGACCTTTGATCGTTGCTCGTAAGAGCCCCGGTCGAAACATTCACTGGTCGCGGCATGCGGCTACAGAGAAAAACCTCATCCATCAGAAAGGTGACAGCGCGCGGGCGTCCCTATAGCCCGATAAGAGGATTGCGGTGGATAATTAATGTAGGACCATCAGGAAGCGATGAGGAGTATTGTTCGAGGAGCTATTGAATGTGTTGTGCTAAGGCAATAATACACCATTACGTATAACGATGCATCTAGTTAGCATTCAACCGTAGCAATGATGTAAGTACGTGTACAGTGGTGATAATGTAGTTTATAATAACTATACCTTTCTGTCCATCGGCCAGGGAAAAGTCGTGGAAGAGTGAAAAATCTTCCAGATCATGGAAAAGTCGAAGAAATTTGCTATTTGTAAAATGAAATATATCGTGATAAACAAAGTGTTATACTCTAATTATGTTATCCGTGCATGAGTACATTGGCTATGAATTCCATCTACTTTAATCTTCACTCTTCATGGTACAGTTTGTCGTCAAAATGTCATTCCATATCCACAAATCCATAAGTATAGACGTATATATATGTATATATATCCGTTTCCTTTCACAGCAAACAAACGACTTTCCTGTCTAATATGGTGTGGAAGCCAAGACGCTTACCGGCAATCCACGATTGACTGACACCAATTGGTACGTCAATGGCTGGGCTTATTATCGACTTGTCGTCTCCAGTTCATGATTGGCAACCGTGAGCTGTCCTTTTGAGGTTTTCAATCAGACATAGAAACTCAGGTAAGTCGTGTTATGAAGCTGGGATACAAGGGGAAGCATTATCTCTGTTTGGCATCTCTTTGAAGCTGTGTTCGGTACACTTTGATGACGGTTGTTGAATGGCGAGACATTGTTGAGATCGTCCAACTACCGGACACATTTCTTCCATGGCGCATTGAGTGTTTAGTTTGTCATTCATCGGAAGAGGAGAAAGGTTATAAGATATATGGCGGGCACAGCATGATGCAAGGCTGATTGAATCCACTGATCTGAAGAGGAATCCGAGAGACTTTAGAAATGGCCCCAGAATATACCGTGTAAGCAGAGACTATATTCTGTGATATCTGTGCTCGGCAGCTATAACACCGCATCCCACCAGACCAACACTCACTACTTTAACGAGGCCTATATACCCCCACGCACACCCAAACTGCTCTTATGTACCCTCAGGCACATCTAAGCTCCTTCGATATTCGAAATGTTTTCAGACAAGACATCAAGCAAAGGTAATATTAAATCGGATCAAAGTAAAATCGTCATATATTGTGAACACAATTCTGCACAATCTGAATGAAGGAAAGCTAGAAAGCCAGTTATACAATTTATACCTACTGACAATCACAAGTTCCGAACACAAAGGGTTGACGAAAACCAAAAGTACAATTCTCATCTACTTTCCTTTTCATTGTGTACAAACCAAGCGTTCATAAGAAAACGAAATAAAATGAAAGTTTGTGGATTCGGTGGCGATGAATGAGGATGATTGTGGTGAACGGACAATGCCTCTAAATTGCTATCACACAAACCCGTTGTTACATACACTGAGATGTGAACCCCTGCCGTTGGGACATGAAACCATTGAGCCTACAGGCACACGAGTCTTAATACGACCCTGGCCTTTACATTTTATCGGCTAAACCAATCATTCCTTGAACTCAAAACCAATTCAGTTTTGATGGAGCCAACACGGAACTCCATGTTGTGATATGGACACGTTACGTACCATGGTTGATTTCAGGTGACCTACAAAAACCAACGCCTATTCCTGGGGAGAACGTTTGCAAGATATGCGTACAGAGAAACAATAACTACAGGCAACCTCACAGCCATACAGCACCCAGACGCGTCTCTAATAAAAACCACATATGCTGTTACGTCGGGTATACAGTTCAATAAGTATTCAGATCCTCTTCCCCGCGCCGCCAGTACGCCTGACTGTGTGTGTAATGAGGCTCGTCTGGAGGCAATAAGTACTGAGAGGGAAAGTCAACACGCCACGCTGCATCGATAGACTCAACTATGGACCCTTAAGGGCTGCTGGAAGATATTAATAGAAATACACCTCATGAAAACAGATTTTCAATAGCATTGTCGTGGTGGTTTTTTTAACAGCACGAGGATAATCGTCACATAGTGTGACACAATCTGTCCTTGTCGTCCAGTACAACCGTTACAAGCTGGTAGCGCGGCTTTTGGGTGGAAGTCATTCATCACAAAATAACAGTAGTTCTATTGATTAGAAAGCACATGCGTCTTGCAATCTTGCAGAAACAGCATACATCAAGAACGGCAAATGAAAGGGAGTGGCAATAAAAGCAGACGACGGAATGGCGAGCGCCATCAACAGACGACAAACGGAGGCGCCCTCTGTGCTGCGTCGCCCGTGTCCTTCACAACAGATTCCAGGAGCGGCCTTGCTATTGTCACGTGACAGATAGCTTACTTAATAGCGTTGTGGTAAAGCTGCTATGCATCAACTGTTATAATCCAATCGTTACATCAGGGAGCACGTGATTTAGATGAGGATGACAAATACAGAGTGATTGGGTTCATAACGCTGTCATTACAAACTGGTATGGAAGCCTTTGGTTCCAAAACACAGTCTTTGATTTAAAAACAAGAAAAAAGGGATGAATTTCTCGAAGGCATGTCCATATTAGGGTCGTCATTTGCTGAAGCGCTACCATGATGCGGCTCAGAAATATAGAGATTACATGGAATATCAGTCAGTCGTTAGGGAGGTGGGGCGTCTTAAGACCAGAGTGCCTTTTGTACTTAACGAAGAGGTGTATTTTGTTGAAGGAAATTTGCAGTTAGAATACAAAATATACCCTAAGCTAGATATCCCATATCTAAAAACATACGTAGCCCTTCTTAACCATGTCATCGAGTAGTTACTATAGATCGGTCGTTGAGACTCTCGTATAAACATTACTTCAAAATAACCAATTGAAAGAGGAAGCTTTTCACGACGTTGGCACCTTGATGCCTCCGGAGCCCCTTATCTCTTCACACATTCTCAGTCTTTTGTCAAAAGAGTTCATCTCCGACTTGTCATTGGGAGAAATCGTCCGTTCCGTTCACCTAAGTTCACCTTGGTGGACACAAGTCATTTCCATAACACAGTATGCCCAGAGGGGAATTTCACACTCCATCGTTTCCATTGGCCAGCAATGAAAGACTGGTAGTCAACGAGAGAAAGGTCATTCCAGACATAAATAAATGCGATGGTATAATAAACACGGATGACCCGATAATTGTGTGATTTGAGTGTGACATACGATTGGGCGGCATTTGATGATGGCACAAAGCTCAGGGTGACATTGGTTGATGGCACAACTGTCAGGGTGACACAGGTTGATGTGACATTGATTAGGGTGACATCGGCTGATGTGACAACATCTTTTACCGATTCAGTAGTGATGTATCTGTAAAATCCAATCCAATCTGCGACCCCCTGCTATTTTAAAAGACCGCTTGCTTATGTTTAACGGGACGCGATAGACGCTGCCGGACTTCCGTAAATGACGGAAATGACGCTGCAGGTAACTTGTGGCAACGTATGACGGCTTCCGTACATTACTGAATATACATGAGGCAAGATGGTCAACTAGTTTACCAGTTAACTGAATAAAAGGTTATATTAGGATAACATCTTGTGATTATTCAACCAAGAATCATGAACGCCTGTCTGGAATCGTGTCCTGTGTGGTTATATGTGACTACATAAGGCGTATTTGAGTGATGCGGTTAGCTTATACACCAATGACCTTGTGTCATAATGGTCGGACAAAAAGCTTTATGGAATACCGGTAATGGTTAGACAACGTCAGACGCCATCACCAAACGGCTTCTAACTCCGCATAAATAAGTAACGTAAAAGCGATCCGACACGCGAAGAAGCGGTCACGTGACGCATATCAAGGTTGATACGTAACTGCTCAGCGCCAGAATCATTTCTAGCAAGGTCGCTAACCATCCGGACCACTAAGTCTCACTTCCGAGCGGCGACAAGTTTTATGCTTTTGACATGAACGTTCCGAATGCTCGGAATCCTGAATAGAGATCCGAGCGTCAGAACGTACACCGCTGTGCCTTCATATATATTGCGTGCGTTGCATCTGTTCTGGGAGAGAGCCATGCGATTGATGGGTGAGACTGTATAATCGGGTGGACTTTTGGGGATGATGGGTGCGCCAATAGCCACAAATCCCTATAAATCCTAATACTAAACCAATCGTTTTGTCAGCGTTAAGGCACAGACTAAGCTGGCGAGCTGATATTTGTGATGAGTCGGGCGGAGGATACATTATGTCATTAGCAAATATGCTTCATGGTGAGATGGACAACTATAGAGACCAGTCCATGGGAAGCAGCTTGTGAAATGATGAGCTGACTGGATCAATTGACTTCAACATTGTGATCTACGTGAAGATAAAACATGAATCGATACAACACATGTGTCGTGGCGACAGGAAGAGCCGCAGAACTTCCGGATTTTTTTTTTAAATACAAGCCCAACGAACGACGCTTTGAAACTCATCGTGAAACCATGCGCTGTCATTATCAATTAAACCTTAGTCAGGATGAGATTCATCCGCATCGTGATCATCAGGATACGTACAATAATAGAGACTTCTCGCCCTCGACAACGCGAGACGCACTCAGCCAGCTGCGATCCGCACATGGCAGACTTCAAGGCGCTGCTCCGACGCGTCCACGTTTGTAAAACTCTCGCTTATTCTCGCGCCATACATCCGCATCAAGTAGCCACAATAGCCTACAGGCAAGTTCGTTTGATAAAAACTTAACCAAGCAACTTTGACATAAGCTTACTCAAACTGACACTGCTACAAGGACTGTTTTGAGAAAGACGTAACGTCGTTACGTGCTGCGTGAGAGACGGTAATTTGGCGTTCACAGGTGGAGGCGACACTAGAGGCGACATCCGTATCTCACCACCCACCGGAAATTATCACTTCCTCTTGGCCCCAGGCACTCCACGCGAAATCAACATTTTTCGAACGCAGTTACATGCTTTTGATACGCCCCCTTGGGATGACACACTGACATTCAATGCGTTTTCTCTCGTACAGCAAGCACACACCGTCATTTTGAGGTAATTCATCGTACTCAAAACTTCTGCATATCTCACCGAGCTGCCCGTTCGTTCGCCGGGATGCATCTGCCAAGGCAAGAATGTAAAGAGTAGCAGTGAATCCGTTTGCTTGGGACCGCCTGAAATCCTATTACCGTAGAGTGACAGTCAATGTCTCGTTGCATTCGGCGCCTTCGCAATAAGGGAATGTGACGGTAATCGATGCCCCTCCACCCAGAAGTTTTTCGGTTTATATTATTTTAGGGACAGAGTAAAGAAAAGTAATATCACTAGCGCTGTTTTGCATGTTTCGTCACCATCGTCCCAGCAAAGTTCAAAAACGCACCACCACCCACGCATTCGGAATTTCCAGATTTGTAGGCAAAATAAATTGCAATTCCACATTACACATAAGTTCTAACAAATGCTTCTCACAGCTGCTCGACAAAGTGGCTATTTATCGTACATGATTCTGGCTGTATATGTGATACTAAATGAATAAAGAGTCAAAATGGAAACAGAATTATATACAACCACATATTCCCAATGTTGCTTACCCCCAACAAACAATCGATAAAACAGATGCTGATGATTCCAGCAGGTCTTGGGAAAGTGTCAAATTTAAGAACGACGTGTTCCCTTGAATACCGGAGTCTGAAACGGAATATGCGGCTATCACAAAAGCGGGGCTCGTATATCAGTAAAGGATTCCGATTTCATTTCCATTTCATCACAGGAGAAGCCAAGGTTTTTTTATAAGAATATTTATCTTCTCAGTTCAGAGTCAGATGGCTTGAGAATTCACGGTATTGAAGATTATATGGCGAATCGTTGTTATATATACTCAGTCGCACAATATTCGACATTTAAATTCAAATTCAATATTCAAGATGTAACTCACTGGGGAAAGCCGTCACAGTGGGGGCATCTAATCAGACGAGTCTTACGATAAACGACTGATCGAACAAGTGACTACTCCTCTGAATCGATCACAAAACAGTAAGCCTTGTTATGTTGGCAGTAACAACAAAAGCGACAGAGAAGAAGGCATAACGACCGACTTCAAAAGACCCTGAAGTAATGAGAACGTTCAATGTTCGAAATGTTTTCTTAACGAATAAGTTACAAACACATTCAAGATGTAATTTTAAAAGCAAGTCGAATCTTGCGGCGGTTTTGCATGCAATTATAGGTTATTTCAGAAAACAAGTTAGAAAAGAGACGGAGCATGAACGCTCTAAGAGCCGAGGAATTTATGTATTGTGTGTTTCTTAAGTAAAACAATCATATATTTTTTTGACAAGCGTCCGCGAACTGTTTTTTCCCCTCCCAGTGAAGCTACAAAATACAGATCGGTGGCTGTAAATAGGCAAGGCAACTCGCCCCTGGTGTTTTGATGATCTGATGACACCTTAGGGGCGAGGGGCCGTATGGCAGAATCTGAGCGTTATAAGCAAATTTGCTCCTTCTCGCAATGCAGACAAGGGACAGTTTAAAAAACATAGATATTCATATCCATAAATGTCTTACCATCACACTTGCCTAGAGTGCAACAACAGCCATACTCGTTAATCCACAGAATCGACGAAATCCAACACATTTTTAAAATTGTTGTCCAACATGGCTACCGCGCGAATCGAAAACATGAGCAATATCATTGCGTATTAACGAGTATTAACTCCATTATGTTGCATTGTGGGAGTCGGCCATGTTGAGTTATTGAACAAAGTTTCATGATGTGCCGTATTTTAGTGCTCAAACAGAACAAATAGACAAAACTGTAGTAATAGAAACAGTCCTCGTGTCATTTTGTGATATAATCTTGCATTTTGTCACAATTTTTTTTTCTCGGAGGGCTTTGGTAAGTTTTTAGCGAGTTCATCGGTCGTTTTGACTTCGGAAGCTCCGAAATCTCGCAGACGGCTCTTCGCCTCAACAGCTCGGATGTGAAAGATCGAAAGTAGTAAACAGTGTGGAGCTGTCAGAGGCGGAGTTTCTTTGCCTATGGCTGTAAACTGCAGTTCGGACACAAACGTTATTGGGGAAATACAGGCCGATATCAGCTCCGATTCCGACTTTGATTAGACAGGATTTGCTTTGGGCAAACAGTTGTGAGTGTTTGGCTATTATTGGTGCGGAGGCTTTACGGCAGCAGACCTGGTTGAAGAAGTTTAATCTCCTGCCCACAAATGATCCGACGTCTTAGTCGAAGCGTAGTAACAGGGCGATATCGGCCAGGGGAGTAATGTATGATAACAATAGGTCCTGTGGGTAGCCATTTGTGGCTGTTTCAAGGCAAGAAGAGCACAAAATAGACCCTCATACCCCTATCTCATTGTCCCCATCTGTCACGATTGTCTGCCTCTTTCTTTGTTATCACTATCTCATAATTGTGTCTCATATCTCATCTCTATCTCCTCCCAAAGCTCTCTCCTCTTCGGCTTTCTGAAGTGCATGTATATCTGTCTGTCTCCCCCCCCCCCCCTCTCTCTCTCTTTCTCTCTCTCAAACCTTCGCGATCTCAACCCTTTACGGGACCCGACCATCTTCAGTTAGTACAGCATCCTAATCTGTGTAGCAGGAAAAGAAATATACCAGTAGCAGCAGTAGTTACAATAACAACAGCACCAGCATCAACAATAATACCGCGAAGAATCACCACAGATTATACCACCTCCACCAGCATCAGCAGCAACAGCTACAAACACACTATCAACAGAAGTAACGGAAGACAAAGCAGATACGGAAGCAACGACTAAAGTGGTTAAGAGATGCTGCAAAGCAACATGAACTGGGTGAGCAAAAGCAACATTATGAACAGCAGCAGCAGCAGCAGCAGCAGGAGGGAACATCCCGTTGCCGTGAGACGAGTCAGCTGGTTTAGGAGACTGGGATAAATGTCCAGCACCCTCGGAGTGGAAACTACACACTCACACTGTCCGCCGACGTCCTTTTTTTCATTCTTGTTGAGCACTGATGTTAAATTATGTAAATGAGTTTGCTTAATGGTAACAGCGGATGTCTGTTTACTTTAGCAACAGAACTTAGCACTCAAACTGCAAACTCAAAGTGTGTTAATCAAGACAAAACTGGAGCCTTCTGACTTGGAGAGCCATGATTTATACAACACTTCATCCTCGTGTAAGGATCAAAAGGATTCAGGGGGATCAAGCTAGTGTGGGTCGCCGCCGTTTGGATGCTCATATAGATCCCTCCTTGTGAGTAAGTAAACATGGCTTTATTTGGGTGTCAACACAGTGGATTAGTTGGGACGCGCGGGTGGCGTTGACGATGGCGGCCCAGGGGTACACTGCGCGATATTTAGGTAGTGGAGGTATTGTATTCTTGTAAGAGTTAATTTGTACAAGCTTACAGGTCAGCCGCCAATCAACATTGACAGAACGTCTACTACGTGACATCCGGATATGTCGTGCTTCTAACGTTTACACTCACAGCGGAACCAAGCTGGATTTTCGCACAACTTGTTTCGGATTTGGAGAATGCCAGATTTTTGTTTCCCTGACACCTCACCACTACCCCTCCCCCAACCGCCACATCACCCACCCCTCACTGGGGACGAAATTTGAGTTTGTGAGATGGAAAATAGTTACTGTAGGGCTACATGGGTTGGTAACGGGTTAAGCTCAACCGGCCCGTAGCCAACAATTAATTTCCCATACCTAGTGCCGCCAACGCTGCATCACTTTGTAAATTCAAGAAGTTACTCGTAGCCAAACATTTACAATTCGAAACAAACTGAAGATATTGATGATTGTCACATAAACCGTGAGTTGTTTGTGAGAACCTACTCCGACAAGCAGAAGATACTGCGTGCCGAAACAATTGGTGCACTCGTTAACCCAGGCATACTTAAAATCTAATATGTGGGTCATCTGAAGGAGTGAAGGTTTAAGTAGCAGAAGACACGCCCAAGTCGAGGTACTCATAAACAGTTGGGCCATCTGGTGCCAGAAAGCCGATTAAATCATGGTATAGCTAGAGGTATAACTGCGAAGTCGGTTTCCGAGGCCAAGCTTCCGAGCGCCCAGCCGCTTTGGGGCGCCGAGCCATATCGGTGGCTTGGACGCTTGGCATCGGGAACCGAGCGCCCGTGTTGGAGAGGACTTGAGAGAAAGTTTACAGCTGGAGAAACGGTTGAGCTCCTTGCTTCCATTTCGGTTGGCTGTGCACATAGCGTCAAGTGAAAAAACGTTCAAGTGAACCTTGAGTATGTTGATGGTTTAGCAAGATGTGCGATTTATCAGAGTAAGCAGAACATAAGAGTTTGTTCATGATGACTGTCTCCTCTGCTAATGAGCGCGGGTGTAGCGGGGTCGAGGTATGGGACTTGAGGGCAGAAAATTTCAGCCGGAATACGCAGCCAAGCGAACGACAAGCGTTTGTCTCCTTAATTGGAGCTACCTCCTTTGCCTATGAAAAAGCACCTAGTTGTATATTCACCTCACTAAATCAAACTATTTCCTCGTTTGAAAAAGGTCACATCCATTCGACTGTCTCTCTCGAGTACCCGTTAACAAATAGATGAGAGCAGGGAAGCTTTTGAACCACCCTGCCCGCCCCGCCCAGTCTGTTTGTCGGCAGGAGTTCATTTCGTTCTGGGTGACTGGCAATCAAACGGAGGCCATTCAGAGTAAAGACTGGATGGGCCGCTATTGAAAAGGGGCTAGGGATCAAATGAATCATAGAAAGCGGAGAGGTACCAATAGATTAGAGGGATCAATCGATGAAGACCAAACTTGATGAGAGTTAATGTTGGTCAATCCGTAAGCGTTCAATATACGAGAAATGTATGTCAAGAATTTGATAAAAGAGTAAGGATTCTTGAAGCGGTAGGCTGTTAGAACTCAGATCCGTAGCTTTAGCTTAAGAATACTTTATCTACCAATGAGTCCAATAAAATCCCATGTTTAACCTCATTGTGATGGTAACAATGGCTAGTTGTAGAATAAAATGGTAGTTAGTCGCAGCGTACGCTGCCCTTCAGCTTCAAGGCTGTAAATTCCTGATCATTATTCGTCAATCAACGACTGAGTTTGTAGCGAGCATGCAGTGACCTCAGATCAGATGAGTACAATGACCAAGCGATGCACCAACCGTCATAAATTACATTAGGCAAGCCCCCCCCCCCCCCCCCCCCCCCCCCCCCCTCTGGTATTTTGATAATCTAATGCCACATACAGCGCGGATGTGAGAGATCGAAAGTTGTAAATAGCGCGGCGCTGTCAGAGGCGGAGTTTCTTTGCCTAAATTTACAATAGCTCAGCTGACCCAATGCTTCGACAACGTATATAATGACAGTTGTCTCGCCACCTATCTTTCCTAAACAATACACTCTAAGTATTGGTGTAAGCTATTGCCTGGATTCGAAATCCGTGACGTACACAATCTCTATACCTGACGTAGATCCAGGTGCCAGGAAAGGTGATTAGCACAGCAGAGTCCAGCGCTTCTCGAGTACCTTCTCTAGTAACATAGTAACCTTAACATACACCCAGCTGAACCCATCTCGTCTACTGGAACCACAACATAGCGCGGGTTGAACACCAAATAATCAGACAACGAAGCGGGTGTAAACTAATTCAACTCCTAGCTCCGTTCAGAGGGTTTGTTGATTATTTCGACAAAAAACAGCCTTATATGAAATAGCATTGAACGACATGTTCGCACAGGGACATCAGTTTATCTTATCGTGGCCCACTATTTGATCACTTCATGTTGAGCGTAAAGCGAATCGATCCCAATGTGGCTTACATATGTTCTTAGTGACATTGACCTTGGATAATATTACGTCAAGTACAGAAGATAAATATTTATATTACCGTCGTGCGTGGCTAGTACAGACGCTGACCATACGAGACAGTGTCCCCAAATAATGACGTGGTTTTTTTTTTAACAGAAATGCCGCGTCGCATGTCATGGGTGCAGTCAGATATCTGGATACACCATGGCCAACTGCGCAACGAAGGTTAATGACGACAACAAAGGCGATATAACCACCACATGTGGTCATGGCATGGCGGTGCAAAAACATCATAACCACCCACCTGCAAAGTAACCTACTCCCATAATCCAAACCAGATAGGCCAGAGCCTTCATGATGCAAGCGAGATTTCCACAAGCATGCGTTTACTGAATAATCCTAGCGTATCCTACTATCCTCGTCTAAACAGCCCCAGTTCGGTCAGAACTTTACCCCCAGCGAGTTCTACCAGTCGAATGGGGATATTGAGTGAGTGTAAGCGTTTGCGGTGGGACCATGCCAAATGCTCACTTGAGCAGTGGCGCCATCTCATGGGCACTTATCTTCTTAATAGCCGAATAATACGAAACTTAATTGCTTTAGGATTCACAAGATTGCTTGTTTTTGTGCTATAAAAATTTTAATAACAATTCTTGTTACTGATTATAATAATTTGACAAAGTTTAATTTTTTAAAAGTTATAATAGTTTAATTACGAAACCGAAAACATAGCTCCGTAATCTAGCTTCCAAGACTCACAGACAGGATTAAGCTTGGTGTTGCTATCGAAGTTTGACTCAGAGATGTAACATTTATCTGCTTGTAAATGCTGTTTAGCGAATATGTATACGATTGATACTGTTCATAGATACTCAATATAGATTGATAGCAGCCATGGAGCAATGTGATCTCAGATTTTCTATGTCCGCTGATCGATATTTGGGTGAGTACTCTTGAGAATGGGCAATCCAGATAATGTGCAGTACTGACACAGTGACAGTACTGTCAGTTAGGTCTTTTGAATCAAGTGGAGCTTGCGCTCCCTCTTGGTTCTCGAAGATAGCATTTACGATGTAGAAAATTCGATGATAAGACCTTACCTTCACGATGTCAACTTGATTAAATAAGTACAATTTAATAA
Source organism: Urechis unicinctus (assembly GCA_034190875.2). Lineage (NCBI taxonomy): Eukaryota > Metazoa > Annelida > Polychaeta > Xenopneusta > Urechidae > Urechis > Urechis unicinctus. Next base: position 17,806,412 of record CM067358.1, read on the forward strand.
GCAATCGGTGATGATGGTATGAATACTATGATAAAAACTTAGCAAATGCCGCGCGGTCGTTTACGACAACGTTATGCAAGAGACCGATTGTTGACAACCACCAAAATTCGGAGTGGAATTTCGCCGAAAAGTTAGAAATTAATCGAATATCAAGTGTTCGCCCGGGGATTTGTTAAAAAAACCCACATATTCATTAATTAAATTCTTCTCAGTACGTATTTTTAACGTGATAAGTGATGATCAGTTAAGCTTGTGATATAAATGTGTTCTATTCTAATGTTTACTGTGTTTATGCGCTTGCTACCATGTACCGTTATGTAACAATCTGTATATTAATTATTGTTGTACACCTCCGTTATTTGGTTTGCTATGTGTAGTGATTTTAGTTTTTGTTTACATTGGATCGCGCCAGTTTAAAAACGAGAGAGCGTCTGCTAGTCACTCGTGAACTTGGCTTTGAAGAATATAGACGCTTTTGTTTGAGACTAATATTATCGTGAGTTTCACTATTTTGCATGTTAGTATTGTTGTGTGGCTAATGCTGAAGTATGGATCTCTCAGTGTGATTCACGGAGCATAGACACCGGATTTGTTGTGGTCGACGAAACTCTGTTTCGCGCCATTTGACGTATTTGTAATTGCTAGTTATAATTGTATGTATGATCATAAATGTTGGTCCATGGCTGTCTCTGGACAATAAATCCGATACTTGTTAATTGCCCACCCCCATCTCCGTTATTTCCTTCCAGTTGCATAGTAGTTGCTGCAAAACTCAGCAACGCCCAGGGTTTTGGCTTACCCCCTGGGGCGTTACAGTTTAAATGGTGTCAGAAGTGGGATTGTGTTACTTATAAAACACAATCCAGTGATGCGAACCTCTATCGGCTGGAAGTGAATCATAATCTCTCTCCCCTCCCCCCCAAAGTCCCTAGGCCATACATATATTATTTTTTTCTTGCTCTTTCATCCCCTGTTTGTTTCTCTCTTTAAAGGTTGATTTTTAGTTCTTAAATCGTTAACATTTTAAAAGGTTAACTGTAAAACTTTTTAGATTTTTCTAAAATCTATCATCCTAAAAGGTTAACTGTAAAAACTTTTTAATTTTTCTTACAATCTATCGTCCTAAAAGGTTAATCGTAAACAGTTAACTGTTTGATTACCCTAAAATAATCCACCATAAAGGGTTAACTATAAACCTTGCATCTCGAAAATGTCGGACCATGAGGTTCTCCTTAACCTGCCTGGGCTGCCCAGTCCTCATTCTTCGGAAGGGTCCTACTTGTATTCGCAGCGGCTCCAAGGCGCTAGGTACGACGACATGCATATTCCTTTGTCCACCCTTCGGGCTAGGCCGTCTACTCCAACCAATACAAGTGTCCGGCCGTCTATTCCTTGTTCTACAAACACTGCTGTCACGGTTTCGAGTGGGTTCCGGCCTGTTATGTCCACAGGAGTTCGCTTTGCTGGTGGGAGAACCACTCCTATCCCTGCACCCCTGTCTGTGTCTACTGGTCCTTATAGTGGTCATGCTGGGGATCATGTGGATCCTTGCTCTGCTTCCCATCTACATCCTGGCAGGCCTTCTCCTGTCTTTGCACCTGTGTCTGGTGGTCTCGCGTGGAATCATGTAGATCCCTATTCTGTCTCCGGTGTGTATCCTGCCTCTAGTGTAAACGGTAGAGCACGAGAGGGTCACAACCTAAGGCACCAAGGGAGAGGAACAGAATATGTGAGATGCCCCGAGTATTATGGTGGTATCAATGTTGCTGAGGAATTTCACCCTCAGGTTGACTTCCGTTGCACACCTAGTCCATTCCATGGTAGTCGAAATCAGGGGAGAGGGCCAGAAAATGTGAGAGACTCTGAGTGCTATGCTGGTGGCAATGTTTCTGAAGAGTTTCACCCTCAGGGTGGCTACCGTCACACACCCAGTCCATTTCATGGTAGTCAGGTTGTCCAACCCAGGGATTGTTGGGGATCTCATGTTCCGTCTGCTCACCCGGTGATTGGTCCTAGGTCAGGGGAAAATGAATTTCTCCTGATGGACAGTACCAATGTAGCTGTTAAGTCTCGAAAGCAAGTGGGCTGGTCGTCCCTATCTCCACAGGGCAGGGCTTTCACTTCAGCTGTTGATGATTTGGTGCAACTTGCCAGACCGTCCCCTGTCAGAGGTAAACCAGCTGATTGGCTTCCCAACCGCCCTACTCAAGGGCCAGATGGTAGAGTGGTGTCCAATTCACCCGGGGTTGTCCCCTCCACCACTCATCTTAGGCATAGAAAGCCTAAAGCCCCAGCCACCTATGATGGCAAATCAAGTTGGAAAGATTATCTGGTGCAGTTCGAGATGGTGGCTGATCTGAACCACTGGGATGCAAGCACCAGAGCCTTAGAGCTGGCCACTAGTCTAAGAGGGCAGGCTCAAGGGGTTCTTACTGACTTAGAACCTGGACAAAGAAGAGACTTTGGTAGGTTAGTTGCTGCCCTGGCGACCAGGTTTGAACCTGACAACCAATCAGAGGTTTTCCGGGCACAGCTTAAAGGTCGTGTTCGAAGGCGCCATGAGGCCCTTCCTGAATTAGCACATGATGTCAGACGCTTGGTGAGGAAGGCTTACCCAGCAGTGTCACTTGACATTCGTGATCGCTTGTCCCTAGACAGTTTCATTGATAGCCTGCATGATGCTCAACTCGAATGGGCTGTATACCAGGGAAAGCCTAAGTGTCTCGACGATGCTGTGCAAACTGCATTAGAATACGAGGCGTTCCAGGTTGGTAGACAGAGACGAGGAGTTGTAGCTTCTGGGGCAATGAGTCAAAGCGCCCCTGTGCGAGCTATGGAGAACCACCCAAAGGTATCGGAAAATACCCTTGATAAGCTTGTAGGGCAACTTACCCAGCTGTTGGCAGCCCAATCCAATGCCCAACCGGTTAGAGGTAAGGGCAAGTGCCACTACTGTGGGAAGGAGGGCCATTGGCGTTCCTCTTGCCAGAAATTGAAGACTGATCAATTGAGGTCAAAGTCTGGACAGAGCTCGGGAAACGGATCCCAGCTGGGGTCTCGGTCCGGATCCCAGCAGATTTAAATTCTGGACCTCAAACGACAATTGTTGAAAGTCTGTATTTGGTTGCTTGTGTGGGGGGTAGAGAGATTGATTGTCTTGTGGATTCCGGTTCATCCATGTCCGTTATCCATCCGTCCCGTTTTGAGTCCACTACTTTGTCCCCTGCTGATGGCATGCTAAGGATGGCAGATGGCGGCCTTGTGGAGCCCTTGGGAAAAACACTCGTCTCTTTGGACCTTGGTGACGATATAGAATTGGTGCAACAAATGATTGTTGCTGATATTGATGCTCCAGTGATCTTAGGGCTGGATTTCCTCAGTCAACATGAGTGTGTCTTGGATGCAGCCAAAGCCACACTTTCTATAGGTGGCAGACTCCTTGTTCTCAAAAGAGAAAGCCAACTACCGTTTATTTGCAAAGTTGCTCTAAACGAGACTGTTACTGTCCCTCCTGGTTGTGAGATGATTGTCCCTGGTTGTGTGACCGGTGCTCCGAGACATTATGTGAGTGGGATTATTGAACCTCTGCAGTCATTTTCAGAAAAGCATGGTTTGGGGTTGGCAAGGACAGTGGTCGATTTGGGGAAGGAGTTTGTTCCTTTAAGAGTGGTTAACATCACCACCCAGCCTCTAAAGGTCTACAAAAAGACATTCACTGCCACTTGTGAGCCCGTGTGTAGAATCTCGTCCTGTGTTATGGCTGGGGTTAAGCCAGAGGTCGCTGATACAGATGTCTCTACAAGGGTGCCTGATCACCTCACTGGCTTGTTTGATGCCAGTGTGGTTGGCCTTACTAAAGAACAAGGCGAAGCACTGTCAACTTTGTTGATGCAACATAAAAAAAGTGTTCACAGTTGGAAAGGATGATTTTGGACTTGCCGCCGGCGTCCAGCACAAAATCAATACTGGTGATGCCCAACCCATCAAACAGCGCCCTCGTAGACAACCACTGGCAAGGAGAGATGTAGAGGTGCAAGAAGTCAAGAGGATGTTAGGTCTGGGGATAGTTGAGCCATCTACTAGTCCATGGGCTTCTCCAGTGGTGCTTGTCAAAAAGAAAGATGGGTCTACACGTTTCTGTGTCGATTATCGTCAACTGAACGAGGTTACCGTCAAAGATTCGTACCCTCTGCCTCGGATTGATGACTCGTTGGACGCTTTGCGAGGGGCGAAGTGGTTTTCCACATTGGATCTGGCAAGTGGCTATTGGCAGGTGGAGGTAAGCCCTGAGGACAAGGAAAAAACTGCATTTTGTACTGGTTCTGGTCTCTACCAGTTCAAGGTTATGCCGTTTGGGCTATCCAATGCGCCGGCTTCGTTCGAGCGGCTGATGGAGCACATCTTGGCAGGCCTGCAGTGGCAAACATGTCTCGTATATCTGGATGACATCATTGTAATTGGTGACACGTTTGAAACCCACCTGGAGAGGTTAGGGGAGGTGTTGAAAAGGATTGGGGAGGCCGGTTTGAAAGTGGCGCCCCATAAATGTCAGTTTTTGAGGAAAGAGGTTACTTTCTTAGGCCATGTTGTTTCAGAAAAAGGTATTCATACGGATGCAAAGAAAGTTGAGGCGGTGGAAAGTTGGCCACGCCCCAGTAATGTGAAGGAAGTACGAAGCTTTGTTGGGTTCTGTTCCTACTATCGACGCTTCATACGATCGTTCTCCACAGTGGCTAAGCCACTCTATCGACTGACAGAAGCTTCCCACAAATTTGAGTGGACTGAGGACTGCGAAACTGCATTTGCCAAACTCAGATCAGCCCTTACCTCGGCCCCAATCCTGGCCTATCCCCGCGATATGACCCCATACGTGTTGGACACTGATGCCAGTGGTACAGGCATAGGGGCAGTTCTTTCACAGGTCCAAGACGGCCAGGAAAGGGTTATTGCCTATTTTAGTAGGACTCTCTCTAATGTTGAAAGGAGGTACTGCGTAACCAGGAGGGAGCTTCTGGCTGTTGTAGACTCACTCAAACATTTTCACCACTATTTGTATGGTGCCAAAACACTTGTCCGCACAGACCATGGGGCATTGCGGTGGCTTCTTAATTTTAAGCAGCCTGAGGGGCAAATGGCGAGGTGGATCGAAACCATCCAGACATATGACCATGTCATTGAATTTAGGGCTGGCCGCATTCATTTGAATGCCGATGGTCTTTTCCCGCAGGCCTTGCCATCCATGTCGCCATTGCTCAAAAAGGGAGGAGCTGGAAATGGAGAGAGGTGGTATCAATCATCATGTCAGAATGACAAAACCACTGGTTCCCGCTTTGGCTGCAGATATTCCTGACAATGGTCCAGATCCAATGGTTGTGCCTATTGCTGTGGCTCCCCCTGTTGTTGCCCCTGTTGACAATGCACCTCCAGTTGCTGCTGTGGACGATGGTCCACCCCTGTTTGATGTGTCTGACTACTCCGATGTCCTCATTGAACCTGCTTCTGTGGAAGAGCTGCTTAAACTGCAATCTGCCGAGTCCAGTATTTCCTCAGTGCTGCAGTGGTCAGCTAGAGGTAGCCGTCCCGTCCCGGTTGGAAGGAAATCCAGTCTGAGTCAACAGATTTGAAGGTGTTGTGGACCCACTGGGAACAGCTCGAATGCCACAATGGGTTGTTGTACAAGAAGGTTTCCCTGCCTGGTCATGCAATGGAAAAACTTTGTTTGATTGCACCTCATTCTTTAAGGATGAGAATATTTCGGAATGTCCACAACCACAACACCTTGGGACTACTAAGACGGTACACAGCGTCAGACGACGGTTTTGGTGGCCCGGGATGAGGCAAGATGTGGAACGTTGGTGTAGGCAGTGTGATACATGCCAGCACCGGAATCCTAGGCAGGGGCCTAAACATTCCAAACTCAGGCAACGGCTGGTAGGGGCTCCAATGGAGAGAATTGCTATTGACATTCTCGCAATGCCAGTAACCACAGACAATGGAAACTCATGTATCCTGGTTGTTTCTGACTACTTTAGCAAATGGACTGAGGCCTTTGCTCTAGCAGACCATAAAGCCCTTACAGTAGCAGACTGTCTGGTTACTGAAGTATTCCTCAGGCTGGGTCTCCCCAAGGTCCTTCATTCTGACCAAGGTGCAGAATTTCAAAGTGACCTAATGAAAGGTGTGTGTCGCATCCTTGAGATAGATCAAACCAAGACAACACCTTATCACCCACAGAGTGACGGGCAAGTTGAACGGTTCAACCGCACCTTGATAGCGATGCTGTCCAAACTATGTGCTGACCAGCCCCGTGATTGGGATGATTACCTGCCATATGCCACTTGTGCCTATAGATCTACCATACAAGAAAGCACAGGTTGTTCCCCTAACCTGATAATGCTTGGGAGGGAGGTTACTCTCCCCATTGACCTGATGTACCCCTCCCCTGAGTGTGATAGTATGAAGCCTTGTCCAATCCAATATGTCGAGTGGTTGAAGGAGGCAATGGCAGGTAGTTTTGTATCTGCCAGAGACTCTTTACAGCGCTCTGCAGAACGGCAGAAAAGATACTATGATCTTAGAGCCAAGGACCGTGAATTTAAAGAAGGCGACCTTGTGTTGCGATTCTACCACCCAAATCTTGTTGGCAACAAATTAGGCACTCCATATGTTGGGCCTTTGAAAGTTGTAAAACGCCTGGGTGACGTCACATATTTGGTAGGCGATTTGGATGGTGCTAAAGCTAAGGCTGTTCATGTAGATGACCTCAAGCCGTATCACAGTCCAGACATAAACATCCAAGTGATGGGCGATGATGAGGTCGATCTGTCCCTGGAGATGGCAAATGACACAAACCCTTCCCCTGACATAACGAACTGTGAGGTTAATCCCTCCACATGTCCAGTGAAGGACACACATTCGTACACTGGAGATATTGTCTCACCCGCTAGAGAGACTAATGACGTGACCCGTTCAAATAGAGTGATCAGGCCTCCCAAGAGATTTGGCTGGGATTAGGGATTTCCCTCCCCTCTCACATTCCTGTTCTCAGTTCCTGAGATCAGACCACCCTTCCTCGACAGACACCGCTCATGCCGATGCAACCCCAGACGGATACAGACACTGCCAGATGCTGGATTGGAGACCAAGGAACAGGGCCCCTGACCTGCTAGACTGCCTGCCGTCCTTACCCACAGCAAGCGTCTCTCTTGTAGGAGCCCAGGATCCTCCTCGAGTCAGCCATCAACTATATCATAATGTATCTACTTTTATAAATGCATGTAGTCTGTCTAGCGAATTCCTTATTGGAATGTGCCACTTGATGCAACTCATTTTTGTGGGTTTGTGTTGTTTCATGTTTTCTGCAAAGTTTTAGTTGTTTTATCATGTCTTTGTTACTTTAGTTTTGCTTGTTTTAACCGTGTTAAAGTCGTAATTGGTGATTTCCAATATGGATTGGATCACAGATCTGTAGATATTCAACAAGCATGTTATATTTGTTTTTCATCGACCTGTTTGAGGACAAACATTGTTTTTGTTAGGGAGGGGGTATTGTAAAAAAAGGGGGGGGGGTTGCACCCCCCGAGTCGAGTTGCCCCTCCAGAATTACTGTTTACTTGTTCGAGCCGCATAGCGACTTTCGTGGACTGCCTCCGCATCGCGGTGTAGTCCCGTTTTATTCTGTTTTCCTTAGTGGATATAAATGTGTTCTATTCTAATGTTTACTGTGTTTATGCGCTTGCTACCATGTACCGTTATGTAACAATCTGTATATTAATTATTGTTGTACACCTCCGTTATTTGGTTTGCTATGTGTAGTGATTTTTAGTTTTTGTTTACATTGGATCGCGCCAGTTTAAAAAAAACGAGAGAGCGTCTGCTAGTCACTCGTGAACTTGGCTTTGAAGAATATAGACGCTTTTGTTTGAGACTAATATTATCGTGAGTTTCACTATTTTGCATGTTAGTATTGTTGTGTGGCTAATGCTGAAGTATGGATCTCTCAGTGTGATTCACGGAGCATAGACACCGGATTTGTTGTGGTCGACGAAACTCTGTTTCGCGCCATTTGACGTATTTGTAATTGCTAGTTATAATTGTATGTATGATCATAAATGTTGGTCCATGGCTGTCTCTGGACAATAAATCCGATACTTGTTAATTGCCCACCCATCTCCGTTATTTCCTTCCAGTTGCATAGTAGTTGCTGCAAAACTCAGCAACGCCCAGGGTTTTGGCTTACCCCCTGGGGCGTTACATAGCTAACCCAATAAGAATTTCCAATTACTCATAAATTCCCAATGTCTCCTTCCTTACTTACGGAGGCATTGCACAAAAAAGAAACAGACCTACTTCACCTCTGAGAAACGTCCGGGGAAAAAAATAGTCAAACCATTAATTGCGCTCGGAAGCTTGGCATCGGGAGAAGAGCCGTGATTAATCATTAAATGGTTACTGGGTTTTTTCTTCACATCATTACTACATAAGCTATATACATCTGGTATCAAGGGGAAACCCTCTGCTTATTTTGATTGTGTCCCTTGAAGGAAGAGTTAAAAGCGTCGGTAGCTCTGAGGTAATGCCTAATGGTCAGCACCTATCTTTGTCCCTGTACAAACAAAGATGGAAGCCTGAATACTAGGTCATAGAAATTAAGGCCTCAAGGTACTACTCAAGCATAACATGGTAGAGAGGTAGCTCCTTGGCCATATGCATTGTGTTGCAGCAGAGTTTTTGTATGTCAAGACGTAAATTTTAAAGATGAAAGAGTAGACATGTCTCTGACACAAAAAAAATAATTATTTTACCATTGCTGATTGTTATCCAGCAGTGTAGGTTAACCTCCCCAGTCTAGGCCACAGGTTGGTGCCTAGTGTGCGATGGCAGGAGTTGTCCAGGCATTATGATCATCGTCACCAATCACTATCAATTATTGTAGAAAGTGATGTGAAGCCCAAACATTTACTTTTGATTATCCAGAAACACACATTTATATGATATAATCCTACATATTGTTTAATGATGCAGGTAAATAGCAATGAAGTGTGAACTGGATCCATCATTAGCTTCCATGTCCTGAAGATGATGATGAAATAATCATAACCGTAATCACCTCCTGAATGGAAGTTTATTATATGTATTCTTATTACAGAACAGAATCATGTGACCATATATCTACAAGACACCATCAACCAGCTTCTGCAACATAAAGATGACAATCCCAAGGTCAATGTCACCAAATTCTTCAGTGACTAGTCAGTGTTTATCTGCTTCTATTTTGTTTTGCCCAGAGACTCTTGTGATCTTATGGAATACACCCAGACCAAATTTGTCCTGTTGGTTTGAACATATGAATTATGAGATAAAAAAAGATATCATCTATTTATAGACTCTGTATTTGTTTGTTTGTTTGAAGCTTTACAAGTGTGAAGGAAGGTAACCATGTGATGTTCAGGGAATACACATTCATCCAAGCTACTCCACACAACAGAGCCTCCTTTGTTCGTACATTCTGGAAATGTTTCCGTAACATTGGCCGCAAGGGAGGTAGGGAAATCTCATTGGATCTCTGATCAGTATCTCATTGGGTCTCTGATCCTGATCTCTGATCTCTGTCCCATTTATGATGATTCCATGTAGTGATAATTCAATGTCTTGTTGATTGCTGGTAGATTTACTGACAGTCCATGAGTACCACTCGCTGGTCTGTCTCCTCTGTCCCGATTTCCCCCTTCACCATCATCCAGAAAACCGCGAGGTATTTTATGTTTCCTGCTTTTATATATATTTCTCTTCGAAGTTAATTCTAAGAAAGTGGTCAATTCTGCCCAAATCAAACCAATTAAATCATGATTGATTAACAGTCGTGACAGTTGAGAACTTGATATTGTTTAGGTAGTTTGACTTCGTTTTTGTTAATCGATGATTTCTATTGTAAGCATATTATGTTAACAACAAGCAGCCTCTTCATGCCTCTTTGCTGTGCTATCTTCAGAATCATTCTGATGGATGATGCCATGGACTGCCTCATTTCATTCTCAGATTTCCTCTATGCCTTCCAAGTCCAGTTTTGTTTTGATGGTGATGTTGGTTGTAAACACATAACATCAATATAGAACATAAACACACTGAAATTCCAATCTATATCAGAATTGTTTTCCTGAATAAGCTTTCTTCAGTGTTTATACTCTTTGATCATTCCACCTATATATTGACAATTCACATTCCAAGATTTCATACTTAGAACGATTCATTCATTTCTTTCCCATTTATTCAGAATTCCTCGTCAAATGTGCTGAGGTTTATAAAGAGATCCAACAGAACCCTCAGAGTGGAGCTGATACTGTGTTTGTTCCGACGTCAGAAGAAACCACAACCCCACGGCAAAACCTGGCGGCAGGGTTCAAAGGTCAATCTGCTGCTGATGTTGATGCTATGCAATACTTCCGCGCCCTCATCTCTGCATCCGAGAAAGTCAAATTCGAGTAAGATATTTACAAAAAATTAATATGGCAAATATTTGTATTGGAACTAGATGAGGTGTTTCATTGGGGGCTATATAATCTGAGGGTAAGTTGGTAATGTTTATAAAGCAGGTAAACATATAATGTTTGCTGCTGTAGGTCCTATTCATGCTGATGTTGTTGGAATATTATCAAAGCCACTGATATTGTGTATACCATTTGTTTTTGGCAGCTCGCCATCTCTGCCTATCCTGAGGGAGATTCTCTCATCAGATGCAAGAGTTAGTTTCTATGGCTTTCTCATGGCCCTCACTAAAAGTGAAACTCTCAACTCTGCCATAGGTGAGCTTTATGGTCAAATATATGAATTACTTTATATAAAACCATACAATTTAGTGCTTTTACATCCCATCAATGCCTATTTGTTCTCAAGCATTTGCCTTTATATACCAATGAAGCCTATTTGTTCCTCATTTGTGACCGTTATGTAATATCAAAGCCACTTGTTCTCATTATGTGAACAATATATCCCATATGTACTTATAAGTTACCTATTTATAGCCTTTATATAACACCAATGCCTATTTGTTCCTCATTTGTGACCATTATTTCCCACCAAAGTCTATTTGCTCCGTTTTTATAACCATTATATCAGTCCCACGATGTGTATGTCAACCTCTGGCTATCCTCATCAGGTAAGCTTCCCACCAAGGAGAGCATTCTTGACACACCTGACCAGGAACTTACATCGTAAGTTTTGACACTCCTTTATCACAAGCAGTTTAATTTGGTCCAGTTTTCTGGGTGAACTTCTTAACAAATTGGTTTTTTAAGTGTTTAACTGAATGCAATCGCACATCTGTAAAAATGTAAAGCTCTTTGGATTGTTTAGGGTTACATTTGTGCTATCTGAGAATCCTTACTACAGCTATGGCATGGTACTTGTGGGTGCCAGTCTAGTATTGTGACAAGTTAATAAGATGATAATATGTCGTCATTGCATTACCTTGTGACGATGACTGTGTGACAATACTTATGTGACAATAATAGTGTGACAATGATAAGGTGACTATGCTAGTGTCATAATGATTGTGCAACAATGCTAGTGTCTTAATGATTGTGTGACAATGCAAGTGTCATAATGATTGTGTGACTGCTACTGCACACTGATTGTGTGACAATGCTAGTGTCATAATGATTGTGTGTCAATGCTAGTGTCATAATGATTGTGTGGCAATGCTTCTGCACACTGATTGTGAAAATGTTACAATGCTTGTGTCGTATAATGCTAGTGTCTTAATGCTAATGTGACAATGCTGGTGTGGACTTTGCAGCTAAGCTGTGTGATATGGTTTAAGTGACTTATTTAGTTTTGTAAGTGGCACAGCATGTACCAATGTAACTTTCCAGCTTGTTGTGAATATTGGCTGGGGTCTGCAATAGCAGCGTTCTGCTGTTTCCGTCTGTCACTAGAACTGACTCTTCTATTTTGGCCCTGTTCTGTCAAACCAATATTACCCATGAAATGGTTTGTCTGTTGGTGCTTGTATTGATGGATAAGTTTGTCATAATCAAGTGGATAAATGATCTTCATGGCCATTTATAACCTGGGATGACATGCGACTCCTGTGTTAGGAAAGCTGAAATAGGTCCTCCGTGTTGAAGATCCTTCTGATGCTAATCCATGTAGTTTTATGTCATATTTTGTGCCAACAGTAACTATATGTGAGGTCATCTGTTGAGTTAACCATGTGGTCTTTCTTTTGCACCCGACCTGTTGACTAAGACTTCCAGCCTATCACCTCTATGTGAGTGATGGTCGGTCTGTGACCGGCGCTGCCGTCAACTCTCACGAATAGTTGTCCGATTGGTGGCTACATGTTGGGTAGGACAGCTTGAAACAATGCTTGGAGGCTTCACTGTCTTACTGTTCTGTCATTGATCACAATCCTACCTGCTTCATGCTCACTCAGATTTTGATGTGACCCCTCTTTGTGAATGGCTGTATTTGCTGAAAGTAGTTGTTTTCTTTAAATCAGCCAATGAGAGGAGGATGTCTTTCAAAACTTTGCAAGCTTTGATTGGTCGAAGTTTGGATATGTTCTACAACGTATATTTTGTTGGTAGTGTTGGCTACTCAGCAGTGTACCAAAATATGGCATGGCATGGATTTTTTTTTCCATCTGCATCTAATAGAGTCAACCCTTTTCTTAATTATAATAATTTAACATGTTTGGGGTTGGCTAATTTTCAGTTTCGTGCCATAACCTTGCCTTATACTTCCCACACCAAACATGGCAAGTGTATTGTTTTTATGTTTTTACTTTATATTTATTTCAACTAACAGTTGTAGTTCAGACGCATTGAACGCCTGGAAAGGTAGCTAACCTGTTGAAATTAACCCTGCTGCATGCACTGTTAATGTCTGCTGTTTGTGTCATTGTTCTCTTTGATTGCGCGTCACGTGCGATCCAAAGCAGAAAACAACCAAAGCATGAGTCTACTTCAGTTTCCATGGCAACTGTCAATCGTAAGCCTGACTCCACCCCATTTCAACCACCTGCCAATCATGTGTAAGATTGCATCCTTGCCCAAGAAGATGTAGTTAGTTGTTAAGTGCTGTGACAAAGCTGACCTCTTTATCTTTCCATGGGTGGTGATGTGTGGAGCTCAAATTTTTCTGTCTGTTTTCACTGTTAATATTATTGTCTTGTCAGTTATGAACACATCATAGTAACCAGCACTTATTCAAGAAAGAAAGTCCACATTGAACACGAGTAAACTCATCTTAGAGTCTTTATATCTTTTGTACTAAGTCTACATTGAACAAGAGTAAACTTTTCTTAGAGTCTTTATATCTTTTGTGGTAAGTCTACATTGAACAAGAGTAAACTTTTCTTAGAGTCTTTATATCTTATGTACTAAGTCTACATTGAACAAGCGTAAACTTTTCTTAGAGTCTTTATATCTTTTGTGCTAATTAATCAAAATATTTCTCGCTGAATAATTATAGTGCTCCACCAAAGGGCTTCTTCAGATGAATTGAGGATGTGTGGTTTTGAGGAATCAGTTATTTTTCATTATAAATGTTCAAACTTTGAAGGTTTATGATTTATTTTATCAATGGCATGCATGCCAAACAGATATTTCCATCCAGACATGTGTATAGACACTTCATCCACAAAGACCCTCTATATCACTGATGAATGGCTTAATGCAGTCCCTGTTAACTAATCTGATAGTTCAGTCGTATTGCTGTAAACATCAATATTCATTCTTAATTTGAAGTGAATACTATATAAATGATGGTCTTGTTTCATGTAAAGGCACCAGATCTGGTCTGGGATTTTGAATTTTTAAGTCAATTTATTAGAATTCTTGTGAATGACTCATTGATCCCATAGAAATGGTCGGGGTTGTGAATCTTCAGTCTCAAAAAACCATTAAAACTGCCTACCTAATTTGGTGTACAACTAAAACCTAAATCAAGACATCAACAATTTTTGAATGAAGATAGCTCACTAAATCTTGTTAGATTTAATTAGATTTGTTAGATTTAACTGAATGTTGACTCACTATCTAAACACTCCTGTTACACCACATAAAGAGCTATATATAGAGCTAGATGTGATGCTTCATTTGTCCATGTGCTGTCATCAGTTGGTGTTGTACCTTGTTCTTGTGTTCTGATTCATGCATGCCAGCTTATCAATTCCCTTAGATGATTGATTGTGTCAAGACAAATTCTTAGATAATTCATCTTTGTCACCACTGAATATTCATCTTATATCACAAATATTGGTAATTGTTTTGTACCCAATTAAGTACAATGGACGTGAATATATTGCCGGCTTTTCTAAACAAAAAAGCTTATTAGGCTTTGTAGATTGTACAAGTGATAGATTGAATCTTCGTTGAATCTTTATTTTTTATAATTGCCATTTGCTATAGGCCTCCCATCAGACCTGCATCAGCTGCCAAGTTGAGGCACAGCCTCACTGAAACATCCAAAACACCTGCAACTGACAAGTCTGCTGAAGACAAAGCCAGCATAAAACCACCAGCTTCTAATATACCCACAGGTATATCTGTGGCTACAAGGCCCTCCATAACCACCAATAGACCTCCACGCCGAACCCAACCACTCACAGGCAAGAAACAGAACAGATTCAGACAAATCTCTTCCAGTGACGACGATGATGATGATGACGACGACGATGACTCTGGTTCTAGTACTAATTGAAAGTCCTCATTTGAGCTTGGCTGTGTTTAGGATAACTCAATAATATGTGGAATGTTCTTTCATCATCATTATGATCCTGTGGATACATTATGTCTGGATTCCTTCGTAATCATAACGTGAATCTGTGAAACCACTACACAGCTGTATTAATAAAGAAATATTTATTTTTCAGAAAACATGCTATATACATGGAAACAATCTCAGCTGGGCAGTCTATTTACAATGTACATACTATGGCAATTAACCACTAAATGTTTGCAGCAAGAAGCTGCATGGCTGGGCAGTAAATATCTGATACAAGCCTAAAACATGAACATCATTGCCCTACATGGGAGTAATACGGATGGCAATAGGTTCCAATGATAGGCCCTTTGTCTTAAAGCATACACAAAAAGCATAGCAAAACAACCATTTTATATAACCTTTTTTTATATAGTTGTACACTGATGATTGAAGCTAAATGACCAATACTTGTACAGGGATATTTCCTGTCTTATAAATGCTGCCTGTATCCTCTTGGCAGCTATATATAACAGTTTAAGTACTGAACTTAGTGACCTTACTCCCTTTGCAATATAATCATATACTAGTGGAATTGCAACATTAGACAATGACTTCACTTCTCGACACAACCCAAACACAACAGCGCAATAAAGTTGTAATGATACACACGATATAGCTGGTCACATTGAAAACATCACATTCACATCACACGGTTCAAGAAATGAAAGTCATGTTTAATTCTCATTAAAATGAATTACATACATTGAAATATACATATTTACACACACTTAAACTTCTGGGAAACGGGAGGAACTAGTATTTGTAGGGTCGCCTCAAACTGTTGCCTACACTTTGACTCCGCCTCCTGCAGAAAATGGCATACAAAGACAGTCAATCATTCATTTATATACTCGAAGGCTCCTCCAGTCTGTAAAAGTGAAAACAAAGTGAAGCAACTTACATTCCAGGCTTGTCCTTGTAAGCACTCCTCTGGGGAATTTGTTTGGATTGTCTGGCTTGGGGAGATGGAGAACTGCAACCCACCAAACACAACGTTAGCCAAGACATAGTCAGAAAAAATTTATGCATGGTGAAGTATGACGAATCCTGCATTGTATGTATGTGGGGGTGAGTTTGCGGATGATAACTTACCCTGGCTTGAGCTTCTGTTTCATGGTTTTAAGAGCCATGGACTTGGTTGACTGCATGTAGTTGGGGGCTGTGGGGTGTGTAGGGTGAGCTGGCATGGGTCTGTGCTGGCCCCGCGACATGGTGGAAGGTAAACCCATCTTCTGTTAACCACCAAACACAGACAAGGTCACACAGAGGTCAAGAGATCTGATGGACCAGCTTTTGTCAGGTAGAAACAGTAAAAATGAAGTCATATTACCACAATGACACTATGGGTGTGAGAATTGAAAAGCTTTGGCAATTTTGACATCACCCACCTAAAGTCATCACATACCTACAGACAACATCCACATACATAATCCACCCACCTACTGACATCACCCATCTACAGGCAACATCCACATACATTATCCACCCATCTACAGACATCACACACCTACAAACATCACCCATCTAGACATCACATACCTACAGACAACATACACATACATAATCCACCCACCTACAGACAACATCCACATACATAATCCACCCACCTACAGACAACATCCACATACATAATCCACCCACCTACAGACATCACCCACCCACAGACAACATCCACATACATAATCCACCCATCTACAGACATCACACACCTACAGACATCACCCATCTACAGACATCACACACCTACAGACAACATACACATACATAATCCACCCACCTACAGACATCACCCATCGAGACATCACATACCTACAGACACATCGACATACATAATCCACCCACCTACAGACATCACCCACCTACAGACAACATCCACATACATAATCCACCCATCTACAGACAACATCCACATACATAATCCACCCACCTACAGACAACATCCACATACATACTCCACACCCATCTACAGACATCACACACCTACTGACATCACCCATCTACAGACATCACACAGCTACAGACTACAACATACACACAATCCACCCACCTACAGACAACACCCACAAACATAATCCACCCATCTACAGACATCACACACCTTCAGACATCACCCACCTACAGACATCACACACCTACAGACAACATACACAATCCACCCACCGACAGACAACATACACATACATAATCCACCCACCTACAGACAACATCTACATACATCATCCACCCACCTACAGACAACATCCACCTACAGGCAACACATGCACAGACTCCACCCACTCACAGACAACACCCACATGCAGACAACACCCACCTGCAGTAGTTGAACGTTAGAGCTGTCCCCAAGCTTCCTCCTGGCATTCGACTCCGCTGACCTACATCTCTGCCTCTGCCTGGGAAGTCTCGACCGCTTGGGGGATGTCCCTCGGCCCTTCTCGCGCTGTGTGCTGCTTAAGAACACCATGCTCACTGTTATTCTTCAACCAGTAAGAGCCAGAACACAAAAGCACACAAACTATGAGTTTTCAAGCTAACTCACCTGAGAGAGGGTTTAGAGGGCAGGTTCTCCTGGGAAGCTAGCGGGGACCGGACTGGGTACGCTTCACAGCTCTGTGTTTGTGGTATCCCTGGAGACCTGACAGCATCAGCAAATGACATGGAGGTCTTGAGCGGACTGGCTGCTGTGAAACACATAGCCCTCCTGACCCCCGTCGACTCTGTGCCTGTAGCAATAACAGGGGGGCCACTTTTAGTAACGGTACCAGAGTCAGGACCACTCTTAGTTACAGTGCCAGAGTCAGGACCACTTTTAGTAACAGTGCCAGGGCATGGACCACTCTTAGTTACAGTTCCAAAGCTTGTGCAAGGTCCACTTTTGGTGATTGTTCCTGAGCAAGGTCCACTCTTGGAAACAGTGCCTGATGCGGGGCCGTTTTTCGTGACCGTGCCAGAGCTGATCAACCCTGAGCTCGGATGAATGCTCTCTACTGACCCTGTAGTTGCCATCGAGACTTTGGTGACGGCGCCAGAAATGAATGAAGATGCAGACGGAGCAGTGGACAGAGCTGCGATGACAGGAATAGGCCGGGCAGGATGGCTGCTACTGTCAGGTATGTTGTTAGACCGTACCGAGGACGGTTCAGTTTGAGCGATGGGGGACGCTTGCAAAGGGAAGATATCATCATCCAAAGTAAAAGTCTGATTGCTGGCAGCCACTGGAGACAAGGCAGTGCCCAGAGCCTCGGTTGGTGAGGCCACTTGAGTGGAGTGATTGCTGTCTCGAGTGTGGTGGGAGCCGGGCGTGTTGGCCACAATCTCATCTGAGATGTCCTTCATCACATCCTGCCAGCTGTCTCGAGAGGATGACGTCGGTTCAGCCCCAAGGGTGATTGTCGTATCGTTAACTGCAGAGGACAATTCTGTGGGAAGAGAGGCGAACTGCGGGAGTTGTCGAGTTGGTGCAGCATTTGAAGTGGGCGGAGCCTGGGAATTGGGCGGAGCCTGTGAAGTGGGCGGAGCCTGTGAAGTGGGTGGAGCCTGAGAGTTAGACAGAGGCTGGGAAGAAGGTAGAGTGTGTGAATCAGATGGGGAGAGTTTTCGACCAGTCTGTACGGCATTGACAGGGCGATGATTGTTGGGGAGGCCAGCAGGATGGGCAGCCACACGACCGGGAGGAGCTGATGACACTCGGGCTTTAGCCTGCGGTGTTGATTTGGTGTTGAGGTCCTCCTTGAATAACTTGAGGCCACGCCCAACACGTCCTGCCTGTGGAGTGTTTTGAAATGATCCCCCGGGTGTGTTCTGAGATGGTCTTCTCCCTGATTACACACCATGCAGTTGGCTAGATTAAGATTACAACCTTAATATGAGATACCACTTCCACCACAACACCAGATGTATGCCTGAAGAACTTAACCACAACCAAGTCTTCACAACATATTCAAGTCAAAATGCTCCTCTAAACAATAAGAAAACCTTTTTTAAAATGGCTGACGTGAGGAATTAAGACTCACCTTTCAGCTGTGAGCCGTGAGGGGTGACGGCTGGGGTCCTGAGTGGAGTGCGTAGTGGTCTAAAGGCAGGACCGGGGGTGTGAGCTGCAGCAGAGCACACACCGCAGTCAATTATAAACCACAACCTGTTTACAATAACTCCTACATTAAAGGATCTGCCAAATCTTGGGAGTCAAGAGTTGTCCCAGTCAGCATCTCTGTTACCTTACGGTATCAGTATCAGTACAGAATGATTCCAACAACCATCTGTTATTCTACGACAAGAGTAACTGAAATGAACCCACGTGAAATTGTGGCTTGTTCTATGCAGGTGAATTCAAGCAGCTTGTCAAAACGGAACTTGGCAGCATCTTTAGGCTCCGCCTCCAGCCCCTCCCCCATCAGGGATGACTGATCCGCCCACATCACCTCCTTCTCACCTGATCACATCAACAAGACATACATTGAATATCTAATTAGGGGTGAAAACTTATAATTCAAAGGGATACAACATAAAGAAGAAAGAATTCTCCTCGTAAATACACAGTCCTCTGTGGGACAGTTGAAATGTTGATTGAATGGAATTTCCATTCTATTTATCATTCAATTAAATGCATTCACAATAAATGCATTTATAAATTGTCAGCCAATAGCTGTGTCAGTACAGGAATAGAACTAATTTGTAACTCAGAATCCAGAAGATTTCTAGATATCATCTTCCGTGTGTATGACAGCATAATGGGTAAATAGGGGAAATTTCTTCAAGTTGAGCCGTGTTCCTGATACAAATGACGGCAGTAGATCTACCGGGTAAACTTTAAAAATGATAATTCATGGGTTGGAGGGAAGAAGCTACAACCAATCGAGGTCATAGATCAAGTTCTGACAGTGTTTGAGGGGGTCAGGTGTTCATTGATTCTAGGCATAACTTAGGATTTTATTACTCACACCAAACATACCCAATAGTCACTAATAACTGAATGGAGTTAGTCAAAAGTGCTTGCAGTGGCAGTGAACTAGGTTGATAGTGGTATAGTTTCACCAAACACCCATGGTTATTGCCTTTCCTAGCCATGGTTACAGCCTGCCAAACCCATGGTTATTGCAAGGCTAACCCGTGCACACCATCCAGTGCACTAACAGATCAATGATACGTGCTGATCATTTATATATACCCATGTCAGAAGACCTGTCGGCCTGTCTATCTGTGCTACTGCCCGGTGGAGGGGGCACTACATAGCACGGTCCAAAGAAGAAGAACAGCAATTTAAATATTATTATAAATCCAGTCTTTGACCCTATTGCAGAGTCCAGGCATTGACAAAGAGGGGTGTATAAGAATGTATCAAACATTTTACTACAAACAGGTGATAAGGTGACAATGTTGTTGATGTCAGTAACAATGGCTACAATGGTTTTGATGATCAATATATTTTAGATGATATTTATGATAATGATATTTATAATGATAATTATATTTATGCTGATAGTTATGACAATCATCATTGTCATATGATGATGACTATATCAATGATCAGATGAAATTTACGATGATGATGATGATATTTATAATGATGATAATATGGATGATGATGATTACGATGGGGGGGGGGGCTGATGATGATTATGATTACGGGGGGGGGGGGGGGCTGATGATGATGATGATGATGATTACGATGGGGGGGGCTGATGATGATGATGAAGATGATGAAGACAACAACAATGACTATGAATCTAATAATTTGACGGCTATACAGTCAGATAAGATAGCAAGCTGACCTTTGGCCTGACCCCTGATGTCCTCGTAGGCTGCTATCATGTTGCTGGTGGCAAGATGGCTGCCCTTGAGTAGCATGTACTGCTGTGTAACCACGCCCAGTAACTGATGTACCAGTCTGTGTACACACGCCACACCAGTCACACATCACATCACAGACACCACGAAACGTACCAAAGTCAAAAGGTGAGCAGGAATCCAGTGATAACACCAATGATGCAGTGAATGCAAGTAGAGAGGAGGAAGCTGCTGGTGATATAATCACTCACTTCTCACTGGTCTGGATCTGGTGCTGCTGTGAGCGACACAGCTTACGTAGACACTTGGCCTGTTGTCTCACGTCCTTCACCTCAATCTCCAGGTGATGTGAGCGGAGGCTGAGAGAGAGCACCTGCTCACACACACGCAACCACCTCATTAGCACCCACAGTCATATTAATATCGCTCGACTCGCAGGTCAAAACAAGAAAGTTTAATTTAATACTCCTACTAATAATGCAGGTAATTAATAAATATATCTCACATTGCTCATCAACATAATATCATGAACAGAAATAATGATTAATATCTTCAGAAATGACCTTTATTCTTGATTCTCTGTATGATAATTACACCTTACACTGCCAATATGGCAGTCCATGGCATTAATGAACACTTGGAAATCACAGCCATTATCTGAAATTAGTGTATATGTCATAGTGTATTGACCTCCGGGGGTTGGTTTTCTGCCCCAGCCTTCTTCACCTCCTCCTCAGCCTGCCCTACGCTCCTCGTGTTTTCACTCAGCTGACTCGTCAGTTTATTCTGACGGGCGTCCAGATTACGACAGGTGGACTTGAGACGCTCGATGGCACTGGTCGCTTTCACTAGTGCCTGCAAGATTACACATCAACCAGATGGAATTGTTTTACAGACTCTTTTTTTTTATGAATGGTAATTGATTCACTTGACTGGACAGGGGAATGCACCGACTGACCTTGTCTGCATCAGCGGGGTCGGTTGGTCGGAGCAGCTCCACGCGCTGCTGTACCATCTCCTTGAGGTGGATCTTGTAGAGACAGTTCCGCTTGCTGATCTCGAGTTCCATGAGGCTGCGACGGAGGCTGAATCGCTCGCGGAACACGTTACACAGCACTTCCTGCAACCTGACCACAACAAGGCTAATTATAACACGTTGATGGATGATTCAACATGAAAGAGGCCAGGGTGACGGTTATAGATAACATCAGGGTGATTGTCAGTGGTCAAACTGGTGAAGATGACATGCAGTTACTGTATGTCATTGCCTAATAGACACCCCCACATAGCCACATCGTTACCATGAAGACAAACTAGGCAGATGACCACAGCACCATTTTTTGATCAACTGACACTGCCTCTAGTTTTGGGTCTTTAGTGTACATTTTCTGTAATCTTCTTTCAACCAGTATTTCCAGTGTCTTCATCATCTCATTTGTACAAGGCAATGTCATACCTGCTCAGATTGTCAGGTGTTACTGCCTCACCTGATCTTTTATAGCAATCAATCACACGTTTATCACAACATACCTTGGTATATCTGCGTTAGGTTTGACAGCAGCTGCAGCGGTTGCCGTGGGAACCAGAGCACCACTCTCATACTGGTCCAGCTTGCCTCTCAACTCTGACACCTGATACAGCCACAGCATCTCCATCACTGCCCCATTCCAGATCTAAATGGCACGGTTCATCATACAAATGGCTTATTGACACTCACCTCGGCCCGGAGTTCCTCGACCATCTTAGCATACTGACTCACATGGAAGTCAACGCTACGCACGTTTCTCTTCAACTGAAAGCAAATAAAGCACTATCAAACAAAAACAAACATTCAATCGCACTTCACGCATCGAGTTATAATCTTACGCAATATGTCAGCCCACAACAGACAGGGAAATATATACCATTTCTTGTCAACAAACTTTGAGGGGGACAGTTTATTGATTTGACAAGTGAAAATGATCTGAACAGGTTTGTTGGGTGATGAAAGCATATAATCACTAGAGGCGTTATATGTGATTAAGACAAGCATGGGAGGGTGGGGGTTGGGGTGGTGGTTGGTTGAGGTCACTCACATCAGCCTTGATATTCTTGGCCCGGTTGGCGTACTTCAGAGTGTTGTGTGTGTCTTCGTACGAGAGGGACGAGGGGCTGAAATATTTCAATGGAATACGTAATATTTCACCATATGGATGCAGATTATATAGATAATTCCACTGAGGCCTAAGTGATGCTGTTTATTTGATCAACTCTTGTAGGGATGAGACACGCGCAGACATTGGCAGAGAGTTAAGCTCTCTGGGCTCTTCATACTTATGGTCTCAAACATTTTTCTTTCAAATATTGTATCCCTCAAAAAAGTCTAGACATTTTATAAAAACCAAACAACTATTGTAAGACTGATCATGGCGAGGGAATAGTTGGTCACCCACCTGACAGCAGCAATCATCACCGTACGGCAGTTACCTCCGAGCGAGTCCTTCAGAAGACGTGTCAGCTTGCTGTTACGGTAGGGAATGTATCCTTTAGCCTGCAGCAACCAAACAAACCGTCTCAGAAACACAGCTCTTTCAAGAGATATCTCTGTTTGTATTGGAATTAAGTCCTGAAATGAATAGGTGTGGTGTACACAGGCTAACCAGAATACACTATCCCATTGATAACACCTGCTTTAGTGCCTTTTCTTTCCTTCAGACATATCACTGACCCACCTTCCCGTCAGCCAGAGCATTGATACAGTTGCCGAGAGCCAGCAGCGAGCGGTTGATGTTAGCCCCTTCTCTGAAGCGAGCCCCCCTGTTAGCGGTCACTGTGGCTCGTTCAGATCCCGCCAGGTCAATGAGAGACATCTTGGCTACACGGACATCTGTGGTCAAGCTTGTTACGCGGTCTCTCTGACGGACAAACACCTGCAATCACAACAGACAAACACCTGCAATTACTACATACAAACACCTACAATTTCCACAGACAAATAACTGCAATACCTTCAAACAAACACCTGCAATTCACACAGCCCAACACCTGCAATTACTACAGACAAACACCTGCAATCACAACAGACAAACACCTACAATTTCCACTGACAAATACCTGCAATACCTACAAACACCTGCAATTCACACAGCCAAACACTGGCAATCACCACAAACACCTGCTATCAACACAGGCAAACACTTGTAATCATTACAGACACCCACCTGTAATCATTACAAACACCTGTAATCACCACAGACAAACACTGGTGACCATTACAGAGAAACACCTGCAATCACTACAGACAAACACCTGCAATTCCCACAGACAAACACCAGCAATCACCACAGGTAAACACCTGTGTACATAAACAGACACCTGTCAACCATCTACAACAACAAAGGATCAACAAAAAGGCTCGGGAACAATGTGGTCATTGTTTGAAAGGATTGGATGTTACCTGGAAGACGGCATGGGAGCGTGAGGATTCAGCGTTAGCATCAGTGGGATGCTGTGTACGGTTCTGGTTACCAAATGCCAGCATGTGTAACAACTCCTCGGCTGAACCAGGCTGCAAGACAAGGTCAGAGGTCACACACATTCAAAGTGGACACTGCAATCCAACTCAGTCACACCAAATGCTGAGAGATTGTCTTCCATTACGACCTTGACACTGACCTTGTGGAGAGAGAGTCCTGCTATGACGACCCCAATGTTTGGGTCTTCCCGTAGTGGCAGGAAGTTAGCGGGCATGAGCAGGTCTCTGATCTGCTCATTGTACACCTGTATATGGAACACAACCAAGTGGGGGGATAACACGTCTTGAAATGCACACGCCAGAACCAACCACAATTAGTCATTACTGGTTGTTTTGGAAGAGCTCAAATGTTAACGAGGGGAGCATCAAGACGCTAAATGAAAGCGTAGAGACCTGAGAGGGTTCCACTTGAGAAGACTCTTGTTTATTGATTTACTTAACCCCTTAACTGTTTCTGACGAGTACTCTCGTCCATGACAGGTTACCATGCATTGTTTCTGACAAGTTAACTCGTAGAAGCACTCTCACCCATTTCACAGCTGTTTCCGTTGAGTTAACTCGTCCACATAAAATTTGTGAAAAATAGTAAAATTCATTTATTTAATTGAATACTGGGGGGAAGTTAAGGGTGTATTTGGATTGAACAGTTAAGTGGGTTAAACAATGAGTTGACCTCGAGATAGGAGACAGCCACGTCACATATCTTGGTGTCCTTGATGTCCTCCATGCGTTTGTAGAGTTCCATCATGGTGTGGAATATGACACCAGGACACTGTGGGGAGCCCAGCATAGTATGGGTTTTCCCCGCCCCGGTCGCTCCGTAAGCAAACACTGTCGGACAGAGAAAGGACGTGAAATTCTACGGTATGTATAACATGGCAAACTCAGTGCAAGAGGATATCATAGCCCAGCAATGCAATCTAACATACACACAATGTACAAAAATTTCTACTGAATGTAAATGGTTAGTCGCAAGCATCGTCGTACCTGAGCAGTTAAAGCCGTCCAGATAGCTATCCAATATCCCTCTGACAGCGTTGTTGTACAATTCTTCATTGGTCACACCACCATCAAAAACACAGTCAAATGCATAGCGGATATCTTTCTGCTGTTTCTTGGTCAGATCACGAGCTTTCCTGCGGCGTCCCTGGTAGAAGTTGGGAGATCCACTTTCTTTGGGATCAAAGATGAGCAAGTGATCATCGACAACGCGGACTATGTTTTTGTGGTTGCCTTCAAGTTCACGTTTGTTTTCCGGCCTCACTCTGATGACCACGTTAATGTTGCTTCGCTGAGCTGACGGGTCTACGCTGGCAGCCCCTGGCTGGGAGCGCCGGTGAACCATGTTGAATACGTGAGGTGTGCTGTGGTCCTGACTTACAATCCGCCAGTGTGGGACCTGTCACATAACAGCATTTCTTTATGCTTTAAGTCATCATATGATACAGACCAAAAGGAAACAAATGAACCCTCTGCTAGAATTCACCCAGTAGAGCTAACAAGGCTTGCATCAAGTCTTTCAAAAGGGAACCACAGGAGGAATGAGTTTAATGCCGAGTCCAGGGACGTAAACTAACTGATATGTACCACTACCTCCCTCCAACCTACCAACCACAACCATCAAGTCTGGAGCAAGGAACAAACAGATCAGTGAAAATTGACATAGACCAGCCAACAATAATGCTACTCTTTTTGCTCTGTAATCTGAACTGTGCACTGAATAAATAGATGCCATGGAATTGCTGACTTAACTAGCTGTCATTGCAGAGATGAGTCTGGTATCTGCAAATTTAAGGGGTAAACCATGAGGGCATCTACATGAATCTTTGTAAAGAAGTTTCTGACGACTCAAAAAATTTTTGCGTAGACTGTTCCAATCAATGGTGACGCAATATAAATAGGACAATTTGTATTGGTCAGGACTTTAAGTTTAAACTGTTTCCATTATCAACACCAGGCGAGTCTGTCAGGGGAGTTTCTAGATAAACTAGTTTGCAAATGAAATCCCATGCATCTTGTCATGACAGGGTGTTGTACATACTCATTTATATGCCACATAGGCCATTTGTATTTCCTTGCTTTGTTTTTGCAACATGCCACCAAATGGTCACATTTCTGTCTGCATTTATTGGTTATATACCTATTTTCTCAGACCTCATTTATTATACAGATGCCACTAAAGCGTGCCAATCTTTTTGGTTAAGACAACATATCACATGTGCATAGCTTTGTTTCATTATAATATCAGCCTGATTACACATTACTGCATAATACAATGGTTCAGTAGGCAACCATAACCAAATAACATCGGTATAACACGGACTGCCCCCATTTTTGCACTACTAGTGCCAAAAGTGGGGAGTGCCACTAGCCCAAAAGACGGTTCGATTACCTTGTCTATCAGTATCACTGGCTAGCGAACTCTCAATGTCCCCAGTCAGAGGCCTACCTCAATGCCAAGCCAAATGTGGTAGACTGGTCAGAAATCATGAAAATATTTCTTCGACCAATATGGACCTTTTCCAAATATCTATTTGAAATAGCCATACGGATGTCATTGTGTTCGATTCAATTGTTGATTACCTAGGTTTTCTATTTTCGCTGAAGTTGTAGGAAAGCCTTGTAATACATAGCACTTGTAAATATCAGTGGAAAACAAATTCGAAGCGGAATATCGTCCACAAATGCCATTCCTGCTCAAGTCTATGTGAAAACAAAGCAATTTCGTCATAACGTACTTTGTTATCCGAGACAAAAATGGCGATAAAAGGAGCAGCTTTAATGTTTGCGATATGTTTTTGATTAATTTGTGCATAAAATGTAGATTGATGACGATCTGGATTTTTCAGTGAGCACCGTAAGATGTTTAAGAATAACCAGATATGGTTCATCTTTGTATTTGTTTAACTATGAACCGAGTCAGTGAGATCCCAACCAAACTTTGCTCTTGTCAACCACATGGAGAAACATTGAATAGGCCAAACGCCAGAATGTATCCCCGTTTGTCTTTATCCCAGAGGTGTTCGGTTCCAGCTGTGTATTAGTTAGTTGTAATAAACAAATCTAAGAACACAGAACCCTCCGACTGCGCGTGACACTTTCCTTTATTTGATAATTGACAAATTGAGGCAGATCTTCTTAAACAGGTGATTCTCTTTTTGCAGAAACTCCTCCCATCAAATACATTAGGCACGGAAAGAACACCTTCTAAGCTTACATCTACATCAAACGCGCCGGACACTTTCCTTCAAACCTAAGAAATTATTCTGCAATTACTAGATGGAGAATTAAACGAAGATTACCTTAAACATACAGTAATTCAGTCGCAGGTGAATGATATATTGTAAAAGACTTGTGAATGAGTACTGCATCAAGGCACAGTGACTCACACACCTTCCTCTCACTTGGACCGAAGAGATTATAACTACGCTAAGAGGGGCTCACTACGACAGACAGTCAAATCAATACCTCCGAGCGATAGTGACATGTAATAATCTATATCTTTATATAGGTCAGGCGAAAACACGCTCGTTGAATGAGCTAACTTGAGTGCCTGCGCTCACTGCCAACAAAATACGCGAACACGTTTGTCATAACGTCTATCTTAAAACGACATGGACATTTTGAGGTGGGGTCGCCTTGACCAATCAGATGTATCCATTACAACATAGATACTAGTCCCATGTGCTTTTGTTGATTTCTATAGTAGCTCCACATGCCGATGAGCTTGCTGGAAATGCTCACCACATAAGCCAATAAGAGTGAGCCCCCTTAATGTAGCTATGGGCTCTTATCTTGTACAAATATATTTTCCCCATGGAGTGACAGCGATTGTTAAGGGCTCAAAATTAGTTCGTCAGAGTATCGATAAATCCATCGCCATGCATGTAGCCTAGATCTGTTTGTTGCCTATATACTTATATCCGAACATATGTATGGATGAGTACATAATTAATTTCAAAAACTCCATCGCGATAATTATTTTATCGCATGGTCACGCGGATGATATGCGACAACGAACACTTGCCATCCATATGGCACGCAAACCTGTGGCCTGCAATTCGGACTGGTACTCAGGGGTTCGGAGGGTCCGGTGTTACTTTCAGGGAGGTTGTGGACACAGGGATTTGCATTGACCAGCCGGCCGCTTTCTTCCCGGAGAACCGCCTGTAATATGTACCATATATATTTATCAAGGTATATATATCTCAGAGGCTGTTGTATTTTTCTTTCTAAGTGGCAAGAGCGGGGGAGAAAGGGAGAACACAGGAGGTGATATACACTAATCTGTTTTCGCACGGTGCACCTCTGTCCCATCACACAACAAAACCAACTCATTGGTTTCATCAGTTCAGTAAAAAAATTATGTCAAAAGAACAAACTGTCGAGCTTGGTTCTGTCGACTTTGAATACGTGATGAATTGAAGACACAAACGACGTTGTGGGACCGAAAGAGGAGAAATATTCTTCTAAAGACAGGATAACTTCTTTATTTATCAA
The DNA here is from genome assembly GCA_034190875.2 of Urechis unicinctus. Classification (NCBI taxonomy): domain Eukaryota; kingdom Metazoa; phylum Annelida; class Polychaeta; order Xenopneusta; family Urechidae; genus Urechis; species Urechis unicinctus. Next base: position 17,834,976 of record CM067358.1, read on the forward strand.
AGTGACCGAAAAGGATTATATTTAATTATGGTTGGTGATCTTGCTCTCTCGTGAGCGTGTGTTCACACCCTTATATCCCGTTACTTTTGGAGGCAGCCCCCCTTCAGCGAGCGTTATTGGCTGAGAGGCTTCTAGCAGGTTCACCAATGAGGTCGCCCCGTAATGAGGTAGTTAAGTTGGGGTTAATGAATAACTGACGGGTAACTGGCGCGCCAGAAGCTTTAAGGTAGAGAGGGTAAAATTGAGTAAAACTGTTTAGGACAAAACGCTTTAGCCGACGTGGTGCTGGGCGTATTAAAAGCTTGGACAGAGCACGAGGTCACAAGGGTATTGTTCCAGACATTGTTTGTGGACATAGTATGGCTTCTTGCTTAGAAACCAAAGCTTGGTGGGTTATAAATAGACAAGCGACCATACTCGGATTTCCGAATCATCTGGAGATTATGTGGACTAAACTGCGGTAAGCCGCTCAGTATGAGGGTTGTTTTTAGACACGACGTGACCTTTGTCACTTCGTTGCTACCAACAGAGAAAATCCCTTAATTGAAGTCGTTATTTTATGAGATTACTTAAACTAAGTGGCTTAATCGCAAACAAGGTGCAGCTTAATATATATTCCCTGAGAATGAATCTGTGGTTTGTATCCACAACTCTCTGGTTGTCAGGATCGCAGCCGCTCGTAACATAACTGTCGATCCGCAGAATCGTTGTTTCGTTAACACCGAATAAATTTGTCTCAAATATGCGTTACACCCTACCAATTGCTAAGTCGTTCTCGAGAGACTGTTCACCCGGTAATGACAGATAAATTGTAAACTCTTTCGCGCGTTTAGGAATGAGATATAGGTGGCAGCGGAGTCGTCATGGTTCTTCCCCGATTGCAAACATAGATAGATCCAGTGATAGGTAGTGTGTGTGTGTGTGTGTGTGTGTGTGTGTGTGTGTGTGTGTGTGTGTGTGTGTGTGTGTGTGTGTGTGTGTGTGTGTGTGTGTGTGTGTGTGTGTGTGTGTGTGTGTGTGTGTGTGTGTGTGTGTGTGTGGTGAAGTGGGGGGGGGGGTGGGGCAGCGGGGCGAGATAAGGGGAGGAAGATAACTGCACCCAAGTGCGGGGGAGCAAGGGAGAACACAGGAGGTGATATACACTAATCTGTTTTCGCACGGTGCACCTTTACTCCATCTGCCAATACTGATCACAATCACACAACAAAACCAACTCAATAGTTTCATCAGTTAAGTAATATTTTAATGTCAACAAAACAAACGCTATAGCATACGTATTATTTCAATCATAGTTAAACCATAAGAATGCGAACAATAAATACAGAATATGATATCACAGTTGCATTAATATTCCCGTAAAACACGTGAGATTCGGACCCTCCTCTATCAAGTGTCAAAAGTCCTGAAAAGCAGTAACTCTCACACACACTAAAACTCAGTGTTGACTAGACTTCAATCTCTACCCTACAGATGGCGCTCCCATACACAGACGTTCAGACACAAACACATACACCCTTTCATAGATTCACAACTATTGACTAGAGTATGTTTCGTTATACTAAGTCTCATGCAATGGTCAAGACTTAAGTGTACAATCTTTACCATTGAATTAAAGGAATTGCATAATCAAATGCTCAAATATATGTCTGCGTATAATATAGATCTGTTCTCTGAACACCGGCGTAACAAACTTGGAAGACTGACTTATTTGTGTGTCTTTAAATCACAGCCCCTTATTTTCCCAATCATCATCGATCTTTCTGACCATTAAGACTTATCGATTGATTTCAATCGAAACAGCCACTTATTCATGAAATGTTTAGCTGAGAGAGTCGCATTTGTTAATGGAATATATATTGATCAACATGAAGCCTTCCTTATCCCGTCGGACTGTCAGTGACGTCACGTCAACATTTGGCAAATTGGTCACGGAACTGATAGGCGTGCATTTCCTTTTACAGTCAGGTATTCCCGTTGCAATGACAGCATCCTCCTCGCAGCGCATAGTGACGCTTCCTTTAGGAAGAAAATCTCGAATGTCTAAACGAAACGACCATAAAGTGCGGCTGCCGGAAGTGACGCTGCCAACCATTGTCATATGTAGACTGAACTTGTCCTTTTTATTTTTCCTCGTCTTATGATCCCAGATGCTCGATTCGATCTTCTGTTGCCATTTTTGCTGCATTGAGGTGATGATTGAGGTTGAGTCGGATGGTGAGTGGGTACGGGACGGACATCTGTGTCGCCGATATATCGGGGAGTTGGGGATGTCCAGATACGATGAGTTCATAGCAGCGATAAAACTCATGATGGTCGTGTATTCTGTTATAACACTCCTGAAACCATCACAACACATATCAAACGTGAGCTCATTCGTACACATTGGGCTGTTCATAGAATATCATGGAAACATCGTTAACGACTTAAGTACAGGAAACTAATGAACAATATTTTATATCAACAGTTTTGTAGCTTATGCACAACTGATAACTCTATTTTAATGATTTTAATACGTCATGTTATTAAATAATGTTACAAGAACGCCTTATCTTAAACTTACAACAATCGTCAACCGAGTATGTTACAGATATCAGTGACTCAATTAACAACAAATAATATCGAGGTACGTCAGCACACACCTGAAATGGAATCAGCCTGTTGATTTTATTCCACGTTTAAAGACTGAGTTGAAATCTTAGCTTCTGTTCGACTATTTTGACAGCAATTTGAGGTGTCGGACCTTATTGGTGGGTGTTCAGTGTTGGAATGATATCGTACCGTCAGGAACTCCTTAGTACGATTCTATTTTAACCAACATCCATACGTACGTAACTGGTAATGACGTCAATGATTCGCTTGGCCATGAAAACCGTCAGCGTTCTTATGCATATTCATGATGTTAGCCGCACTGTGATTGGTCAACATGGCCACGCCGCCGCAAATACGCCAATGGTCGCTGAGGGCTTTAATATAGCTTGGCAAAAAGCGGCGATTCTGTCTTTAAGATGTATAAGTGATACAAAAAACAGGGTTTCCTGGGTGACTCCACAACAAGTTCGACCAATGAAAGGAGGTTGTTATTATTTTATAGTCCTGTTTACATATCGATGTGGGGCTAAATACAGACACCTCGAGGCAATGCGTCATATATGCACCTAGAGTTGGCGGTGTATCACAGGCATATGGCTTACCCCCAGTCACCAGGAAGAGGTGTTTGCTTTCGAGGCTCAACGAGTGCAAAATGCTTCGCTGTCACCGTGATTTATCCCGGGATGACGTCACGTCAGAGTCACGAGTTGGGTCGTTGGCAAATCAGGACGACTGTGAACTCTTGGGCAGGTGCGAATGATAAGGCAAGGTGCGAGTAGGGAAGTGTTATATTGGTACAAACAGACGGAAACTGATCAATAACATTGTTACACAAGAAACGTGCACCGAACCAGCGTGAATTAGCATTGCTGAGATATACTGTGACTTTATCGATATTATTATGGTTAAAGGTTGTTGAGTACTAGCTGACATAGCGACAGCGTTAATCGCATAGAGCTGCTTGTGGAGATTGGAGCTCCGTAACTATTGACATCGGTTCTGAGCCAACAACTATGTTACTATGGCCTCTGACCAAGTCTAGAGTCACGCAATTCAGCGTAATAACAACTTGTGGACGGCGAAACAGATCAGTTCCCGGCTGGAAAAAAAACCCTGGATAAACTCTTTCACACCATTTCCAGAACTTGTTTTGTTATCACATGCCAGCTTATTCGGCGAACCGGCAATAAATCAGGCTTCGTATAAATCGCCACTTACATTCTGTGTTTAACCGGTCAACGTACGCATGCGCATATGAGTTTTTATCCTTCCACCATGAAAAAAGTCTAGAAGCTGCCAAATGTGTTCGTGGAAACCGTAAAGACAATGAATGTGGCGACATATTTTTCTCGACAATATTCTGGAGGATCTCGTTGGCTCAATTAAATGGCTTGTTGAAAATTGTGCTGTTAGATTGTCACCTCAAGCTCACGGAGGGTGACGTACCCTTCCAAACAACCCCTACCCTCTTTGGTTCCTCACTTATCATCTTTGGCCTTGTGGGTTGGTGCTTCCAACTGTAATATTGTCCATTGCTGGATCCGTGACCTTAATGAATTGATCTTCTTTTAATGTACACATAATTAACAAGTGATCAATATTATAAAGACGAGCAAATAAAAGCACTGTAAGTAAACAAGACCTATATTTCGCTCACCCTATCATTTCTCGTGAGAGACATCATTTCTCGTGAGAGACATCATTATTAGCCCAACAGACCAACAGTCGATCGAGTACTACCTTGTTGGTCTAACAGGAGAACCCGTTTTTATCAGTAGATTGACAAATATGCTGAACTTAACACCACTCATCCCGTTAAAAATACATACTGAGAAGAATGAACATCCACAAAGCGCCACTTGGTTCAAAAGAGCTAATCATTATAGCTAACGGTAGGCCCTTTTTCAAAGCACTGGCTGTTCTTGTGTAATATTCATATGAGCTTGCGTATTTTAATCGTATGTATACTAGAGGTGCTGTTAGTATTTATGTAGTTTCAAATAATGGTTTAATGTGGTCAGACGAATTTCCTTATATCTACCTGGCTTTTCTCTACACTTCATCCCAAAATACCAGAGGCTGTTTGTGCAGAATCTAAAAAATTTAATGTAAGTTAACTTCAGATTGACTCTTAACTGGGATTTGATAAGAGGAATATAGCAAAAAGTAAGGCGAAAAAAACCCCGGATCAAGTCAAACGAAGAATGAAACGACCCTGATTTTGGTAAACAAACTGAATAATGATTAATATCTACGTTTTCCTTGTGTTTTATATTTCGTTTATCCCGTTGCATAAATTGAACTTAATCTACGAGTGGTGCCCGAAAAGAAAATAATAAGGAAGCGAGCAAATAGATCCTTGTTCTAAGGAAATCCCTCCGCCCAGGCGCTGGACGCTGTGTGAGGCCGCGGTTGTCTATATATAGTAACAACCGTAATCCTACCACAGCTCCGAGCTCCTGTGGTTAAGCCAAGCATGTCCTTGTCGGAAACAAGAAGGAAACACGCTCTCTCACATGACTCCAATAATCCTATCACCGAACGAATATAGATTAGTCATTGAACTTGAATTTTATACACCATGCCTTTAACATTTTGAAATAATTTTAGCAGTTCAAATTAAAATATGTAGCAGTGCTTCTAACCGGGGTTTATGTTTGTGTGGGAGGCTTGTGAGGTGAAGTGTGTGTGTGTGTGTGTGTGTGTGTGTGTGTGTGTGTGTGTGTGTGTGTGTGTGTGTGTGTGTGTGTGTGTGTGTGTGTGTGTGTGTGTGTGTGTGGGGTGGGTGTGCTGTTCTCTATAAGTGAAGGTAAGTAGGGATTTCCCGCCTATGTGGGTCGCTTTTGGGCATTATGGTATACGAATGGGTCGATTTTGTGACTGCCAGGTATAGGGAAATGGGTCGATTTTCTTTAATGGTCAGGTATACAGATAGGTCAGATTTTGGGTCTTATCTTATACAGTCTAGAAGATAACTTGGCCGGTCAGAGCGTCTGCGCCATTTACTACTATCGACATTTCGTGCCCTTTAAATGGTGATATCTGATCGTCAACAACCGTGAGGGAACTTGCTTGAGACTTACAACAACGATGGTCTGTTTGTCGGGGACATGTGTAACATACACAACTGTATAATTCAATTACTTGGCTTATCTCGAGTCCTATCTTGAGCAAACACTAATGCAAGGGTACCTCTTTCTCACCTTTGGTTGGTCTAGATTTTGGTCGGATTTTTCTAAGAGAACCCCTGCGGCCCGGCCTGTGAATGAATTTGTAAAACAATAAATCTTCAAAGATTTAAATCAGGATATTGGAATGTCGCATCGTGACGTGTGACATAGCGATGCACGATACGCACTCTAAGTTTACGAAGAAAAGTCTTGAAGGAATGTAAACTTTATTTCTTTACTTAGACATTTGAATTTTGGATAGATCTTTTCTGAAAGGGTGGAGAGACATGAGTCGAGCTCGAAGGCCAGGATAGAACTGATTCTATTTTGTGGAAATGATTCCCTCAACGAATAAGGCTCGCTATCCCAATTATCATGAGACATGCAGCAGTCGGGTCAGTGAGGTCCGGGATGTTACCCGGGCCTTCGGGCGTTGCCCAGTCAGGATGGGCATGTGTCGAAAGGGTGTCGGGTATACATTAGGAGTGGGGGCTGGTGGTAGGTGACACTTATGGAATTGGAAAGCTGAGGTTTTATAATTTAGATCAGATGTGGGGAGTTATTCTCTACAACTGATGGCTGAGTGGGGTACGTTATGATTATGGGTAGTTGTGTTGTCATAATGTTAATTTGGCACTGAAAGAGGAAGGTTGAGCAAATAGTTTATAGCTCTTTGGGTTGACTGCAAGGAGTCCGTCATAATTGGGTTTCGATCCCTGATATAATTACAAATTGCATCTTTCAGTCGATTGTGGAAAAAAACCGAAAGAGTAAGAAAGTGGTCAAGATGAAGTTTTCACTACCCTAGATCTAGAGGCTGAGCCCCTGTGTTTTATTGATACTTCACACCTTTACTACAGACGCCAAGCCAGATCAATCTGCGACTGAGGGAAAATCCATTGTTTATTCCCTTGGGATATCAAGAGGTCAAAGCAGCCTGACCGCTAGCTGTGAGCTGGTGGTCCGCGCTCGTCAGCACAGTACTTATTTAATGTACAATCAAAGATGCGTGCCTGAACCAAAGGCCGAAGAATTTGGTATACCTGTTACGATCCATCTTTAAATTCGGCCAATTTAAAAAATTGTCCTGAACTAACCTGAAATTTCAAGATGGGTTCACCCATTTTGAAAAATTGCACAGCCGAATTGACTTATATTCACTTTCTTGCCACCTCAGCCTATTTTTTTACAATACTACTTATCAATTCTAATAACACAAGTAAAGTCGCGATTTCCCCATGGTAAAGCATGTATGGAGTACAGCGGTAGTCCTAAGCAAAATACTTTTTGGGGTTGCGAAATATGTGTGTATATGCGTTCAATTCAGTTATTTATTGTTCTAAAATACTCTAATCATATCTCAAAGGTGGCTGATACCTTAAATAAAGCTCTTTAAATGCCAAAACAAAATATATCCTTACAAATCACAATATGGCGAGCGTTATGATGTCACATGGAGATAGCTATCCCGAGAATAGTATGACGCTAGCCGTAATTTGGCGCGAGCGTAGGCATATCGCTGCATTAGGTAAAAAATCACTCATTTGCCACAGGAAAAAATGTCTGGGAGGGAGAACCCAACAGATAACAACTACCCGAACCTGTATTTAGTATACCCCCATCGGCGTTATAAATATTTAGAACCATTAAGTGGAAGTTATGTATATTGAGTCGACATTGAGTCAAAATCACAGATTGGAATACATTGCGCAGATATAAAACAAGGGACCCTTTCGGAAGAGAGGGAACCTATCTTGATAATTACTGTAAGTATGAAGTGTCATTTACGTGGAGTATTTTAAGTTGGGTCAGCCATTTACTTGCCCCAACTTAAAATAATAGTCCAGGTTACATCTAGATCTTTTCCAAAATCTATTGGATTCGTTCTTGATACGTGATCATAGATCCCTGATAGTTTCATGAATTCACTATGCAGTGCGATTTACTTTGGCACAACAAGGCAATAATGTAAAAATAGGCCCATGGGACATGGGGGAACTTGGCGAACTGAATCGGCCCATAATTGACCGAGTTATTGTGGATTTTAGTCACCGCAATTCAACCAATTTTCATTGCCATCGCATGTTTATTGATGATTTTATAAGCAATCGTATTAATAAAGTCATCCTGCTGTGCGGGGCCAGGATAGATTGACAATGATTTGGCGGCGTGCCATACTTGCGGGCGCCCCGTAAGGCGAGCAGAGAGTAGCGGTGACGTATGTCCAGCGCGATAAGTGGCGAATAAACCAGTGAAATGGCAGCAGAAATAATTGGTATGAGGGTAAAGTGTTAATTTGGAATAAGGGCCACCGAACATGCGGGTCTGAATGAGGGTCAATTTTGCTTGTCCCAACGTGCCGAAAACAGAGGTTGTAAATAAAGGTATCTCAATTGTGGCGTGCCTTGGGTACACTGGCTGACGACGCTTTTTACGATATCTTATCAATAAGGGCGGTCACAATGTGATCAATTAACTCAAACCGGCCCAATAACCGTCGCATCTGATCAGTTAAGGCCAAAATTTGATAAATGTCAGTTCAGATTAGCGCGCCCGACAAATCGCTGCGGCAGCCATTATCTAGTACAGACCCAGGCGTGTGACGTTAGTAAAGTTACCCGTTGTCAGAGACTCAGGGAGTTCCCTGTTGTCCCAGGCGCAGCAGTGACTTGGCCGGTGTCTTTTTTCTCTTCATCGGAGACGTCTGAATCGCTCATTTCTGGTTAGAATCTGCAAGGCGAAATTTGCTCTGCCGAAGCAACGATGGTCTGCTAATGATCTGTGTCATCCCATGTCTCTTCGTCGCTCTCCTGAAGTGATGAAATAGCGAAATTACCACCGGCTTTTTTGCGCTAATCGTAGCGCAGATCGCGCCTAGAAACGAAAACAATGCCGAAGCTGACGTCACACGGAGGCGATTAATTATTCATGAGCTCGCCATCTCGATACGCCGGACTCGTCTTTAAAGTTTGGCCCACCATTTATGACAATCGAACGCATTATGTCCATTTTATAAGCGATCGAATTTTTTTTGCCAATTATAGCTGTTTCCGAACTTTTATCTGCGATTCATGAGAAAACTACGCATAATTCGCGCGGACATGCGTAGAAGAGTTACCTACAAATTCATGTAAAAAGTCGATCCAGTATTGATGAACATATCGGGGTGTTTATGTGTTCGACATAATGTTCGTCAAAACATTTCAGTGCTTTCCCGATGCTTTTTTCCAGGATGCCTCGGACGTGTTTGCTAAATAAGCCTCGACAAACCGATAGATGGGAACGAAGGACGTAAATCACGCTTATCGCATGGCACCCACCTCTCAGCCAATCAGAGCTCGTGAAACAACGGTAGTCGGCGTTTGATATGTTCTTGTCGGACAGCTTTCTGTTGGACTTCTTCTGGCAAAGAGCATGGATTTGAATTTATCTCCATGTATTCCTACAGATAAACACACTCGCTTTATTGTAGCCCTCAGTTGACTCACCACACGCATATTCTACTCCTCCATTTTTCGGATATGCTGGAGATGTTGCCTGCCACCTTGCCGATAGCCTGTTTCCAGAGGTAGGAGTGCTAGCTCCATAAGCCGTGGAAGACCACTGGTACGGTCACTGGCCACTGGTCTGGGGTTCAACCGTAGCTTTAGGTTGCATGAATTGCGGGCTGGTCCCGATTACTCTCTGATGCGACAGTGTTTACAGACCCATTCACGTTTCCCTGGTACTACCAATGGCTCGTTTCATACATGCCGGATGTTTTGTGGGTGTGCCAGTCTAGATTTGTCATCCAAACGCGCCTTGGATAGGCCAGCACTAATTTGCTTCTGTGCTGTGCTTGCTGCCAGCACACAACAGGGTCATTAACCCGGTGTCGTACCTCACCATGGTGTAATCAAACCCACATGGCTAATCTTACATCGTCTTCTGGATGTTGCTCTTGGGTAGGTAAAGCATCCGTCCTGCGAGCAACGCAAATTAGGCAGAGATCATCGAGGGGAGCTGCTCGTGCCTGTTCTCTCTCCCCCCCCCCCCTCCACCACTCTACTCAGGCATCTCAACTCGTGCCGCTGTTTGCCCTATTTCTTTACATTCTTGCTTGTGGCCCTTCACCAAATTTACTCCAGAATATCCGTAAGGTAGTGCTCACAAAAGTATGTACGCACTTTAAACCTGGCGTTGTGGAACTTGCCGATCAACACCAGATTTATCCATGAAACACGACGTGGCTGCTTGATGATTTATCCATGTAACATGACGTGGCTGCTTGCTGATTTATCCATGTAACATGACGTGGCTGCTTGCTGATTTATCCATGGCACATGACGTGGCTGCTTGCTGATTTATCCATGTAACATGACGTGGCTGCTTGCTGATTTATCCATGGCACATGGCGTGGCTGCTTGCTGATTTATCCTTTTGACAGCCAACTCTATCATATAGGATCTCAGTTCTGATATTTGCGGCATGATACTGCGACCGCTCGTAGAGCTGCAAGACAGCCTGGTCTTTGTGCATTGAATATTAGTTGACTACGTGAAATTGACATTGATTCTGGTTGTGCACCAGGTTTGAGGCTTGGTGTATGGGGTGTTGTAGCGTGCTCTGGGGTGCAATATGAAAACATAAGCAATGCAACAGAACGCTCATTGTGTTTACTTCAAATCAACTGTGAAGAAAAGATTAGTGACCGAATATGAATGTTAACATTATGTGTACAGATATGCTGATAGGTATCTGTAGATGATGCATCCACATGCTGTTATATCAAATGTATAAGAAAGGCACACTTTGGTGTGGCGACACAGCTTTACAATCGTACTTTTTGCTTTACGATAACTTTAAAGATTTTGCACAATCATGTAACTGAGGAAGCACTATCAGGGGCGTAGCCAGGCTTGAAAGAATGTTACGCACAGACTGGGGAGAAATCTACAGTTCCAGACAATAAAGTCTAACCCCCCTTAGCTTTTGACTTTGATGCCATTTTTGGCCATATTTATTCTTTCACTTTTCAAATTGATGTTACGCACGTGCGTAAGTGCGTACCGCTGGCTACGCTCCCGATTGGAGTATCATTAAGACGTGCTATAAGTAGCAATATCTAATTAGTATTTAGACGGACACCTCGTAAGTGGTTGGTCATTGCCTGGTTTGTTGTACATATTAGGGTTGTCACTGCAACTTAATATTAGCAATTCAGCACCATTTGCATCAAGCATAAGTAAGCCAGGAATTCCATAATATGTACATACGTAACACTGGTGATGGATGACAATCCGCATATCTTGAGACCCACACCTACGCTTTTACAATGCTTTTGTATTATACGGTCATACAGATATGGAATGGGCCAAACACAATGGACAAGACAGCGAGCTTATTTTGCTGCTTGATATATTTAATAGGACAAATGAACTGTTGTGCGGTAGAAAAATGTTGACCTGTACTATGTCATTAGGTCGGTGTCGGTGTTGCATAGTGGTAAGAGAGCTTGATGAATTGAGACACAGAATAGCAAAGCTCAATGGATAGATTTCTATATTCATTGGCGACACATCCACTCTGTGCAGTTGAGCAAATGCGTGTTTATGTGTGTGTGTGTGTGTGTGTGTGTGTGTGTGTGTGTGTGTGTGTGTGTGTGTGTGTGTGTGTGTGTGTGTGTGTGTGTGTGTGTGTGTGTGTGTGTGTGTGTGTGTATGTGTGTGTGTGTGTGTGTGTGTGTATGTGTGTATGAGTGTATGTGTATGTGTGTGTGTGTGGGGGGGGGAGAGACGTTTGTCAGGTGGGGCTGGGGTATTCACAGTCAATTATAGTGCATTAAATTTTTTGAAATAACATAAGAGTATGTTTTTATACGTGGCATGATGATTCCTGATCAGTGCCGGTGAGAGAGAATACTGTTGCAAATTTATCCGATTCCCGTATTGTGACTTGGGAGACTTAATGCAATAAGGGTTTTCCTCCATTTCCCTCTTCACGCAAAGTACACATGCGAAAACGTTTTGTGCATTGCATACATACAGTTCCTCAGCAGAATTATTTCACAGTCAGAATGGTGAAATTTCTGGGCCATGGAAAACACAACATGTTGATAATACGCAGCAAAATATCTGACAATCGCGCAGGTCATTTCGAGCAAACATCGCCTCAAAAGGTGACAATCAGGCTATTAAAGCAGATTCAAAGCTGCAACATTCATTTTTTAAAGCACCGATCGATAGCATTGTTATTGAACACAAAACAAGAAGGGCAAGGAAAAGTCTGAAAATAGGAACTTGGTGCAAAACATTTTAAATGCATTGTAAACTTGATCAAACATGTCAATTATAGAGACTGAGACCTGGGAAAACAACGCAGATCACAATGCTGCCAATTAACGTCCCTGCTATAGAAAGCAAAGACTATTTTGTTGCTTTCTCTGTGGCATGAATGCCGTCATTCAAGTTCATCTTCAAATGACCTTCCCCCGTAGGAATTTGATGCTTTGAGCATTCAATACTTGTGCCTTACTTCCCTTTGGAAGAGGATTAACAAGTCGGATGCGTGGAATTCGTTAGAGCCCCAAACAACACTGGAAAATAAACAGAACGCCTCTCTCGGCTGAATAAGTTTCCGATCAACTATCGTGAAATATTAAATATCACGCTGACAATAAATCGAGGGTAAGGCTCGATCTAGAGAGAAAGCGAAAAAGAGCGAATGTGTGTGTGTGTGTGTGTGTGTGTGTGTGTGTGTGTGTGTGTGTGTGTGTGTGTGTGTGTGTGTGTGTGTGTGTGTGTGTGTGTGTGTGTGTGTGTGTGTGTGTGTGTGTGTGTGTGTGTGTGTGTGTGTGTGTGTGTGTGTGTGTGTGTGTGTGTGTGTGTGTGTGTGTGTGTGTGTGTGTGTGTGTGTGTGCAGGGGCGTAGCCAGCGATACGCACTTACGCACGTGCGTAACATCAATTGGAAAAGTGAAAATATAAATATGGCCAAAAATGGTATCAAAGTCAAAAGCTAAGGGGGTGAGACTTTACTGTCTGGAACTGTAGATATCTCCCCCGTCTGTGCGTAACATTCCTTCCAGCCTGGCTACGCCCCTGGTGTGTGTGTGTGTGTGTGTGTGTGTGTGTGTGTGTGTGTGTGTGTGTGTGTGTGTGTGTGTGTGTGTGTGTGTGTGTGTGTGTGTGTGTGTGTGTGTGTGTGTGTGTGTGTGTGTGTGTGTGTGTGTGTGTGTGTGTGTGTGTGTGTGTGTGTGTGTGTGTGTGTGTGTGTGTGTGTGTGCGAGTATATGGGTCGTAGTATCATATTACACCACATTTCTTCATACCGGTTACTTTGTAATCGTTCTTAGCACAGGCATTCAAGTCATAAAACCCCTCTCCTCTCGGGTTTCTTCTATATATAAGAAATCAGAGAGGAGGGCGTTTCGTAGTACAGCGCATATTTATTTACGCAAGTGCCTATGCATGTGAACTTCACTACATTGGATAAACATGATACTGGGAGAACATGAAACTTAATAAAGTGTCATATATATATATTTATATATATATATATATATATATATATATATATATATATATATATATATATATATATATATATATATATATATATATATATATATATATATATATATATATATATATATATATATATATATATATATATATATATATATATATATATATATATATATATGCTAATGGTCCATGTAATGCACGATATTGAAATCAAGCACTGTTAAGATTGATTGGCTTCAGCATATCAATAACACACAAAAGCAATGTATGACTTACCATCCAAAGGGTCACCGAATATATACTTACATAAGGCTATCCGTTAAATTGCGTGAAGCCAACACAGACATGATATAAATATCAAGATTATTGCAATCGATTAATTTCCTGTTTATTATAGATCTGAAACTACAAAGAACATCACTTAGCCTTACTGTCAGTAAGTTACTGACATTATATATATTAATTAAAACAGTGGTTTCATTGTCAAACATAGCTCCGGTGTAATGGTAACATGAATTTATACCGTTACGAAGAGTTAGTCAAACACAGTCGGCGATATCTCGTTTGGACTATATCTCGCGAAGGGCTATATTTCGCACCTAGAAAATAACATATATCAAGAGCCTTTACAAAAAATAGACCTTTCGCTCCAAAAAACTTAACACCACTCGACGCTATTCTTCAATGAATGCCATCGATAGTTCGTTTCCGAACAAATCGCGATACGAAGTCTGCCATTTTGGAAACTATTAATTCTCGCGATTTCCCGCATTGCCTTAGCATCCCAAGTGGGGGGCACTTACCCTAACTTGGATAGGAGTGTGCCGCGGGACCTCGAAATCCCGTACCCTTTGAACTCGCTGAGAATGAGAAAAAGTATACTCCATCGTACAAGGTATTATGCGATTGTCTAACCCGTCGTAAAAGTCGAGATGTCGAAAAAACCACCCCCTTCGTGCGGCACATGTATACTATATCCTTACACTTAAGTGCCCCCCCCCGGGCTTAGCATTAGACTTCGTCATTCTGTAAACAAACATGTTGCTGTGTTTCTGACTTTTTACCGCTTCCCAAATTGATCGAACTATAAAAAATTACCATGGATGAAATCCCCCGCCGAAAAGGGATAAAATCGTCCGTAAAACATCATTGCATTCTATAACTCCATCACTTGTGTATGTTTTGTGCTTGGTAGTTGTCTGAATCGATCTAAAAATAGTCGCATTGCGTTGTTTCGAAAAACGGTAAGACGTCTACGCAGACGTCTTGTAGGGCTATGTCAAACAATGTGTGGTCAAGGTTGATGTGCATTAACATTGCCACGTTTGTACGGCGGTAACGATAATTTGTAGGACTGCGGCAAATTCATGTATTGCTCTTTCAACTTCAAGTTAAGATGGAATAGTTATCATAATACGTTATTTACACCATAATAAATTTGCCTTTTGTTATCTATGATTCGGCAGGGGTGGAAATGATGATAAATAACTGGAGCAGATTGTACCAGTCACAGAGCTATTCACATTTTCACGCCGCTATTTGCAAATAAGCCCCGCCTTCAGGAATGAACAGATAGGACCGTTATGATTGTCGTCATCATAGCGTGAAGTTTTCAATATAGGTGTATCGAAGCTGTTTAGTCACGTAATGCTCCAACACCATTTCAACCCACTATAAACAGAGGTATTATTCGTCTATCGTACCGAATGGAGTCGCATTGGGTTAAGGCGACTATTTCTAGTACAGCGCTGATGGTTTGAATGATTGCTGGGCGCTATGTTAGACTTAGCAAGAGTTTATGTGTCATTCCATGGGAAGGAGAGTGCAGATTTGGAAAACGCACCGAAGAAGATACCTGAATTGAATAACAAAGGGTTGTTTGGTTGGAAAACACGCTGTCATCGTATTTCGACGTACAGCACAGCACAATGTGCATCTACAAATATGAAAAGTTGAGGATATTGGTTCGTTTATATCTAGTGGGTCATCACCTTTATAGGAGCAACATCATATCGAATAGTGGAATCCTGATATACCTAAAAGCTGGGCGACTTGGACAGCAAATATGACGGGGACGAGCTCTGTTACATATTGTCAGCCCGTGGAAAAGTCATGCGATATGCTATAGATAGACCGCCCTGGTGACGGTGATCCTCTCTCATTTTAGAATGAGACTGTTTGTCATAGTATGCATATCAGCCAGCCGCGGAGTCCCGAGACGTTAGATTAATAGGCCTATGTTCTACCGTTCATTTCATGGTAGTACCAGCTGACGACGGACGTGTGTTTCACTCATTTTCATGTTAATTAATGGTGATATTAACGAGGCATGGTTGAATAAAACAAATATAAAATTAGTTCACCAACATATTTATTCACGCCCCATGACATGAGTTACAGATGTGCAGATAAAAAGAAATAGGCTTTCCCAGGTTCTGAGTTTTGAAAAGGCCCGTTCGATGGTACACATGGAAAAGTCGTGGACAGCAAATCTACAAAGCCACAACTTGACAGCGTTTCTTCGACTTCTCTCATCTTTAGATTGATATCTTCATACTTAGCATAGTCGATAACATAACTTGTACAATTCAAAACCCCAACCAAAAGCAAGGAACCCTCTGGTTTAAGAAATTGTGTGGCTTTTTTAAAGATATTTTTGTAGGCTTGAAGATCGTCGGATGCGGCGCAGATCGTGAGCACGGATGTGATACAGTCGACTGGAACCAGGTCAGATTGCAGCGCTCCTAACGGTGAATCAGCACGCAGGTCACATGGGTAGATGTCGCGTATTTTAGCCCGCATGCGGGCCTCCACATCCGCTGCGGTCGTCCTGTCGGCACAACGTTAAAAAGTTCTTTGACATTCGGAGATTACTCAGAAGCAAAGCTGACCGAGTTAATGGTTGGCTGAGAAACAATATTTAGATTGAAAACAACAACAACAACAACATCGACAATCTGTATGTATGTATGTATGTATGTATGTATGTATGTATGTATGTATGTATGTATGTATGTATGTATGTATGTATGTATGTATGTATGTATGTATGTATGTATGTGTGTGTGTGTATGTATGTATGTATGTATGTATGTATGTATGTATGTATGTATGTATGTATGTATGTGTATGTATGTATGTATGTATGTATGTATGTATGTATGTTTGTGTGTATGTTTGTACCTATGTAAGTACGTACGTTCGTACATAGGTAAATTATTGGACGATTTTGAATAATTTTTAACTTCTTGATACATTTTGCCAATTTCGCCCATGTACCTATGGGCCTCTTGTTAATTTCTCAAATATTACTCACTCATCCCCTTCCATTTTCGCGACGTAACTCGAGACAGGCGTCCAGTCATGAGCTCCTGCTTTCTCGTCCAGCCAATCACGGACGGCCTTTCGGTTTCCCTCTCCAAATTCTGACATTATGATATCCCCAAAATATTTGCTTCCGCTCATAACGCTGTGCATTGAAGGCCCGGAACACAGATCGAGGAGCTTGGTGCCTTTATGGCGACCTGCAATATAAACAGAAACCGTCATAAAAATTGTATTGCGCACTCAAGGTAATGTTTAAATGGTGATTAATTAAAAGAATATTAGCCCAGATTCATGTTGCATGTATCAATTTGAACAAACTTGTAAAGTTGTTTGAGTTCCCATTTGATACAATCTTATTAAAGGCGCATTTCATTCAAAATCATCAATATTTTGTTGTGAAAAGCACTTCATTAACCGATTCCTTGCTGCTTTTGACAATGTTATCGGCAAAATCGAGTCAAATCTGTGTCCCCAGCTATTTATGAGGCCTTTGTTAAGTCAAATATGGTAGTGGTAGACGCTGGAGACGGGCGGCGTTCGGGCCAAGATACCAAAAACAAGGTGGAACTGAATACGCGGAGTTACTTAACCCGGTCGCTACTCATATGCGAATGCCTGTAAACGAAGTTCGGATGCACCGATTTCGACGAATTGTCGATGATTAGGTGTTCCCAGTAAGACAAAATATTACTAACATGTTATTTAAGCAACTCGACAAAAACGGAAACAAAACAAGAAATGAACATGACACAGACAAAGAGCATCTTTAACCCCAGTTGACGTGTACAAGGTAGTGTTAGAAAAGAGGACTTACCCGAGGCGAACTCCTTGTGAAGCCAGCGCATCACCCTTCCCGGGTATAGACTACCTAGGTTGTGTTCACCGGGTCCGTAACTGTCCATAACCATGGGCAACTCTTCCGTTATGCGCATTGACTCCATGTAAGGCTTTGCAAATTCGTCCCTCTTGTAATTAATGTCCGACTGACGAGCGTCTGGCAGCATCTCAACAGAGTTCATCTTGGCAGATAGAGCGATCCCGTGATAGTGATGTCGTACCGTTGATCTCCACCTAATATACTGACAACCACAGGCACCCAAGTTATATTTATTCAACGAACGCGTTCGGCAGTGTTCGGTTTCGCCTGACTGATGTTTATAATTTATCATATAAGTCACTTTTTGGTTGCCTATATATGGGGCTGAACCCTCTCTTTAAGCACAGCCTTCGCATCTTGTCGTCGCGTTGCAGCCCGCATGGTGTAGGCCCTTATTGGAACCCGCACAATGTTAACGAACCCGCGTCCCTCCAGAACCCCTATGGTTTGCTCATTAAGAAAAAGCGCTGGTGTGCTAATGGAACAACCGCTTGACTAATCAAGAGGCCCATGGGAGCCATGTGGGAACTTGGCGAACTGCATCCAAATAATTGCAACATTTTCAGAACCAGGCCACAATTGACCAAAATCAGCCAAAGTTACCTAAGATATCATGGTTATCAAATTTTTGAGTGCGGGCTACGGGGCGAAATGTGCACAATTTATCATGACAATTGATATGAACAATTGGCCAATAAATCATGCTACAAGGAACTATAAATCTTTTTAAAGTCGCACCATACGTTAGGGTGATATCAAGGATTGAGGCAAGGTTATCATGACCGGAAGTGACATCATCGACATCCACAATATTTAAGGATACGTCTTAGTATGTCTCGGAGAACATGTAAACCAATTTTTAGTACTATAGGACATTTATTGGTTGTTTTATACGCGTTCGAAATATTCATCAAACTATTGTTGCCATTTGGACTGATCCCTCGATTTTTCGACCTTAGACGCCTGGGAAAACCGTGGGTTGGATGGCATCATATGTCAATAGAGGTACACAATGGTGTAAAATTTGTAACAATCCGACCATTATTAGCGGAGTTATTCGAGATACTAGTTTTTCACTTTTTCGTTGACAACTATCTTATTTTTGGTCATGGTCAAAACAAAACTTATCGGTTCTGCGTATCATTGCCGCCTATCGATTGAAGAATAAAGAAATTAAAAAAATTGTAGTATTGTCAACCAATTTTTATTAGCAACGGTTATGTAGGTCCGTATCCAAGAGGGTGACGGGTGAATCGGACAATACCCACCACTCAGCCTCAGTATTTTCGCTCATATGCCAAATTTATCCTTTAATCATGGTCAGAATGGCAGTGTATGCTAGAAGATCTGCTTAGCTCATTTCAGATAATCCCTACATTAATTCCTAGTAACGGGTCTGAAGTTTACAATTACATTACACTTTAGAATTTTAAGGTGTTTTAATATCAAATTATTATGCCCGTATATATTAAGCAGTGAATGCGATTGGCCAAGATTACAAGGCGAATACAATTTCGCGATATTAACAATAGTCTCATGGTAAGTTAAGAATTGAGTTAGCCGCGGACGGTGGTAATATAAATTTATACAGGCGGCGTGCACAGCTAGAATTGGGTGGGCTTCCATAAAACTGTTTTCCGGGTTCATGATAGATTGACATTGATTTAGCTGGCAAAAAGAAATTAATAATATATTAATAAGTTTCGCGGCGTGCCATAGTTGCCGCGTAAATGTCGTAATAATCGGACATTGGACTGGTCCGTATTGCTGCTTGCCGGCTTTACGCAAAGCGAGCTGGCAGCAGCGGTGACCTTTGTGAAACTATCAACCTTAAACATTCATTCAGAAGCCAAACAACATTAAGCAATAAAAAATCCGTATCAACCTATAATTAACAAAATTACTATGAATTTATCAATCATGTTGAGTGTTTAGCTGTTGTTGGCACCTATTATACTTATGATATATATGACAATGCGATTCAGTGTGCTAGGCCGCGTGGCGTAGCGGCATCGTTTTAGACTTCCATGCCAGAGGCCGGTGTTCAAATCCAGTACACGGACAAAATTTTTTTTCCGAATTTTTGTGCCACAACAATTATTTCATCTAATTTCAATAGAACACGATTCGTGCTGTCGATGACAACAGCTGAGCAGTTTTTTATGACTATAGAACTGATATTTACGATTTTATTAGCAATCGAAAATTGGACGAAAATTGACTGAGTGAAATTTGTTTTTTCAACTCAACGCGCTTTGAAAACGACGAATATTTTGATAGCATATGTCAAATCCAAAGTTTGGCAATTGTTTCAGCTTTCAGAAAATGTTAATTTTGTTACGATCGGACGATAATTAGTGAATTTATTGCGAAATAAATAAGTTGAGAGATTTTGGTTACCAGAAATTTTCGACACGCTACAATTTTTTTAACAATGCATTATTTACAACTAAGTATATTTAGAAAAAGTTTACAATTACATTACACTTTCAGAATATCTAAACCGTTTAAAAATGGAACTCTAAAGTATGGACATATTGAGCATTGAACTTGTGTCATTATTTGAAAACTTTGATGCTTTCGTGACCGGAAGTGACGTCATCGACATTCATGATATTTTAGGATACGTCTTGGTATGTCGCTGAGAACATGTGAACCAAATTTTATTACCATCGGACATGTATTGACGGTTTTATAGGCGCTCAAAATATTCATGAAACTTTTGTTGCCATTTGGACCGATACCACTTTTTTTCGACCTTAGACGCTTGGGAAAACCATTGGTTGGATCGCCGTATATGTATTTAGAAAAAGTTTGCAATTTGAATGAGCTACACGATGGTGTAAAGTTTGTAACGATCCGACCATTATTAACGGAGTTATTCGAGGTACTAGTTTTTTTCACTTATTCGATGACCCTGACCTTAGTTTTGGGGGTCAAGGTCAAAACAAAACCTCTCGGTTCTGCGCATCATTGACGCCAAACGATTGAAGAAAAAAAAATTGGAAAATTTCAAAAATTGCGACCTGTATCGCGAAACAAAAAATTGTTTACAAACCAACATCCAAACATCCCACAAACATAAGGACCGGGCTGATCGCCATAACTTGGCGAATGCGAATTCGCCAAGTTAACGAGATGCCCATGAGAACATGGGTGAACTTGGCTAACAGTGTCGGAAACTTTTGAAAATTTCAATATTGACCCAAAATTGACCAAGTTAATCAAGATTTATTGATAAACTATGATTCAGAGGCTGACACAAGGAGAAGCATATTTTCATATTTAATAGTACCGCGGCCTACCGTAATTGCCGCGCCACGCGCCCCGCGCACCCCGCGCCGAAAGCAAATTCCTTTGTTCAGCGCGAGAGGCAGGCTGTAGTAAACAAGCCAGCGCCGAGCCATCAGAAATGACACCCACTGTACTTCAAACTTACTTTATGAGAGAACTGTCATATATTTTGAGCAGAAAATTTTACACCTGTGTTCAGAATTGAATGGGCTTCCTTCGAGCGCAGACAAATTCACGATACGACCATTCACGACGGACGAACGACGCTATAACTTCAGATTTCAGTACCGTTTTTGCTTTGATTCGTTCAAAACCGGAAGTGACGCAACCGATATCAATAAATTTTGCGGATTAGATTCGCGCTGTTCATGTCAACATCTGATTTAATTTT
The DNA here is from genome assembly GCA_034190875.2 of Urechis unicinctus. Lineage (NCBI taxonomy): Eukaryota > Metazoa > Annelida > Polychaeta > Xenopneusta > Urechidae > Urechis > Urechis unicinctus. The sequence goes on from CM067358.1 coordinate 17,856,128, forward strand.
TATCACCATTGAACTGATATTTACGATTTTATTAGCAATCGAAAATTTGACGAAAATTGACTGAGTGAAATTTGCTTTTTCAACTCAACGCGCTTTGAAAAGGAGAAATATATTGATTGCATATGTCAATTATGAAAGTTTGGTAATTCCATCAGCTTTCAGAAAATATAAATTTTGTTACGATCGGACCATAATTATTGAATCAATTGCGAAATTAAAAAGTTTAGAGAGTTTGGCTACCAGAAATTTTCGACCTGCTACGATTTTTTTTACAATGCATTATTTACAACTAAGTATATTTAGAAAAGTTTACAATTACATTATACTTTCAGAATATGTTGACTGTAATGATATTTAATTGTAAAGCATGGACATATTGAGCATTGAACTTGTGTCATTTTTTATAAACTTTGATGCTTTCGTGACCGGAAGTGACGTCATCGACATTCATGAAATCTATGGATCCGACTTAAGCTGTCATGGAGCACAAGTGACCCAATTTTCATCATTATCGGACATATATTGACTGTTTTATAGACGCTCAAAATATTCATGAAACTTATGTTGTCATTCTGACCGATACCACGATTTTTCGACCTGGGGCGCTGGGGAAAACCGTTGGTTGGATGGCCCCATATGAAATTAGAAAAAGTTTGCAATTAGAATGAGCTACACGATGATGTAAATTTTGTAACAATCCGACCATTAATAACAGAGTTATTCGAGATACTAGTTTTTCACTTATTCGATGACCTTGACCTTAGTTTTGGGTCAAGGTCAAAACAAAACCTCTCGGTTCTGCGCATCAATCACGCCTAACGATTGAAGAAGAAAAAAATGAAAAATTTCAAAAATTGCGACCTGTATCGCGAAACAAAAAAATGTTAACTAACAAACATACATACATACATCCAAACATACAAACCGGACCGATCGCCATAACTTGGCGTTATGACGCCAAGTTGACAAGAGGCCCATGGGAACATGTGGGAACTTGGCGAACTGCATCTAATTAATTGGAGAGATTTTCAGAATCGGGCCTTAATTGACCTAAATGAAATTTTCCTGATGCAGTTGGTGAAGTTCCCCCATGTACCCTTGGGCCTCTAGGTGATGTAGCGCGGGAGGCGCTGCGATTTGACCTGATTCCCGCAGCCAGCCGCTTCTCTCATGCCGCGCGCTGGGCCGCTCGGGATTCCTTTTTTCTGCGCGACAGGGCGGCTGCAGTGAAGAGCCAGCAGAATTGACACCCACTGTACTTCAAACTTACTTTGTGAGAAAACTGTTGGATATTTAGAGCTGAAAATTATACACATTGTTCAGAATTGAATGGGCTTCCTTCTCGAGCAAACCAATTCACGATACGACCATTCACGACAGAGAAACGACGCGATAACTTCAGATTTCAGTCGAATTATAACTTTGATTCGTTCGTGACCGGAAATGACGTCAGCGACTTCCCTAAAAGAATTATAATTCGGTTGACGCTCTCCATGGTAACATTCGAACCAAGTTTTATGATCCTCGAACGAATATTGTCGATTTTATAAGCGATCGAAAAAAAATTGCCAATTTTAGCTGTTTTCCGAACTTTTACCGGCGATTCGTGAGAAAACTACGCATAATTCCTGCTGTTACAATGCGTACGAAATGTTACTCGAAAAGTAACCTTCAAATTCATGTTTAAATTTTCAAAATCGACCCAGTAGTATTAAACATATTGGGGTGTTAATGCATTTGGGGGTCACTTTTTAACTTTAAGCTCAGTTTGTGAGAAAACTATAAGACATAAACAATTAGATGAATAAGTTTCAAGTTCGGAAGTGTATGGGCTACCTTTAGGTCCAAACATTTTTACGATACGACCATTAACGACGGAGTAATGACGCAATAACTTTCGATTGCCCAGCTAAATAACGTTGTTTTGCTCGTAACCGGAAGTGACGTCATCGACATAAAAAAAAACACTTATCTTCTGATAGCCAGTGATTCTGTGAACATTCGACCCAATTTTCATGACCATCCATCGAATATTGTTGAAGTTATAAGCGATGGAAAAATGTGGTAAAAACACTACCACAAATTTTCGAGTGGGGGCTACGGGGCGAAATATGCATATTTTTATGATATTTGATATGGAAAGTTGGCGAATAAATCAGGCTACAAGGAACTGTAAACTTTTTAAAAATCACACCATAGGTTAAGATGATATCAAGGATTGAAAAATTCACAACGTGACCTTGACCTTAATATGAGGTCAAGGTCAAAACAAAACCTCTCGGTTCTGCGCATTATTAGTCACAATCATTTTTTTAAAAAAAATCCGAGAAATTTTCAAAATTGCTTTATAAGCACTCAAAATATTCATGAAACTTTTGTTGCCATTTGGACCGATACCACTTTTTTTTCGACCTTAGACGCTTGGGAAAACCATTGGTTGGATCGCCGTATATGAATTTAGAAAAAGTTTGCAATTTGAATGAGCTACACGATGGTGTAAAGTTTTAAACAATCGGACCATTATTAACGGAGTTATTCGAGATACAAGTTTTTCACTTATTCGATGACCTTGACCTTAGTTTTTGGTCAAGGTCAAAACAAAACCTCTGGGTTCTGCGCATCATTGACGCCTAACGATTGGCGAAGAAAAAAATGGAAAATTTCAAAAATTGCGACCTGTATCGCGAAACAAAAAAAGTGTTACATACATCCAAACATCCAAACATCCAAACTAACAAACTTACAAACCGGGCCGATCGCCATAACTTGGCGTTCCAACAAGAGGCCCATGGGAGCCATGTGGGAACTTGGCGAACTGCATCCAAATAATTGCAACAATTTCAGAATGGGGCCACAATTGACCAAAATCGGCCACAAATTACCTAAGTTATCATGCCTCTTATGTTGAAAATCATTATGATTGCAAAGTGATTCATGGGAAATGAAAAATCATAACGTGTAAATCATCATTACGTTATGATATATACAATAAGATGAATTAATGGGCCAATTTTGAAATTTTTCCGTGGGCCTCGAGGTTTCCCCATGTATCTACGGGCCTCTTGTTTGTGTAGCACGAAAGGGAAATGAAAAATCATAAGGTACGTTATCATTGTTATGATGTCTAATGGGAACCATCGATAACCAAGGGTGATAAAGAAGTATTGACTGGCATGGCTTCGTTTGCGATGTGTTGCATCGATATGCAAATTTTTTTAGAGGACATTCATTTTTACAGTGAATTGGACTGGTCCGTATTGCTGCTTGCCGGCTTTACGCAAAGCGAGCTGGCAGCAGCGGTGACCTTTGTGAAACTATCAACCTTAAACATTCATTCAGAAGCCAAACAACATTAAGCAATAAAAAATCCGTATCAACCTATAATTAACAAAATTACTATGGATATATCAATCATGTTGAGTGTTTAGCTGTTGTTGGCACCTGTAATAATTATTATTTATATATGACAATGCATGCTAGTGTGCTAGGCCGCGTGGCGTAGAGGCCGGTGTTCAAATCTCGTACACGGACATAATTTTTTTTCCGAATTTTCGTGCCACAACAATTATTTCATCTAATTTCAATAGAACACGATTTGTGCTGTCGATGACAACAGCTGAGCAGATTTTTATGATTATAGAACTGATATTTACGATTTTATTAGCAATCGAAAATTGGACGAAAATTGACTGAGTGAAATTTGTTTTTTCAACTCAACGCGCTTTGAAAACGACGAATATTTTGATAGCGTATGTCAATTATCAAAGTTTAGTAACTGTGTCAGCTTTTAGATAATGGTAATTTTGTTACGATCGGACGATAATTAGTGAATTTATTGCGAAATAAAAAAGTTGAGAGATTTTGGTTACCAGAAATTTTCGACCTGCTACAATTTTTTTAACAATGCATTATTTACAACTAAGTCTATTTAGAAAAAGTTTACAATTACATTACACTTTCAGAATATCTAAACTGTTTTTAAATGGAATTCGAAAGCATGGACGCATTGAGCATTGAACTTGTGTCAATTTTTGAAAACTTTGATGCTTTCGTGACCGGAAGTGACGTCATCGACATTCATGATTTTTTTAGGACACGTCTTGGTATGTTGCGGAGAACATGTGTACCTAATTTTATTACCATCGGACATGTATTGACGGTTTTATAGGCGCTCAACATATTCGTGAAACTTTTGTTGCCATTTGGACCGATACCACTTTTTTTCGACCTTAGACGCTTGGGAAAACCATTGGTTGAATCGCCGTATATGTATTTAGAAAAAGTTTGCAATTTGAATGAGCTACACGATGGTGTAAATTTTGTAACGATCCGACCATTATTAACGGAGTTATTCGAGATACTAGTTTTTCACATATTCGATGACCTTGACCTTAGTTTTGGGTCAAGGTCAAAACAAAACCTCTCGGTTCTGCGCATCATTGGTCCCAACCATTTAAAAAAAAAAAATCTGAAAAATGTTAAAAATTGCGACCTGTATCGCGGATCACAACAAATGATATCTGATAGGCGCTCAACATATTCATGAAACTTTTGTTGCCATTTGGACCGATACCACTTTTTTTTCGACCTTAGGCGCTCGGGAAAACCATTGGTTGGATCGCCGTATATGTATTTAGAAAAAGTTTGCAATTTGAATGAGCTACACGATGGTGTAAAGTTTGTAACGATCCGACCATTATTAACGGAGTTATTCGAGATACTAGTTTTTCACTTATTCGATGACCCTGACCTTAGTTTTTGGTCAAGGTCAAAACAAAACCTCTCGGTTCTGCGCACTATCGACGCCTAACGATTGGCGAAGAAAAAATTGGAAAATTTCAAAAATTGCGCCCTGTATCGCGAAACAAAAAATTGTTTACAAACATCCCACAAACAAACTTACAAACCGGGGTGATCGCCATAACTTGGCGATCCGAAATCGCCAAGTTAACAAGATGCCCATGAAACCATGGGTGAACTTGGCCTTTTAAAAATAATAATTGCAACAAAAAACATTATATATATACACCCATGAATCAAGAAAACAATTATGATTGCAAAGTGATTCATGGGAAATGAAAAATCATAAGGCACAAATCACCATTACGTTATCATCGTTATGATGTCTAGTGGGAACAATCGATAGCCAAGAGGCTCATGGGTACATGGGGGAACTTGGCAAACTGCATCCAAATAATTGCAACAATTTCAAAATTGGGCCACAATTGACCAAAATCGGCAAAAAATTATCTAAGTTATCATGGATTATAATTTTTTGTGACAAATGGGGAAAATTTAAATTTTTTTCAAGTTATCAATTGAGATAGGCTTCCATTATATGGATCTTAATTAAATATATACAATAAGATGAATTAGTTGGCCGATTTTGAAATTTTCCTGATGCAGTTCGACAAGTTCCCCCATGTACCCTGGGCCTCTTGCTTGTGTAGCGCGAGAGGCACTGCGACTTGACCTGATTCTCGCAGGCGGCCGCGCCAAGCGGATTCCTTTGTTCTGCGCGACAAGGCGGCTGCAGCGAAGTGCCAGCAGAAATGACACCCACTGTACTTCAAACTTACTTTGTGAGAAAACTGTCGGGTATTTAGAGCAGAAAATTATACACTTTGTTCAGAATTGAATGGGCTTCCTTCTCGAGCAAACCAATTCACAATACGACCATTCGCGACAGAGAAACGACGCGATAACTTCAGATTTTAGTCGAATTTTAACTTTCACTCGTTCGTGACCGGAAATGACATCAGCGACTTCCCCAAAAGAATCATCATTCGGTACACGCTCTCCATGGTAACATTTTACCCACGTTTTGTGACCCTCGAACGAATATTGTCGATTTTACAAGTGATCGAAAAAAAATTGCCAATTTTAGCTGTTTTCCGAACTTTTACCGGCGATTCGTGAGAAAACTACGCATAATTCCTGCTGCTACACTGCGTACGAAATGTTACTCGAAAAGTAACCTTCAAATTCATGTTTAAATTTTCAAAATCGACCCAGTAGTATTAAACATATGGGGGGTGTTAATGCATTTGGGGGTCACTTTTTAACTTTAAGCTCAGTTTGTGAGAAAACTATACGACATAAACAATTAGATGGATAAGTTTCAAGTTCGGATGTGTATGGGCTACCTTCAGGTGCAAACATTTTTACGATACGACCATTAACGACGGAGTAATGATGCAATAACTTTCGATTGCCCAGCTAAATAACGTTGTTTTGCTCGTAACCGGAAGTGACATCATCGACATCATAAAAAAAAACACTTATCTTCCGATAGCCAGTGATTCTGTGAACATTCGACCCAATTTTTATGACCATCCATCGAATATTGTTGAAGTTATAAGCGATTGAAAAATGTGGTAAAACACTACCACAAATTTTTCGAGTGGGGGCTACGTGGCGAAATGTGCATATTTTTTCATGATATTTGACATGGAAAGTTGGCGAATAAATCAGGCTACAAGGAACTGTAAACTTTAGAAAAATCGCACCGTAGATTAAGAAGATATAAAGGATTGAAAAATTCACAACGTGACCTTGACCTTGATATGATGTCAAGGTCAAAACAAAACCTCTCGGTTCTGCGCATCATGGGCGCCAACCGATTGGTGAAGAAAAAATTGGAAAATTTCAAAAATTGCGACCTGTATCGCGAAACAAAAAAAAGTTAACAAACATCCATACAAACTTACAAACCGGGCCGATCGCCATAACTTGGCTGAGCCAAGTTAACGAGATGCCCATGAGGACATGGGTGAACTTGGCTAACAGTGTCGGAAACTTTTTAAAATTTCAATATTGACCCAAAATTGACCAAGTTACTCTAGATTTATCGATAAACTATGATTCAGAGGCTGACACAAGGAAAAGCATAGTTTCATTTTTAATAGTACCGCGGCCTGCCGTACTTGCCGCGCCACGCGCCCCGCTCACCCCGCGCCGAAAGCAGATTCCTTTGTTCAGCGCGAGAGGCAGGCTGTTGTAAACAAGCCAGCGCCGAGCCATCAGAAATGACACCCACTGTACTTCAAACTTACTTTATGAGAGAACTGTCATATATTTTGAGCAGAAAAAATTTTACACCTGTGTTCAGAATTGAATGGGCTTCCTTCGAGCGCAGACAAATTCACGATACGACCATTCACGACGGACGAACGACGCTATAACTTCAGATTTCAGTACCGTTTTTTGCTTTGATTCGTTCAAAACCGGAAGTGACGCAACCGATATCAATAAATTTTGCGGATTAGATTTGCGCTGTTCATGTCAACATCTGATTTAATTTTTATCACCATTGAACTGATATTTACGATTTTATTAGCAATCGAAAATTTGACGAAAATTGACTGAGTGAAATTTGCTTTTTCAACTCAACGCGCTTTGAAAAGGAGAAATATATTGATTTCATATGTCAATTATGAAAGTTTGGTAATTCCATCAGCTTTCAGAAAATATAAATTTTGTTACGATCGGACCATAATTATTGAATCTATTGCGAAATTAAAAAGTTTAGAGAGTTTGGCTACCAGAAATTTTCGACCTGCTACGATTTTTTTTACGATGCATTATTTACAACTAAGTATATTTAGAAAAAGTTTACAATTACATTATACTTTCAGAATATGTTGACTGTAATGATATTTAATTGTAAAGCATGGACATATTGAGCATTGAACTTGTGTCAGTTTTTATAAACTTTGATGCTTTCGTGACCGGAAGTGACGTCATCGACATTCATGAAATCTATGGATCCGACTTAAGCTGTCATGGAGCACAAGTGACCCAATTTTCATCATTATCGGACATATATTGACTGTTTTATAGACGCTCAAAATATTCATGAAACTTATGTTGTCATTCTGACCGATACCACGATTTTTCGACCTGGGGCGCTGGGGAAAACCGTTGGTTGGATGGCCCCATATGAAATTAGAAAAAGTTTGCAATTAGAATGAGCTACACGATGATGTAAATTTTGTAACAATCCGACCATTAATAACGGAGTTATTCGAGATACTAGTTTTTCACTTATTCGATGACCTTGACCTTAGTTTCAGGTCAAGGTCAAAACAAAACCTCTCGGTTCTGCGCATCAATCACGCCTAACGATTGAAGAAGAAAAAAATTGAAAATTTCAAAAATTGCGACCTGTATCGCGAAACAAAAAAAATGTTAACTAACAAACATCCAAACATACAAACCGGACCGATCGCCATAACTTGGCTCTGAGCCAAGTTAACAAGAGGCCCATGGGAGCCATGTGGGAACTTGGCGAACTGCATCCAAATAATTGCAACATTTTCAGAACCGGGCCACAATTGACCAAAATCGGCCAAAAGTTACCAAAGTTATCATGGTTATCAATTTTTCGTGTGCGGGCTACGGGGCGAAATATGCACAATTTATCATGACAATTGATATGAACAATTGGCCAATAAATCATGCTACAAGGAACTATAAATCTTTTTAAAGTCGCACCATACGTTAGGGTGATATCAAGGATTGAGGCAAGGTTATCATGACCGGAAGTGACGTCATCGACATCCACAATATTTAAGGATACGTCTTAGTATGTCTCGGAGAACATGTAAAACAATTTTTAGTACTATAGGACATTTATTGGTTTTTTTATACGCGTTCGAAATATTCATCAAACTATTGTTGCCATTTGGACTGATCCCTCGATTTTTCGACCTTAGACGCCTGGGAAAACCGTGGGTTGGATGGCATCATATGTCAATAGAGGTACAAAATGGTGTGTGTAAAATTTGTAACAATCCGACCATTATTAGCGGAGTTATTCGAGATACTAGTTTTTCACTTTTTTCGTTGACAACTATCTTATTTTTTGGTTATGGTCAAAACAAAACTTATCGGTTCTGCGCATCATTGCCGCCTATCGATTGAAGAATAAAGAAATTAAAAAAATTGTAGTATTGTCAACCAATTGTTATTAGCAACGGTTATGTAGGTCCGTATCCAAGAGGGTGACGGGTGAATCGGACAATACCCCCCACTCAGCCTCAGTATTTTCGCTCATATGCCAAATTTATCCTTTAATCATGGTCAGAATGGCAGTGTATGCTAGAAGATCTGCTTAGCTCATTTCAGATAATCCCTACATTAATTCCTAGTAACGGGTCTGAAGTTTACAATTACATTACACTTTCAGAATTTTAAGGTGTTTTAATATCAAATTATTATGGCCGTATATATTAAGCAGTGAATGCGATTGGCCAAGATTACTAGGCGAATACAATTTCGCGCGATTATTAAATATATGACAATACAGGTCAGCGCGCTAGGCCGCGTGGCGTAGCGGCATAGTTTTAGACTTCCATGCCAGAGGCCGGTGTTCAAATCCAGTACACGAACATATTTTTTTTCCCAATTTTCGTGCCACAACAATTATTTCATCTAATTTCAATAGAACACGATTCGTGCTGTCGATGACAATAGCTGAGCAGTTTTTTATGACTATAGAACTGATATTTACGATTTTATTAGCAATCGAAAATTTGACGAAAATTGACTGAGTGAAATTTGTTTTTTCAACTCAACGCGCTTTGAAAACGACGAATATTTTTTGATAGCATATGTCAAATCCAAAGTTTGGCAATTGTTTCAGCTTTCAGAAAATGTTAATTTTGTTACGATCGGACGATAATTAGTGAATTTATTGCGAAATAAATAAGTTGAGAGATTTTGGTTACCAGAAATTTTCGACCTGCTACAATTTTTTTAACAATGCATTATTTACAACTAAGTATATCTAGAAAAAGTTTACAATTACATTACATTTTCAGAATATCTAAACTGTTTAAAAATGGAACTCTAAAGTATGGACATATTGAGCATTGAACTTTGTCATTTTTTGAAAAATTTGATGCTTTCGTGACCGGAAGTGACGTCATCGACATTCAGGACATTTTTCGTCTTGGTATGTTTGAGAAAATGTGGAACCAAATTTTATTACCATCGGACATGGTTGACGGTTTTTTAGAGGCGCTGAGATATTCATGTGACTTTTGTGGCCATTTGGACCGATACCACTTTTATTACCATCGGACAAACCATTGACGTATTTATTTAGGCGCTCAAAATATTCATGAAACTACACGATGTTGCCATTCGGTAACCGATACCACGAGTTTTTTCGACCTTTTACTAATTCGCTGACCTTGGTTTTGGGTCAAAAACCGGTTTGGTTGGATGAAAAAATTGGAAAATTTCCAAAATATGTATCGCGGATTAGAAAAAGTTTGCAATTTAGAATGAGCTACACGATGATGTAAATTTTTTGTAACGATCCGACCATTATTAACGGAGTTAACGAGATACTAATTTTTTTTCACTTATTCGATGATTCGATGACCTTAGTTTTGGGTCAAGGTCAAAACAAAACCTCTCGGTTCTGCGCGCATCATTGATGCCTAGCGATTGAAAGAAAAAAAAATTGAAAAATTTCAAAAATTGCGACCTGTATCGCGAAACAAAAAAAATTGTTAACAAACAAAAAAACAAACAACACACGCCAAACATACGAGATGCCCATGAGGACATGGGTGAACTTGGCTAACAGTGTCGGAAACTTTTTTTAAAATTTCAATATTGACCCAAAATTGACCAAGTTACTCTAGATTTATCGATAAACTATGATTCAGAGGCTGACACAAGGAAAAGCATATTTTCATATTTAATAGTACCGCGGCCTGCCGTACTTGTCGCGCACGCACCCCGCACCCCGAGCCGAGAGCAGATTCTTTGTTCAGCGCGAGAGGCAGGCTGTTGTAAACAAGCCAGCGCCGAGCCATCAGAAATGACACCCACTGTACTTCAAACTTACTTTATGAGAGAACTGTCATATATTTTGAGCAGAAAATTTTACACCTGTGTTCAGAATTGAATGGGCTTCCTTCGAGCGCAGACAAATTCACGATACGACCATTCACGACGGACGAACGAACGACGCTATAACTTCAGATTTCAGTACCGTTTTTGCTTTGATTCGTTCGAAACCGGAAGTGACGCAACCGATATCAATAAATTTTGCGGATTAGATTCGCGCTGTTGATGTCAACATCTGATTTAATTTTTATCACCATTGAACTGATATTTACGATTTTATTAGCAATCGAAAATTTGACGAAAATTGACTGAGTGAAATTTGTTTTTTCAACTCAACGCGCTTTGAAAAGGACAAATATATTGATTGCATATGTCAATTATGAAAGTTTGGTAATTCCATCAGCTTTCAGAAAATGTAAATTTTGTTACGATCGGATCGGATAATTAATGAATCTATTGCGAAATTAAAAAGTTTAGAGATTTTGGCTACCAGAAATTTTCGACCTGCTACGATTTTTTTTACGATGCATTTTTACAACTAAGTATATTTAGAAAAAGTTTACAATTACATTACACTTTCAGAATATGTTGACTGTATTGATATTTAATTGTAAAGCATGGACATATTGAGCATTGAACTTGTGTCATTTTTTTTATAAACTTTGATGCTTTCGTGACCGGAAGTGACGTCATCGACATTCATGAAATCTATGGATCCGACTTAAGCTGTCATGGAGCACATGTGACCCAATTTTATCATTATCGGACATATATTGACGGTTTTATAGGCGCTCAAAATATTCATGAAACTTATGTTGTCATTCTGACCGATACCACGATTTTTCGACCTGGGGCGCTTGGGGGAAAACCGTTGGTTGGATGGCCCCATATGAAATTAGAAAAAGTTTGCAATTAGAATGAGCTACACGATGATGTAAATTTTGTAACAATCCGACCATTATTAACGGAGTTATTCGAGATACTAGTTTTTTCACTTATTCGATGACCTTGACCTTAGTTTTGGGTCAAGGTCAAAACAAAACCTCTCGGTTCTGCGCATCAATTCACGCCTAACGATTGAAGAAAAAAAATGAAAATTTCAAAAATTGCGACCTGTATCGCGAAACAAAAAAATGTTTAACAAACAAACAAACATCCAAACATACATACAAACGCGACTGACAACGTAACTTGGCGTTATGACGCCAATACGAGATGCCCATGAGGACATGAGGGGTGAACTTGGCGAACAGTGTCAGAAACTTTTTTAATTTTTAAAATTGACCCCAAATTAACCATGTTATCCTGGATTTATCGATAAACAATGATTCAGAAGCTTACCAACGCAACAGGATGAACACTGGCATCATTGAGTTCTTAATCTTCGTTGTGATCATCAGTGATCATCAGTGATCATATGAGAAACTTTTAAAATGTCCAAAATTTACCCAAATTTTACCAAGTTACTATGCATTTATCGATGATCTTATATTTCATTCGATGTCCTTGCATATTTTATTAAATAGTACCGCGGCCTGCCATACATGCCACGCCCTGCGACCCGAGGGCGGATCTGTGACGGCCTTTGTGCGAAGGGCTTAGTCTGGCTATTGACAGCAGTAATTGCCGGGTCCAAGGTGAATTCGGGATAACTCATGACTGCACTCTCCATCCCAGCCTGCGCAGAAGCCGATGCGCAGGAGATCGTCATGACTGGTGCGAGCGCCACGCATTGCTACTCTGCGAGGCAAACAGCGGTCATTAAAAATGTGAGTGTCAATAGATTTACTGACACTCCGTTAGCGTCGTGGCAATTGAACAGTTTCCGCCACCTATTTCTGGAACTACTAAGCTTGTAGGTTTGAGTGTTTGGAAATCTCGAACGAAAATATAACCGAAACGATAGTTAAGCTTTTGTTTTTACCTGCGAAATAATGTATGAAAATTCAATTGTCATAACAGTTTAATTTGTGGGGTTTTTTTATTTTGTTATTGTTGTGCGCGTTCGTCGTTACCGTCTTTGATCGAAGTTGGATGTGTTAAATTCAGAATTCGTGCCACTCGGTCCTGCGATTTTTATGGCCCTTTGTTTGTTGGGTGTTGGGGTTGGGATGATGTGAGGGTGTATATAGGGATAACGCAATGTTTTTGTGAATTTCTATTTGCGCTCAAAGGTTTATTTCATTCCTGGTGCATTTTGGGAAACGCATATCGCTACAACTAGTCTGAATAATATACTGCTTTGGTGAGCCACCTGAACATGTCGAAGAACAATGTTGGAAAGTTATTCACACGTTCATCAACTTTGGTATGAGGTCCTCATCAAGTACACAATTAAATTTTGCCTCTAAATATAGTGCTGTATTGTTCTTAATACAATATGTTTATAATCAAGGTCTTGGTTGTAGCAGTGTGATAATGATGGATGTTTTTTTATAAATCACATATGGTGTTGTGAGGATAATATGGTACAGAGTTGAGGAAAATATCCCCACCTACAGACATGCATGCTTTTTTTCTAAGTAGAAGATCAACTGGATGTAAACTTGCAATATGGTCATATTATTTGCCTCATTCATTAGATTCATTCCCAAGTTTTGTAAAACCATGAAACTTTTGACATATGAAAGAAATTTATCTACTGGCATTTTGTCGAGTTCAATGAACATTATGTGGCAAGTTTACATCTGGTTACTATGTTTGATGGATTTGATATAATGTGTGCTTCGGATTTGATGCAATATTCCAGAACCATGCAGTCATGCAATTGTATGATTGTAGGGTTGATTTCCATTATACTCTTCAGAAACAGGGTAATTAGTGTGACAATAGTTCACTTTGAAATTTGTGAAGCACTCATTATATAATTTGAATGATGCTATGATACATGCCCTCATCACATGCACAATTCAACTTTGGCCTCCATATCTAGTACCGTATTCTCCCTGATATAGTATTCAATCAGTATCTTTATTGTACCATTATAGAAAAAAAAGTTTAGATGATAAAGTTGGGTGTTTTTAAACAGTGGATCTGTTGTCATGCGGATAATATGGTACTACATCGAGAAAGTGTCCCACATACAGATATGCATGCTTTTATATTAGTGTAAGAATTACTGAGTGTAAACTTGTAATTGGTCCCTAAATTTGTCAAATTCAATGGAATTATTCCTAAGTTTTATTTAGTCATGTGACATGATACATATGAAAGAAAATTTATTTACTGGCCTGTTGCTGAGTTTACAAACAACATGTGACAAGTTTATACTCAGTTACTAGTATGTTTGATGGATTTTATATAATGCGTGCTTCAGATTTGATACAATATTCCAGAACCATGCAGACATGCAATTGTATGATTAAAGAGTTCATGTCCACTATACTCTTCAGAATCAGAGTAATTATTGTGAAATAAGATCAATTTCACTTGAAATTTGTGAAGCACTCATTATACAATTTGAATGTTGCTATGTTACATGCCCTCATCACATGCACGATTCAACTTTGGCCTCCATATCTAGTACCGTATTCTCCTTGATACAGTATTCAATCGGTGTCTTTATTGTAGCATTATGGAAGAAGTTTAGATGATAAAGTTCAGTGGTTTTAAACGGTAGATCTGTTGTCATGCGGATAATACGGTGCTACATCGAGAAAATATCCCACATACAGATATGCATGCTTTTAAATTAGTGTTAGAAGTACTGAGTGTAAACTTATAATATGTTCACTAAATTTGTCAAATTCAATGGAATGATTCCAAAGTTTTATTAAGTCATGTAACATGATACATATGAAAGGAAATTTATTTACTGGCCTGTGGCTGAGTTTACAAACATCATGTGACAAGTGTATACTCAGTTACTAGTATGTTTGATGGATTTTATATAATGCGTGCTTCGGATTTGATACAATATTCCAGAACCATGCAGTCATGCAATTGTATGATTAAAGAGTTCATGTCCACTATACTCTTCAGAATCAGAGTAATTATTGTGAAATAAGATCAATTTCACTTTGAAATTTGTGAAGCACTCATTATATAATTTGAATGTTGCTATGTTACATGCCCTCATCACATGCACAATTCATATTTGGCCTCCATATCTAGTACCGTATTCTCCCTGAGGAATGGTGGATGGTTTAATTAATTAAGTGGATTTAGTGTCACAAGGATAATACGGTACTAAGTGATGTAAAATGTCCCACCAGCAGATATGCATGCTATTCTTTACAATGTGATCAATAGGGTGTAAACTTGCAATTTGGTCTCGATATTTGTCTCAATTTTGAAAACTGTTCCCAAATTTAAATTTACTATGACAATGCAAAAGGAAATATATTTACTGGCCTGGTGAAATGATCAACTGACTATATGTTGCAAGTTTATGCCTTTAGCTTTCACCTGCTTGATGGATATAATGGGTGCTTTTAGTTTGTTGCACTATTCAATAATCATGCAGTAATGTATGATTCTAGAATTGATGTGCATTATAATTGTTGTCAGAATCAGGATAGTGACTCTGAAACTATGCCAATTCAATTTTGAAATATCTAAAGCACTCATTATATTTTCATTTACTATGTCACATGCCCTCATCGCATTCACAATTCAACCCTGCCCTCCAGATATGTGTACCATATTACCTCAATACACTGTATAATAGGGGTCTATATCAAAGTAGTATGGAAGCTGTTGAAATAAAATTGAATGGTGATATATCTAGCTAATGTCAAGGTGATAATATGGTAAACTCATCACATCTTACAACCCCACAGTAAATACTCCAATCCAACTTGCAATAAGGGTGTTTATTCAGATTATATTATTGTTATGGGATGGGGCTCTTGAATTGCATATAGATAGTATGGTTCAAGTAAACCATGATCTTCTAACACATATTACCATTGCACTATGCCAGGTTGACTTATTCTAATCTCTTCTAAGTATAAAGAGCATACACTGATACACTGCCTCAGGGTGGGGGTGGGGGGGTTTCAAGGAGTCGCGCAAATTTCACAGTTGTTATATACAAAAACCCATAGAAACGTGAAACGTGAAACACGCCGCCCGCATATAAACGAAGGACCAGAGCGATCTGCAACGTGACATCATTGTTACACCGCAGTGCTTTCCTTTCACATCGCCCTTATGGCAATTATGACAGTTTGTACAAAGTTTACGTGGGGAAATAAAATCTTAGTCAAAGAATCTGCGTCGATATGATATTCTTCCCAATTGCAATTTGTGAGCTTCATTCCTGAGCCAACAGTGCAGACCAAAAGTTTATTTGATCGTGGGAAAAAGCGATACTGTGAAGCAGAATAATGCTTCAATTGACTGTGCACAATATATGCCGGCCTTCTTGTTTTCATCATTCTTACTTACCTCGAACATTGTGTATCATTCAGGGATGTGATTTGTCCGCGGATCCGATGACTCCAGTTTTGCTTCGCTTCGCCCCCTTTTAAGCGGCCCCCAAACCCCTTGTCGAAATAATTTCAGCCCTTCAGCTGCCAGGGCAATCACATCCCTGTCATTTCATAGAATGGTTTTTTGAGGTTTATGGATTCAAGAATTTCAGATTTGGGTTTATCAACCTGTTATACACAATAAGATGGCTAATGATAAAAATGAACTTGTTAACACCCTTTTGTATGCCACTCATATGGTTTAATCATTGATGTTTTGAAAGGAAACCTTAACCCATTAACTGCTTTTAATGACTTGAAATTCATAAATGTTATGATTCAGAGATGCCACCAAGGTTAAAGAGGGGTCCAGCCCCATATTTGGAACGAGGTTACCTAGTATGTTGCTTAGCAACCGCTCTTTGAGAACCAACAGTTTAAAGTTTTTAGACTTTTACTCATTGCATGGCGCTATAATCTCTGAAATTAGATCCACCACCATTGTTGTTGTTGGAAATAGCCTTCGCGTACATATTGGTGTCATTTTTGTGGAATGTTGTGATGGATATAAAACAAATCTTGGTTATGATGATTTTATCTATGGCCCATCCCTACTGACTTGGCTGATGGTATATGACACATCTTTTATTGAAATATTCGTGAACATAGGGGTTGAGGTGTGGCAGTGAGGTTTCCCTTGAGGGTCCGGGCAACACATTCGCTGTTAAGTGAGGAGGAACACTCCCAACTTTGATTTGTATTATAGGGTATGTTTTGGGGGGACAAGTTACTAAATAGCTTGTGGGTGTAGCCCACAACTTTAACTGTGTTAAAGATAGTTTTGTAGAAACAAGCTGATCCCTGATTGCCTTATATTGGGCTGGAACCTCTCTTTTATTGATAAAAGAGAGGTTCAAGTCTATGAGACTGATCACCTAGTGAGTCCTATAAACCCGGCATGCTTTCAATTGTCCATTGGCACCATATAATACAGGAGTGTTGGTGTGCCGTTAAGCCCTATACTCACTCAATGGACCATTTTATACCAGTGTATATGCAAGTAAATAGTGTCAATGGCAAAAGATATTTGAGCAGTGGTAACTCACCAAACTCCTTAATTACTTTGATGTTTAAAAGCTGCATTAAATCTTCATATTTCTTTTTTCGATTCTATAATTTACAGCACAGAGACAAGGCAAGAGTATGGACCCATTAGTAGGGTAGAATATGCGAGTGATTGGGGGGACCTGATTACATAGACTTTAATGAACAGAATTGAAATATAATACAATAGTGTCGCAAATATGTCAACTCTTTCCTCCTCTTGCAACTTGATGATAACAATAAAAAGTAACTATTTAATATATCTTGATTGAACGACAACTATGGTAGTTGGTATGAATGTAAATTCTATTCATTGACAGAGTGTGATATTTCAATATTATACTTGTATTAAACAGTTGCTGATTAAAATTGCTTGGACAGTGTAATGTGCTATGGCTTGTATCGGTGTCTTTTAGACACTGGCTTTGAGGGCTGATAACTTGAAAACTAGTATTGCTCTTTTTGGAAAAAGATATGTAATTGTTTGATGTATTTTGTCCAGGTTGCCTTTACCATATATATATGCTCCATTATCATTGTAGTAGCTACACATATGTAATATTCAGCAGAGTTACTCTTAATATCATAAAGAAAAATTCAGTTGAGATGATAAAAATACAGAATCATCATAACAACAATCATAAAATTTTGTATTCACTATCATTTGTATTAATTAACAAAATGTTTGATTAAGTTGATATCATTTCATATGATGGAACTAGTCAACACAAGACAACCCAAATGGATGAATTTAGTGGTACCATGTGTATTTCATATGATGAAACTTTTGGAATTATTGATAACATGTGTTTCCTTATTGTGATATCGTAATGCTTAACATAGTGTATGTTTTGTCTGTGTACCAGGTGGATGTTCCTTGCCCTTTACCAATCAAGTCTAAGTGCCTCGACTTTGTGTGTTTGTGTTTCTGTGTGTTCCTGTGGACTCCTGCTGCTGGGATCTGGTGTTCCCTGTGACTGGGCTCACAGTTCCCTTCATTGGGAATTCATGTACACTAAGTCGGGGGTTAAGTGCCCGCAAACCACGAACTTTGTGTGCTTGGTTTTGAACCCCACATTGTTCAGGAACTTGTGCGTTTGGTTTACACCCCACATATTCCACAAATTCCCAAGCACAGGGGGAATGAGCATCTGTGCAGATTAGGAACGTGTGCGTTTGGTTTACACCCCACATATTCCACAAATTCCCAAGCACAGGGGGAATGAGCACCTGTGCAGATTAGGAACTTGTGCGTTTGGTTTATGCCCCACATT
This sequence comes from Urechis unicinctus, assembly GCA_034190875.2. Lineage (NCBI taxonomy): Eukaryota > Metazoa > Annelida > Polychaeta > Xenopneusta > Urechidae > Urechis > Urechis unicinctus. The sequence continues at coordinate 17,874,786 of CM067358.1, forward strand.
TTCCATAACTTCCCAAGCACAGGGGGAATGAGCATCTGTGCATATCTTGAAAAAAGTGAATCTATTGAAAAGCAAACATTTGAAAAAAGTCAATCTGTTGAAAAGCAAACCACGAACTTTGTGTGCTTGGTTTTGTACCCCACATTGTTCCGGAACTTGTGTGTTTGGTTTATACCCCACATTTTCCACAAATTCCCAAGCACAGGGGGAATGAGCATCTGTGCATATCTTGAAAAGTCAATCTGTTGAAAAGCAATCCATGAACTTTGTGTACTTGGTTTGGAACCCCACATTGTTTACCTGTGAATATCTTGAAAATTACAAAAATATTTTTATTATATTGAAGAGATTTTATAAATTATATTGGTAATTGCTTGCAAAAGTTAAAAGCACATTTAATTTCTATAGTCTACAATATATTGATATTTATTTTTAAGAGTTTGTCCACATTGCATTGCTTATAATTTATTGTGAACATATTAAAGTTTGCTTTGTAGCATAAGAATCATTGTGTCAATGCATAGTAGTCTTGAACGGTTCATAACGCTATTCAGATCATAACGTGTGGTAGAAGCCATCGCATCAGCTTGATCATAACGTGTTCTTCCATGTTGACAACTGTCATAACGTATTCTTGTTGATTTGACTGTTTTTAAACTCTTGTTTGTTGAAATATATCGTTGAATTCGTCGTTCAATCTGCTCATTCTACAGAACTCATAAGATTAGTATAAGAGAACAACTTTACACACATCCTTGACTACTACTGTATACTGATTATTAAAGACTGTGAAATGGGTAAATGCAGTAAAAAGAGTGCAGACCAAAAGAGAAAGGAACAGAAACTGAAGAGACTAGCAAGCAAGCAAACCAATGAGGGAATAGCTAAAGTTCAAGCATGTAAAAAGGGTAAAAATAGAAATGAATATATGAAATCTTATATGAACCAATTAAGAAGTGAGGAGACATCTGAACAGAAACAAAGTAGACTTGACTCTGTGAGGAGTCATATGGCTGAGCTGAGATCAAATGAATCTAATGAAACAGACCCTAACTAGACTTGACTCTGTGAAGAGTCATGTGGCTGAACTGAGATCAAATGAATCTATTGAACAGACCCTAACTAGACTTGAATCTGCGAGGAGTCATAAATCTGAACTGAGATCAAGTGAATCTAATGAACAGACACAAACCAGACTTGCATCTGCTAGAAATAACATGGCTGAGCTAAGGTCAAATGAATCTGCTGAAAAAAGACAAACAAGACTTTCATCTATGAGAACAAGTGTTGCCAAAGTGAGATCAAGTGAAACTCCAGATAAAAGACTGAAACGATTAAAAACAGAGAGAGAAGCAATGCAAGTCAGGAGATGTGGTAAGAAACAGGTCATACCAACATGTCAAGCTGTTGTTGAGCAATATCATAGAACTGTAAAAGATGCTTGTGACTATGTGTGCTGCTGTTGTCATAGATTGATGTACAGAGTAACAGTTGTGGAACTGAAGGAAAAAAAATATCAGAAAATCCCTGAAGCTGTGTTGACAAGCATATTGAATCATCGAATTGTATCAGCTAGAAATAAAGAGTGGATTTGTAGAACATGCCACCTGACAATAAAGAGTGGAAAGATGCCAGCACAATCAAAAGCTAACAATCTGGACTTGAGTACACCCCCAAATGAGCTGAATGATCTCAATACATTGGAACTAAGATTGATCTCAAAGAGAATTCCATTCATGAAAATGGTTGGTTTGCCTCGAGGTAGACAACATGCGATTCATGGACCAGCAGTTAATGTTCCATCAAAAGTCGATGATGTTTGTCAACAATTTCCTCGATTGCCTTCTGAAATGCAAATGATTCCATTGAAACTAAAACGCAGACTGAAGTACAAGTCCCACTACATGTATGAGTATGTGAGACCCTCAAAAGTCATGGAAGCTCTGAGATGGCTGAAAGCTAACAATTCCTTGTATACTGATGTTCACGTCAATGATACCTGGTCAGAAGATTCGGTCAAGGAAAACGCAGAATTGTGGGAAGCAATGACTGAGTCTGATGTCAACGATGGCCAAGAGACAAAGCCTGCAACACAAAACTCTGAGAAAATGGAATGTAATGAGGTGGATTCAAACCCAGCAGAGTTTACTGATGTGACACAACGCATTGAAAGAATGGAAAGTGATGAGATGGCTACTTCAAATCTGTGATACAAAACTCAAACAGAGAAGTGAATGATGAGATAGAATCAGAGTTAGAGTTTGATGTTGAAATACAAGATAGGGAGAGATTAGACGATGCTGAGATGGAAACTGATTTGGGTATGAAAGAAACTGATGTAATACATGTGTCCAATGAAGCAGGCAAAAACAAAAAAGCTTCACAAAGCTGTCCATGGGAAGGAAGGCATGATGTCAACACAACTTCTAAGCAAACTGGTTTTGCCCTTCATGATGTACCAAAAGATGGCAATTGCTTGTTTGCATCTGTCTGTTATCATTTAGATACAAAGAGAATTTTCACAACAACACCTGCATTACTGAGACAACATTTAGCCAAATATATGTCCAACCATTCAGAGAATTACAAAGAATTTGTATGTGCAAGGATTGAAACTGATAATCTCATGAATGCAGACACAGAACAACCAAGAGAATTAGACAATGCCATTGCCAATGTGACTGATCAAAGAGACAGACAAGAAATACAATGGGTAACATATCTTGATGATCTGGAAAGTGGAAATCAATGGGGAGAACATATAGCATTGCAAGCCATGGCAGATATGTTTTCTCTTCATGTTGAAATACATAGATCAGAGCCAGACGAAATCATGAATGTATGTTCGAGACACAAATGTGAGCACATATTTCATCTAGCACTGCAGGGACAGTATCACTATGATGCACTTGAGCCAGTCACTGTACAAAACATCACCTTGAACACAGGTTCTACAATGCAAAGTGCAAATGTGCAATGTGATGAGTCAGAGAAAGAAAAGGCAGAAACTGCTGAAGATGATAATGCATTTGAAGATACTGTTGCTGTCTGTGGACTACCTTATGAGACAAGTATGATCAATACAAACCCTGACATGGCATGCAAAGTGATTACTGTTGCTCCAGCAGAGTCTGGGAAACCAATGCCTCTACTTACTGATCCGAATTTTGAAGAGCTAGCTAATCCTGACAAATATCCCGATGGTTCAAATGCTCTGTCTACAGATCGGCCAGTCAAGTTGTATCCTCGCAAGTACTTTAACCAAAGACTTTTGGATTGTGATGGAAGGTTTGCTAAATCAATTGAATATCTACTCAGTGCTCAATACGCAGTGGAAAATGCACACGTTCACAGCAACATTAACCACATAGTGTTCCGTAGAGCACAAGGCACTATGCATGAAGGAAAACCACTGACAGTTGGTGATGTGAAAAAAATTGATACTATTGGAAATTTTATCAAAGTTGACCATGCTTATCAAATTTTGAAGAATGTGAGAGGATCACCTGCATACTTTCAATCTCTTTACTATGATGTTCTGGCAATGGTAAGACAACTTGGAATTCCAACCTGGTTTTTCACTGTTTCTGCAGCAGATATGCAATGGCCTGACTTGCTACAGAGCATAGCACGTCAATATGGAAAAATATTGAGTGATGATGATGTGAAAAAAAACTATCTTTTGAAGAAAGAAGCATGTGGTTGCGAACAAACCCTGTCACAGCTGCACGACATTTTCAGTATAGACTGGAGGTATTATTCAGGGATGTTCTCAAATCAAAAGCACACCCAATTGGAGAAATTGTTGAGTATGCTATCAGAATAGAGTTTCAAGCACGTGGCTCACCTCATGCACACACCTTATTGTGGGTCAAAAATGCTCCCAAACTTGATGAAAACTCTGATGAAGAAATCTGTGAGTTTGTTGATAAACATATCTCAGTGTCAAAGGCCCAATTAGAAAACACAGATTATGTATCTAAGCTACAAAGTCACAAACACTCAGCTTCATGTCGTAGAAAGGGGAAATGCAGATTTGATTACCCAAAACCTCCTAGCCCACAAACACTCATTGCAAGAGAACCACATGATCCAGAGAAATTCAAAGAAGCGGGAACAGTGCTTGAAAAGGTATCTAAAGTGATGAGTGATAAAGAAACACAAGCAGACATTTCTCTGGATGAATTGCTAGAGAAAGCAAATGTCAACACTGATGACTACATCAAAGCATTGAAAGTGTCAGAAAAAGGAACAAACATGGTATTACAACGTCAACCATGCGACACCAACACCTCTCCTTTTAATCCAACTGTCCTGCAAGCATTTCTGGCCAATATAGATTTGCAATTTATTGTGGATGCATATGCATGTATCATGTACATTTGTTCTTATGTGACAAAGAGTGAAAATGGTATGGGTCAGTTGTTGAAACAAGCAGCTAATGAGTACAAAGACAGAGAAGTAAGAGAAATGTTGAGATATGTTGCATCCACATTTCTAAACAACAGAGAATTGAGTGCACAAGAAGCAGCGTACAGAATCCTGTCATTGCCCATGAGACGACTGAGCCGAAAGGTTCTTTTTGTAGATACTAATCCTCAGTCAGAGCGTAATGCAGTTTTGAAACCAAAACATCAAATGGAAAAGAAAGAGGATTGTGATGAAGATATCTTTCTAAAGAACATTGTGATCAGATATGGTGCTAGACCATCAGAACTTGAACGCATGTGTCTTGCAGAATTTGCTAGCACCTACACTGTTTCACTTGTTGAAAGAGAATCTGATCAGGATGATTCTGTACCAGTTGTATTGGATGAAAATGATGAGTCAATTCCACAAGAAAGACCTGAACTGCCAAAACGCATTGTGCTTGCAAACGGAATGGGTCAAATGTACAAACGTAGATGTCAGGCTGTTATACGATTCAAAAAGTATCGTTCAGCAGATGATGCAAGCAATTTCTACAGAAGCAAGTTGATGCTATTTGTACCATGGCGAAACGAAGATCGTGACTTGCTTGGCACTTATGGCGACTTCCGCACACACTATATTGCTAGGAAAGATGAATGCATGGCAATAGAAAGGCAGTTCACACAAAACATGGAATTGATTGATGAAGCTATTCATGAACATGCAGTCAATGGTCCACCAGTTCACATGTGGTCAAACATAGCTCCCCAAACAGAACAACAAGATTCTGATGATCGTGCTGAAGGCTTTGAAATAGAAAGAGACATAGAGCAGGAAGATCTTGATGCTAATGCTCAACTTATTGAGAACCCAAGTGGCAAACCATTCTCAGACATTGTGGCTCGATATGAATCAGTTGTTGATAAAGAAAGAATTTCTCCTCCTGAATATAGAGAGATGGTGCGAAAGCTGAATACTAAGCAGAGACAGATTGTATTCTATCATAGGCAATGGTGTAAGAGAGCAGTCATATCAATGAAACAGGGCAAACGTGTTGAACCATACAGAGTATTTTTAAGTGGTCCAGGTGGAGTTGGTAAAAGTCATGTTATAAAGCTGATTTGTTCTGACACCAAGAGAATTCTACCACTGTCCAATCAGATGAAACCCACTGATATGATGACTCTTGTAACAGCACCCACGGGCGTAGCTGCATTCAATGTAGGAGGCTTGACTATTCACTCCGCATTACTGCTGACAACTGGAAGATTTGGCTCTAATGAGTCACTCACATGTGAAAAACTGAATTCTCTCCGCATGAAAATGGAAAATTTGCACTTGATGGTCATTGATGAAGTTTCCATGGTTGGATCAGACATGCTATTAAGTATACACAAGAGACTAAATGAAATCAAAGGAGTGAAGGATGAAACCACGTTGTTTGGTAATGTCTGTATCCTAGCAGCTGGTGACCTATACCAACTTGCTCCGTGTGAAACAAAGTCACATTTTTGACCCTGTACGAGACCCAGTTGCCAGATTATATGGTTCACTGTGGAAGGAAGACTTTCAATTACATGAACTTGATGAAATCATGCGACAGAAAGATGACTCATTCTTTGCAGATTTGCTCTGTAGATTACGAACAGGGGAGTGTTCTGAAAGTGACTTGAAAGTGCTTCAATCAAAAGAGATCAGATATGGTGATGCAAACTACCCCAAAGACATCCTACATGTATTTGCCTTGAATCGTGATGTTGATAATTGGAATGCTGAGAGATTGAATGCTCTTGCTCCTAGGCAAGAGGATCGTGTCGTTATCAAAGCAGTTGATGATAAAGGAGACAGCACAGGACTCATTAATTTGCAAAACATGGTGGATCCAAATCCCGTACTGAAACTGGAGGGCTACACACAATACTACAGCTATGTATTGGTGCTAAAGTAATGGTTGTATACAATGTGGATACATCAGATGGTTTGGTCAATGGTGTCATAGGAACAGTCACTGCAGTTATCATGGATTAACTCACATAAAGTGTTGGTTGTATTGGTTAGATTTGACAATGAGAATGTTGGCAAAAAAGCAATTGCTGTTAGCAAATGGAAACGCCAATATCCAGATTCAGTCCCCATTGTTCGACTTGAAGGTCACTACGAAAAAAACAAGCGAAAAGGTGCAAAAGTTGCTCGACGTCAGTTTCCACTCACTCTGGCATGGGCTGTTACCATTCACAAATGTCAAGGTATGACTGTTGAACAAATTGTTGTCAGCATGAAGGAAGCAGCCAAATTTGGTAAAGGACAAGCTTATGTTGCATTCAGTCGAGTAAAGAAACTGTCAGGTCTTTATATCACTGACTTCAATGCAAAAGCTATCAAGACAAATCCAAAAATTGACGACGAAATGAAGGATATGCAAACAAAGTGCATACCACAATTTGAATCACCAAGTCTCATTGCACTGAGTTACCCAGAATGGTTGACAGTCGGCCATCTGAACATAAGACATTTCTTTGACAAACTAGTTGACCTAAAATGCCTGGAAGAAAAGAAAATTCTGTCCCAAACTGATGTAATGTGTTTCACAGAAACATACCTCACTCCTCAGCATGACATAGAAGATTTCCTGCAAGAGCATGATTACGTTGCTTTCCAAGAAAACATTCCATCCCAGACTGATCATAATGGCCAGCATGGCATCATGATATGTGTATCAAAGAGACTGCAACCAATTGCACTAGATAAGATCAAAGTTACAGGATTAGAGTCATCTGTTGTTGCCTTGAATACTTCCAAAACCCGTATAGTTGTTGCTGCAGTGTATAGAAAACCTTCGCAATCTATGACCTGTTTTGTACAACAGATGGAAAAACTATTACTCCTTATGCCTTTGCAAGTGCCAACGTTTGTGCTTGGAGATTTCAATGGCAACCTTCTGCATGGTAACACTTCAATGTTAATTACTCTGATGGATGGATATGGTTTCCAGCAACATGTCAAAGTACCTACAACTGACAATGGAACATTGCTGGATCATATTTATTTCAATCGAGAAGCAGAAAGCCACATTGATGTCCACGATGTGTATTATTCTGACCATGACTCAGTATTTATCACCTCTAACGTGATGTCATATTAGAACAAATGTTTTCAATGTAATTAATAAGATTGAAATGAGATACAATTGCTATATATAATCAATAAAATGATCAATGGTTAACGGATCAATAGGTTATTTAAGAGATTATATCTAATTAAGTTCAATCAAATGTGGTCTAAGTATTGAATAACATCTGAATATAAGCAAATCATATTATCTATTTCAACAATTGTTAGCATCTAGTAAATTATTTCTATGCAATAATTATTTACGTTATTTATGCAATAGGTATTGATTTTTTTTGTTTATAAGAGGAACCTATCATTGGTCATGATTGAGCCGTACCACACCCCACTACGCAGATACACAAGTAAAATGAGCGAAAGTTATCACCAAAACATCTTCATAGAGACTATCACAAGAGAAAATTTAATGTTGTACAAATTATGATTGATTGGTTAGTTAGTTAGTTATCCATGTGATAATTGCATCTACAACCAAGATGATCTATGATATGTTTTATTATTTAGTAAATAACATTTATTCAATATAGATCAACTTGAATTTACAACAAGAATTGCTTGAATCTAACTCAAAGGTCATTTACATCATAAGTATTTATGTTATATATGCTATAGCTATGAAAGTGTTATGTTAGCCTGATAACCAGACATAAGATTCATTCCGATTGTAGGTCTAGTAAGACTAGGAAGCTATTATATGATTATGAATCGTTAACTATTCAATACATTCCACTTTCATGTGAGCAATGGCTTTCATTTTATATAAATGATCGCTCTGACGTTTGCAACCCCAAAACGGAACCTGATACAGGCCATCGTTGAGGAATACCACCCACTACCACCAACCCGCGATAACAATGCCAATGGGCGATAATAAAGGATGACAAAAAACATCTTCAAAGAATACTCGGTGCCGTCAGTTGACATAATTATGACCAACAACCCATCATAAACAGCACAACTTAATATATCTGATGTGGCCTCATTAAGAATCAGTGAAGTGACATGCTGGTAACGAAATCGGAACTTAATCTTTGTTTATCGACTTTACGAGCGACTGGCCGGTTATTCACGGGATCGGGCCAACTCGTACCCAGACCAAGTCATACCCAAACCAACTCGTATCCTCTGCATCAGCACATTCTTCAACTCCTTCTTCTTGCGAATATACATCTTGGTTGGTGTGAAAATGAATTATGTGATATCACAATGCATTATGCGATATTATAAAGTAGAAGATACCAACGAATGGATGGTGTCACGACCCAACTTGAAATCCGGTCAATTTTAAAATTGTCCTAAGTCCTGCCCCTTTACCCACAGGGGGAGGAAAGGGTTGGGGTGGTGTCACGCGGAAGCTGTATCAGTGAGTTAGGTAAGTCAATCAACGACTTTGTAGTAGTTAGGATTTTCTTTAATATTATAATTTCACATTGATGGATAAAAAGTGACATTCTGTTTTTGCTGCAGAAAAAAAAATCAGCACAGGAAAAGAACTGCCGTGGACTGGGCCTGTTGAATAACAGATTGCCCCATATAAGTCGCCACCTACGACAAGCCAGAACCCTTCATCTAGAACCTCAGCGGGAGATAAAGGGTAGGGTGGTGGTCACAGAAGCTGAGTCTGTGAGTAAGGTAAGTAGATCAATGACTGTGTAGTAGCATGGCTTTTCTTTAATATTATAATTTAACATTGATGAATAAAAAGTGGCATTCTGTTTTAGCTGTAGAAAATAAGATCAACATAGGAAAGGAGAAAATTACTTCATCAAGTGTTCCCTCATCCCTGAATACATCAGCTGCAAAGATATACTTCATGGTGTGAGGTGATCTATTGAGTAAACTAAATACAAAGTGAGTGCTCTGAAATGCTTACTTCTTTATTAGTCCAATGTGAAGTTGGTAACTAAACATGCCCCTTGTCATACAAAACGTGATATTCAATACTAAAATACAGATATTGTGCCTGGACAGGAACACAAATGAATGGACAAGATAGTTAAACATGTTAACGGATTGGACTGCTCCAGGAAGCACGACATGCCTCCTCTGTTGTAATCAACCCTCGAACCAATGAGAAGCAGTAAAACCACAGGAAAGCAATGCTAATGTTTCACATTATTATAAGTGTGACGGAATTGACATAAAATGTGAGTGCAGACAACGTTGTATTATAATCGTAGCACTGCCCTGAGACTTAATATCCGGAGGGAAATTGAGATCTGAGTGCTTGAAACACAACATTAAATTCATAGCCCTGCCCAGAGGCTTTAAATCCGGAGGGATATTGAGATCTGGGACAAGGCAACAGTCAGAGTTCATAAGAAATTTATGACCATAGTATTACGCCTATATATTTGTTGATAGGTTGTTCTTTAGTTCATATGTCAATGCAAACTGATATATTATGAATAGTTTCTTGAACCATATGTATTTCTTGTATCACCTAACTTAGTATATAGCTAGGATGATTTGAAATAAATTTAGCTAATCAATAATGTGATTATATTGTTTTTCTACAAATATATCAGGGATAATCTATTTATGATGGTCAACAACAACCTGCATACCCATGCATAACATTACCATGAATTAAACATGAGTAGTCGCATAGCGCAGCGGCAGAGTATGGGGCAGTGATGCAAGAGGCCGGTGTTTGATTCCATCCCGATTCGCCACATTTTTATTTCCATTTTTCGTGCCCCAACAATTTGTTTACATCTGAACTTATGAGAAGGCGATCGGGAATTTACAGGTGCATGTCATTACTTAATTCGGTCCGAAATAAACGCGCTATCTTCAGATTTCTGTCCCGTTTTAACTTTGATTCGCCTTTGTTCAGCGCGACACGGAGGCTGTGATTGACAAACATGTGAAGAGCCAGCAGAAGTGACACCCGCTGTACTTCAAGCTTACGTTGTGAGAAAACTGTTGGGTATTTAGATCAGAAAATTTGAGTCCTATGTTCAGAATTGAATGGGCTTCCTTCGAGTGTAGACAAATTCACGATACGACCATTCACGACGGACGAACGACGCTATAACTTCTGATTTCAGTCCCTTTTTAACTTTGATTCGATCGAAACCGGAAGTGACGCAACCGATATCAATAAAAATTGCGGATTAGATTCGCGCTGTTGATGTCAACATCTGATTTAATTTTTATCACCATTGAACTGATATTTACGATTTTACCGATAAAACAATGATTCAGAGTCTGACACCAGGAAAAGCATATTTTTTATTTAATAGTACCGCGGCCTGCCGTATTTGCCGCGCCACGCGCCCCGCGCCCCCTAGCCTAGAGCAAATTCCTTTGTTCAGCGCGTGAGGCAGGCTGTTGTAAACAAGCCCGCGCCGAGCCATTAGAAATGACACCCACTGTACTTCAAACTTATTTTATGAGAAAACTGTCGGTTATTTTGAGCAGAAAATTACACATCTTTGTTCAGAATTGAATGGGCTTTCTTCGAAAAAAAACAAATTCACAATACGACCATTTACGACGGAGAAACGACGCGATAACTTCAGATTTCAGTCGTATTTTAACTTTGATTTGTTCGTGACCGGAAATGACATCAGCGACTTCCCCAAAAGAATCATCATTCGGTAGACGCTCTCCATGGTAACATTTTACCCACGTTTTGTGACTCTCGAACGAATATTGTCGATTTTACAAGTGATCGAAAAAAAATTGCCAATTTTAGCTGTTTTCCGAACTTTTACCGGCGATTCGTGAGAAAACTACGCATAATTCGTGCTGTTACAATGCGTACGAAATGTTACTCGAAAAGTAACCTTCAAATTCATGTTTCAATTTTCAAAATCGACCCAGTAGTATTAAACATATTGGGGTGTTAATGCATTTAGGGGGTCACTTTTTAACTTTAAGCTCAGTTTGTGAGAAAACTATAAGACATAAACAATTAGATGAATAAGTTTCAAGTTCGGAAGTTTATGGGCTACCTTCAGGTGCAAACATTGTTACGATACGACCATTAACGACGGAGTAATGACGCGATAAATTCGGATTGCACAGCTAAATAACGTTGTTTTGCTCGAAACCGGAAGTGACGTCATCGACATAAAAAAAATACTTATCTTCCGATAGCCAGTGCTTCTGTGAACATTCGACCCAATTTTTATGACCATCCATCGAATATTGTTGAAGTTATAAGCGATGGAAAAATGTGGTAAAATGCTACCACAAATTTTCGAGTGGGGGCTACGGGGCGAAATATGCATATTTTGTCATGATATTTGATATGGAAAGTTGGCGAATAAATCAGGCTTCAAGGAACTGTACACTTTTTAAAAATCGCACCGTAGGTTAAGATGATATTAAGGATTGAAAAATTCACAACGTGACCTTGACCTTAATATGAGGTCAAGGTCAAAACAAAACATCTCGGTTCTGCGCATCATAAACGCCTAACGATTGGTGAAAAAAAAATTGCAAAATATCAAAAATTGCAACCTGTATCGCGAAACAAAAAATTGTTAACAAACAAACATCCAAACTTACAAACGCGACTGACCAACGTAACTTGGCGTTATGATTACGCCAAGTTAACGAGATGCCCATGAGGACATGGGTGAACTTGGCTGATTCAGAGGCTGACACAAGGAAAAGCATAGTTTCATATTTAATAGTACCGCGGCCTGCCGTACTTGCCGCGCCACGCGCCCCGCTCACCCCGCGCCGAAAGCAGATTCCTTTGTTCAGCGCGAGAGGCAGGCTGTTGTAAACAAGCCAGCGCCGAGCCATCAGAAATGACACCCACTGTACTTCAAACTTACTTTATGAGAGAACTGTCATATATTTTGAGCAGAAAATTTTACACCTGTGTTCAGAATTGAATGGGCTTCCTTCGAGCGCAGACAAATTCACGTTACGACCATTCACGACGGACGAACGACGCTATAACTTCAGATTTCAGTACCGTTTTTTTGCTTTGATTCGTTCAAAACCGGAAGTGACGCAACCGATATCAATAAATTTTGCGGATTAGATTCGCGCTGTTGATGTCAACATCTGATTTAATTTTTATCACCATTGAACTGATATTTACGATTTTATTAGCAATCGAAAATTTGACGAAAATTGACTGAGTGAAATTTGCTTTTTCAACTCAACGCGCTTTGAAAAGGACAAATATATTGATTTCATATGTCAATTATGAAAGTTTGGTAATTCCATAAGCTTTCAGAAAATATAAATTTTGTTACGATCGGACCATAATTATTGAATCAATTGCGAAATTAAAAAGTTTAGAGAGTTTGGCTACCAGAAATTTTCGACCTGCTACGATTTTTTTTACAATGCATTATTTACAACTAAGTATATTTAGAAAAAGTTTACAATTACATTATACTTTCAGAATATGTTGACTGTAATGATATTTAATTGTAAAGTATCGACATATTGAGCATTGAACTTGTGTCAGTTTTTATAAACTTTGATGCTTTCGTGACCGGAAGTGACGTCATCGACATTCATGAAATCTATGGATCCGACTTAAGCTGTCATGGAGCACAAGTGACCCAATTTTCATCATTATCGGACATATATTGACTGTTTTATAGACGCTCAAAATATTCATGAAACTTATGTTGTCATTCTGACCGATACCACGATTTTTTTTCGACCTGGGGCGCTTGGGAAAACCGTTGGTTGGATGGCCCCATATGAAATTAGAAAAAGTTTGCAATTAGAATGAGCTACACGATGATGTAAATTTTGTAACAATCCGACCATTAATAACGGAGTTATTCGAGATACTAGTTTTTCACTTATTCGATGACCTTGACCTTAGTTTTGGGTCAAGGTCAAAACAAAACCTCTCGGGTGCGCATCAATCACGCCTAACGATTGAAGAAGAAAAAAATGAAAAATTTCAAAAATTGCGACCTGTATCGCGAAACAAAAAAATGTTAACTAAACAAACATACATACATACATACATTCCAAACTACAAACCGACCGATCGCCAATGGCACGCCTGACAAACCGGACCGATCGCCATAACTTGGCGTTATGAGCCAAGTTGATAAGAAGTGATGATGAGGAAGAGTATGTGTGTGTTGGAAAATTGTGCTGTTGACCTCATTGAATAAATGCCTTTTTGTATGTTTCAAGTTCGATTGAATGTTGCATTTAATATAAAAATGTTAAAAACGCGTACATTTTACTATACATTTATACATAGGGCCAAGGTACCGGCCCAGAATCTGATCGCCAAGTTAACCATACACATTCTGCTTGGAGAAAACTAGTTAAGGAGACGATCATGTAGAGAATGACGTCACAGACGTGTCAGGGCTGGGGGCGGTATTTGACCTTTAGCCACGGTCTGGAACTCCCACGCCAATGGGATTTCCCTTTTGGCATCCCTGATATTTCGGTGTGTTACGTCATCACAAATTGTATGTTTACACCAGGCGTTAGGCAGTGCACATGTACAGTAGAAAATCTGGATGATTTGATGGAAATATTTTCAGAAATTCACAGAGAAATATGAATGTCAATGTGTCATTGTGTCAAATAGAGGTAGTTGTGAACGCTAGAATCAGGTAATTATTTTTTAAGCAAATCTAACAATTATTGAACTCTGCGTTTATGTTATTCTATGAGTATGAGCTACTTTCTCACTTTGAATATTTATAATATTTGACAGAGTTGTGTTAATCCTGACGACTACATTAGAGTCAACAGGAATTGTCTTGGGTAGATAATTGGGAGGGGGGCACTTGGCCTTAACTGGGATAGGGGTGTGCAAACCCGTACCCGTTGTACAAGGTGAAAAAGGCAAAAAAGCGTACCCCGTCGGACAAGATATAATGCAAATGTATAACGTATATTATGTCGTACGTCATAGGCAGGATAAAAGTTGTGGATAAATTTCATAATGTTGTGAGCAGATTTCTGATTACATGCAGTAACAACTTTGAACGCTTGCATGGTCGAGCCACAGGGATTTGTATTGGCCGGCTGCTATCTTCTATGTATACATAAACCATAAAGGGTTTGTATACATAGAAGATATCGGTTAGCCGGCCAATGCAAATCCTTGTGGGCTGAGCGTGTGATTCTCGGGCGTCACACTGGGACCATTCATTGCATTTGCATTGTCAACGATCGGTGGGAAATCCGGGGAGAAAATCTCATATACAGCATGGGAAGAGAAAACATACCCCGTTGTACAAAACGAAGGCCCCCAAAAAACCTGTCGTACAGATTGAAGCGAAAAAACATACCCTGTCGTACAAGTATAAGGCCCAATACAAGTCAAGAGGCCGGAAAAACATACCCCGTCGCGCGGCACATGCACACTACCTCTATACACTTAAGTGCCCCCCCTCCCGGTTCTTGTTGGTACTTTGGATCAAGATTTCAACAAACAAGAAACAGTGGCAAAAAAGCCGACAAAAACGTGGCAGCCATACACAAATATTTCCTAGGCAAAACACTCTGTGTGTTGTCATATATGGGGTTGTAGCCATGTCAGCGGCCACCTTTTATGGACATCAGATCTTACCGCCTGTTGTGGGTAAAGTTTGGCAAATTCAGCAGACAGCGCTCATTACCACCATAAAGGGAGA
>CM067358.1:17890022-17917522 GCA_034190875.2 Urechis unicinctus
CGTGCTAGGCCGCGTGGCATAGCGGCTCAGTTTTAGACTTCCATGCCAGAGGCCGGTGTTCAAATCCAGTACACGAACATAATTTTTTTTTCCCAATTTTCGTGCCACAACAATTATTTCATCTAATTTCAATAGAACACGATTCGTGCTGTCGATGACAACAGCTGAGCAGTTTTTTTTATGACTATAGAACTGATATTTACGATTTTATTAGCAATCGAAAATTTGACGAAAATTGACTGAGTGAAATTTGTTTTTTCAACTCAACGCGCTTTGAAAACGACGAATATTTTGATAGCATATGTCAAATCCAAAGTTTGGCAATTGTTTCAGCTTTCAGAAAATGTTAATTTTGTTACGATCGGACGATAATTAGTGAATTTATTGCGAAATAAGTAAGTTGAGAGATTTGGTTACCAGAAATTTTCGACCTGCTACATTTTTTTTAACAATGCATTATTTACAACTAAGTATATTTAGAAAAAGTTTACAATTACATTACACTTTCAGAATATCTAAACTGTTTAAAAATGGAACTCTAAAGTATGGACATATTGAGCATTGAACTTGTGTCATTTTTTGAAAACTTTGATGCTTTCGTGACCGGAAGTGACGTCATCGACATTCATGATATTTTAGGATACGTCTTGGTATGTTGCTGAGAACATGTGAACCAAATTTTATTACCATCGGACATGTATTGACGGTTTTATAGGCGCTCAAAATATTCATGAAACTTTTGTTGCCATTTGGACCGATACCACTTTTTTCGACCTTAGACGCTTGGGAAAACCATTGGTTGGATCGCCGTATATGTATTTAGAAAAAGTTTGCAATTTGAATGAGCTACACGATGGTGTAAAGTTTGTAACGATCGGACCATTACTAACGGAGTTATTCGAGGTACTAGATTTTCACTTATTCAATGACCCTGACCTTAGTTTTGGGTCAAGGTCAAAACAAAACCTCTCGGTTCTGCGCATCATTGACGCCTAGCGATGGGCGACGAAAAAAATTGGAAAATTTCAAAAATTGCGACCTGTATCGCGAAACAAAAAAAGTGTTACATACATCCAAACATCCAAACATCCAAACTAACAAACTTACAAACCGGGCCGATCGCCATAACTTGGCGTTATGACAACGCCAAGTTAACAAGAGGCCCATGGGAACATGTGGGAACTTGGCGAACTGCATCTAATTAATTGGAGAGATTTTCAGAATGGGGCCTTAATTGACCTAAATGAAATTTTCCTGATGCAGTTGGTGAAGTTCCCCCATGTACCTTGGGCCTCTAGGTGATGTAGCGCGGGAGGCGCTGCGATTTGACCTGATTCCCGCAGCCAGCCGCTTCTCTCAAGCCGCGCGCTGGGCCGCTCGGGATTCCTTTGTTCTGCGCGACAGGGCGGCTGCAGTGAAGAGCCAGCAGAATTGACACCCACTGTACTTCAAACTTACTTTGTGAGAAAACTGTTGGATATTTAGAGCTGAAAATTATACACATTGTTCAGAATTGAATGGGCTTCCTTCTCGAGCAAACCAATTCACGATACGACCATTCACGACAGAGAAACGACGCGATAACTTCAGATTTCAGTCGAATTATAACTTTGATTCGTTCGTGACCGGAAATGACGTCAGCGACTTCCCTAAAAGAATTATAATTCGGTTGACGCTCTCCATGGTAACATTCGAACCAAGTTTTATGATCCTCGAACGAATATTGTCGATTTTATAAGCGATCGAAAAAAAATTGCCAATTTTAGCTGTTTTCCGAACTTTTACCGGCGATTCGTGAGAAAACTACGCATAATTCCTGCTGTTACAATGCGTACGAAATGTTACTCGAAAAGTAACCTTCAAATTCATGTTTAAATTTTCAAAATCGACCCAGTAGTATTAAACATATTGGGGGGTGTTAATGCATTTGGGGGTCACTTTTTTAACTTTAAGCTCAGTTTGTGAGAAAACTATAAGACATAAACAATTAGATGAATAAGTTTCAAGTTCGGAAGTGTATGGGCTACCTTTAGGTCCAAACATTTTTACGATACGACCATTAACGACGGAGTAATGACGCAATAACTTTCGATTGCCCAGCTAAATAACGTTGTTTTGCTCGTAACCGGAAGTGACGTCATCGACATAAAAAAAACACTTATCTTCTGATAGCCAGTGATTCTGTGAACATTCGACCCAATTTTCATGACCATCCATCGAATATTGTTGAAGTTATAAGCGATGGAAAAATGTGGTAAAACACTACCACAAATTTTCGAGTGGGGGCTACGGGGCGAAATATGCATATTTTTTATGATATTTGATATGGAAAGTTGGCGAATAAATCAGGCTACAAGGAACTGTAAACTTTTTAAAAATCACACCATAGGTAAGATGATATCAAGGATTGAAAAAATTCACAACGTGACCTTGACCTTAATATGAGGTCAAGGTCAAAACAAAACCTCTCGGTTCTGCGCATTATTAGTCACAATCATTTTTTAAAAAAAATCCGAGAAATTTTCAAAATTGCTTTATAAGCACTCAAAATATTCATGAAACTTTTGTTGCCATTTGGACCGATACCACTTTTTTTCGACCTTAGACGCTTGGGAAAACCATTGGTTGGATCGCCGTATATGAATTTAGAAAAAGTTTGCAATTTGAATGAGCTACACGATGGTGTAAAGTTTTAAACAATCGGACCATTATTAACGGAGTTATTCGAGATACAAGTTTTTCACTTATTCGATGACCTTGACCTTAGTTTTTGGTCAAGGTCAAAACAAAACCTCTGGGTTCTGCGCATCATTGACGCCTAACGATTGGCGAAGAAAAAAATGGAAAATTTCAAAAATTGCGACCTGTATCGCGAAACAAAAAAAGTGTTACATACATCCAAACATCCAAACATCCAAACTAACAAACTTACAAACCGGGCCGATCGCCATAACTTGGCGTTCCAAAAACGCCAAGTTAACAAGAGGCCCATGGGAGCCATGTGGGAACTTGGCGAACTGCATCCAAATAATTGCAACAATTTCAGAATGGGGCCACAATTGACCAAAATCGGCCACAAATTACCTAAGTTATCATGCCTCTTATGTTGAAAATCATTATGATTGCAAAGTGATTCATGGGAAATGAAAAATCATAACGTGTAAATCATCATTACGTTATGATATATACAATAAGATGAATTAATGGGCCAATTTTGAAAATTTGCCCGTGGGCCTCGAGGTTTCCCCATGTATCTACGGGGTTCTTGTTAACTTGTTTGTGTAGCACGAAAGGGAAATGAAAAATCATAAGGTACGTTATCATCGTTATGATGTCTAATGGGAACCCATCGATAACCAAGGGTGATAAAGAAGTATTGACTGGCATGGCTTCGTTTGCGATGTGTTGCATCGATATGCAAATTTTTTTAGAGGACATTCATTTTTACACTGAATTGGACTGGTCCGTATTGCTGCTTGCCGGCTTTACGCAAAGCGAGCTGGCAGCAGCGGCGACCTTTGTGAAACTATCAACCTTAAACATTCATTCAGAAGCCAAACAACATTAAGCAATAAAAAAATCCGTATCAACCTATAATTAACAAAATTACAATGGATTTATCAACCATGTTGAGTGTTTAGCTGCTGTTGGCACCTGTAATACTTATTATATATATGACAATGCCTGCTACTGTGCTAGGCCGCGTGGCGTAGCGGCATGGTTTTAGACTTCCATGCCAGAGGCCGGTGTTCAAATCCAGTACACGGACATAATTTTTTTTCCGAATTTTCGTGCCACAACAATTATTTCATCTAATTTCAATAGAACACGATTCGTGCTGCACGTTCGTTGATCTTCGTGACCAATCAACACAAAGGTTGTGACCCGGATTGACCTTAATTGCGCCTGGCTCATGAAACTGGCTTGTGATACGCACCCTTCGGTTCCATGTGACGTCATGGACATTGTAGTGGTCTGCATCCAATGAGAACACATTGAAGGTCTTCTGGAACTATCGGCGTCTCAAAAGTTCAAATTGGAACTACAACCAGCGCTTTTATCGCGTAGCTGCACGATAGTATGTTTACGTGATAGTCAGTTAAAAAGAACCAGCTGTGTGTCTGCTTCCTCGTCGACTGTGTGATAAACGGTGCCACTCAGCGTGAAACAACAAATCGGAGTGTTGTAGAATGTGTGCCCGGCTCATAAAAATCACTCGGCCGGTTGGACAAGTTCTTCGGAACTTGTAGAACTGACCAATGAGAGACAACGACTCAAAAGTACCGAGAGAGACCGAGAGACACGGCTTGTGATTGGAGCATCCCAAATCTGGGATGCCTGTCCAGTTCAAGACATTATGGTCTCCCAGACCTGAAGGCGAGACTATTGAATATCAGTAACATGTAAACAGCGCCCGCAGCCATCAGGCTGGGGGACCTTTTTTTATCAATTCATTATTTACAACTAAGTATATTTAGAAAAAAGTTTACAATTACATTACACTTTCAGAATATCTAAACTGTTTAAAAATGGAACTCTAAAGTATGGACATCTTGAGCATTGAACTTGTGTCATTTTTTGAAAACTTTGATGCTTTCGTGACCGGAAGTGACGTCATCGACATTCATGATATTTTAGGATACGTCTTGGTATGTCGCTGAGAACATGTGAACCAAATTTTATTACCATCGGACATGTATTGACGGTTTTATAGGCGCTCAAAATATTCATGAAACTTTTGTTGCCATTTGGACCGATACCACTTTTTTTTTCGACCTTAGACGCTTGGGAAAACCATTGGTTGGATCGCCGTATATGTATTTAGAAAAAGTTTGCAATTTGAATGAGCTACACGATGGTGTAAAGTTTGTAACGATCCGACCATTATTAACGGAGTTATTCGAGGTACTAGCTTTTCACTAATTCGATGACCTTGACCTTAGTTTTGGGTCAAGGTCAAAACAAAACCTCTCGGTTCTGCGCATCATTGACGCCTAGCGATGGGTGAAGAAAAAATTGGAAAATTTCAAAAATTGCGACCTGTATCGCGAAACAAAAAATTGTTAACAAACAAACAAACACACAAACACACAAACTTACAAACCGGGCCGATCGCCATAACTTGGCGATCCGAAATCGCCAAGTTAACAAGAGGCCCATGGGTACATGGGGGAACTTGGCGAACTGAATCCAAACAATTGCAGCAATTTCTAAATCGGGAAAAAATTGGCCAAAATCGGCCAAAAATTACCTAAGTTATCATGCCTCTTATGTTGAAAATCATTATGATTGCAAAGTGATTCATGGGAAATGAAAAATCATAACGTATAAATCATCATTACGTTATAATATATACAATAAGATGAATTAGTGGGCCGATTTTGAAATTTGCCCATGGGCCTCAAGGTTTCCCCATGTATCTACAGGCCTCTTGTTTGTGTAGCACGAGAGGGAAATCATAAGTTTCGTTATCATCGTTATGATGTCTAATGGGAACCATCGATAACCAAGGGTGATAAAGAAGTATTGACTGGCATGGTTTCGTTTGCTGTGTGTTGGATCGATATGCTAATTTTTTTAAAGGACATACATTTTTACAGGGAATTGGACTGGTCCGTATTGCTGCTTGCCGGCTTCACGCAAAGCGAGCTGGCAGCAGCGGCGACCTTTGTGAGACTATCAACCTTAAACATTCATTCAGAAGCCAAACAACATTAAGCAATAAAAAATCCGTATCAACCTATAATTAACAAAATTACTATGGATTTATCAATCATGTTGAGTGTTTAGCTCTTGTTGGCACCTGTTATACTTATTAAATATATGACAAAACAGATCAGCGTGCTAGGCCGCGTGGCATAGCGGCTCAGTTTTAGACTTCCATGCCAGAGGCCGGTGTTCAAATCCAGTACACGAACATAATTTTTTTTCCCAATTTTCGTGCCACAACAATTATTTCATCTAATTTCAATAGAACACGATTCGTGCTGTCGATGACAACAGCTGAGCAGTTTTTTATGACTATAGAACTGATATTTACGATTTTATTAGCAATCGAAAATTTGACGAAAATTGACTGAGTGAAATTTGTTTTTTCAACTCAACGCGCTTTGAAAACGACGAATATTTTGATAGCATATGTCAAATCCAAAGTTTGGCAATTGTTTCAGCTTTCAGAAAATGTTAATTTTGTTACGATCGGACGATAATTAGTGAATTTATTGCGAAATAAGTAAGTTGAGAGATTTTGGTTACCAGAAATTTTCGACCTGCTACAATTTTTTTAACAATGCATTATTTACAACTAAGTATATTTAGAAAAAGTTTACAATTACATTACACTTTCAGAATATCTAAACTGTTTAAAAATGGAACTCTAAAGTATGGACATATTGAGCATTGAACTTGTGTCATTTTTTGAAAACTTTGATGCTTTCGTGACCGGAAGTGACGTCATCGACATTCATGATATTTTAGGATACGTCTTGGTATGTTGCTGAGAACATGTGAACCAAATTTTATTACCATCGGACATGTATTGACGGTTTTATAGGCGCTCAAAATATTCATGAAACTTTTGTTGCCATTTGGACCGATACCACTTTTTTTTCGACCTTAGACGCTTGGGAAAACCATTGGTTGGATCGCCGTATATGTATTTAGAAAAAGTTTGCAATTTGAATGAGCTACACGATGGTGTAAAGTTTGTAACGATCGGACCATTACTAACGGAGTTATTCGAGGTACTAGATTTTCACTTATTCAATGACCCTGACCTTAGTTTTGGGTCAAGGTCAAAACAAAACCTCTCGGTTCTGCGCATCATTGACGCCTAGCGATGGGCGACGAAAAAATTGGAAAATTTCAAAAATTGCGACCTGTATCGCGAAACAAAAAAAGTGTTACATACATCCAAACATCCAAACATCCAAACTAACAAACTTACAAACCGGGCCGATCGCCATAACTTGGCGTTATGACAACGCCAAGTTAACAAGAGGCCCATGGGAACATGTGGGAACTTGGCGAACTGCATCTAATTAATTGGAGAGATTTTCAGAATCGGGCCTTAATTGACCTAAATGAAATTTTCCTGATGCAGTTGGTGAAGTTCCCCCATGTACCCTTGGGCCTCTAGGTGATGTAGCGCGGGAGGCGCTGCGATTTGACCTGATTCCCGCAGCCAGCCGCTTCTCTCAAGCCGCGCGCTGGGCCGCTCGGGATTCCTTTGTTCTGCGCGACAGGGGGCGGGCTGCAGTGAAGAGCCAGCAGAATTGACACCCACTGTACTTCAAACTTACTTTGTGAGAAAACTGTTGGATATTTAGAGCTGAAAATTATACACATTGTTCAGAATTGAATGGGCTTCCTTCTCGAGCAAACCAATTCACGATACGACCATTCACGACAGAGAAACGACGCGATAACTTCAGATTTCAGTCGAATTATAACTTTGATTCGTTCGTGACCGGAAATGACGTCAGCGACTTCCCTAAAAGAATTATAATTCGGTTGACGCTCTCCATGGTAACATTCGAACCAAGTTTTATGATCCTCGAACGAATATTGTCGATTTTATAAGCGATCGAAAAAAAATTGCCAATTTTAGCTGTTTTCCGAACTTTTACCGGCGATTCGTGAGAAAACTACGCATAATTCCTGCTGTTACAATGCGTACGAAATGTTACTCGAAAAGTAACCTTCAAATTCATGTTTAAATTTTCAAAATCGACCCAGTAGTATTAAACATATTGGGGTGTTAATGCATTTGGGGGTCACTTTTTAACTTTAAGCTCAGTTTGTGAGAAAACTATAAGACATAAACAATTAGATGAATAAGTTTCAAGTTCGGAAGTGTATGGGCTACCTTTAGGTCCAAACATTTTTACGATACGACCATTAACGACGGAGTAATGACGCAATAACTTTCGATTGCCCAGCTAAATAACGTTGTTTTGCTCGTAACCGGAAGTGACGTCATCGACATAAAAAAAAACACTTATCTTCTGATAGCCAGTGATTCTGTGAACATTCGACCCAATTTTCATGACCATCCATCGAATATTGTTGAAGTTATAAGCGATGGAAAAATGTGGTAAAACACTACCACAAATTTTCGAGTGGGGGCTACGGGGCGAAATATGCATATTTTTTATGATATTTGATATGGAAAGTTGGCGAATAAATCAGGCTACAAGGAACTGTAAACTTTTTAAAAATCACACCATAGGTTAAGATGATATCAAGGATTGAAAAATTCACAACGTGACCTTGACCTTAATATGAGGTCAAGGTCAAAACAAAACCTCTCGGTTCTGCGCATTATTAGTCACAATCATTTTTTTAAAAAAAATCCGAGAAATTTTCAAAATTGCTTTATAAGCACTCAAAATATTCATGAAACTTTTGTTGCCATTTGGACCGATACCACTTTTTTTCGACCTTAGACGCTTGGGAAAACCATTGGTTGGATCGCCGTATATGAATTTAGAAAAAGTTTGCAATTTGAATGAGCTACACGATGGTGTAAAGTTTTAAACAATCGGACCATTATTAACGGAGTTATTCGAGATACAAGTTTTTCACTTATTCGATGACCTTGACCTTAGTTTTTGGTCAAGGTCAAAACAAAACCTCTGGGTTCTGCGCATCATTGACGCCTAACGATTGGCGAAGAAAAAAATGGAAAATTTCAAAAATTGCGACCTGTATCGCGAAACAAACGAGATGCCCATGAGAACATGGGTGAACTTGGCTAACAGTGTCGGAAACTTTTGAAAATTTCAATATTGACCCAAAATTGACCATGTTACTCAAGATTTATTGATAAACTATGATTCAGAGGCTGACACAAGGAGAAGCATATTTTCATATTTAATAGTACCGCGGCCTGCCGTACTTGCCGCACCACGCGCATCCCGAGTCGAGAGCAGATTCCTTTGTTCAGCGCGAGAGGCAGGCTGTTGTAAACAAGCCAGCGCCGAGCCATCAGAAATGACACCCACTGTACTTCAAACTTACTTTATGAGAGAACTGTCATATATTTTGAGCAGAAAATTTTACACCTGTGTTCAGAATTGAATGGGCTTCCCTCGAGCGCAGACAAATTCACGATACGACCATTCATGTCGGACGAACGACGCTATAACTTCAGATTTGAGTACCGTTTTTGTTGTGATTCGTTCGAAACCGGAAGTGACGCAACCGATATCAATAAAATTTGCAGATTAGATTCGCGCTGTTGATGTCAACACCTGATTTAATTTTTATCACCATTGAACTGATATTTACGATTTTATTAGCAATCGAAAATTTGACGAAAATTGACTGAGTGAAATTTGGTTTTTCAACTCAACGCGCTTTGAAAACGACAAATATATTGATTGCATATGTCAATTATGAAAGTTTGGTAATTCCATCAGCTTTCCGAAAATGTAAATTTTGTTACGATCGGACCCCCATAATTAATGAATATATTGCGAAATTAAAAAGTTTAGAGATTTTGGCTACCAGCAATTTTCGACCTGCTACGATTTTTGTTACGATGCATTATTTACAACTAAGTATATTTAGAAAAAGTTTACAATTACATTACACTTTCAGAATATGTTGACTGTATTGATATTTAATTGTTAAGCATGGACATATTGAGCATTGAACTTGGGTCATTTTTTTAAAACTTTGATGCTTTCGTGACCGGAAGTGACGTCATCGACATCCACAATATTTTAGGATACGTCTTAGTATGTTGCGGATAACATATAAACCAATTTTTATTACCATCGGACATGTATTGACGGTTTTATAAGCGTTCGAAATATTCATGAAATATTTGTTGACATTTGGAATGATACCACGATTTTTCGACCTGGGGGGCTTGGGAAAACCGTTGGTTGGATGGTCCAATATATGATTAAAAAAAGTTTGCAATTGGAATGAGCTACACGATGATGTAAATTATGTAATCATACGACCATTATGAAAGGAGTTATTCGAGATACTAGTTTTTCACTTATTCGATGACCTTGACCTTAGTTTTGAGTCAAGGTCAAAACAAAACCTCTCGGTTCTGCGCATTATTCATGCCTAGCGATTGAAGAAAAAATCAATTGAAAATATCAAAAATTGCGACCTGTATCGCGAAACAAAAAAATGTTTACAAACATCCAAACATCCAAACTTACAAACGCGACTGACCAACGTAACTTGGCGTTATGATTACGCCAAGTTAAAAAAGTGTTACATACATCCAAACATCCAAACATCCAAACTAACAAACTTACAAACCGGGCCGATCGCCATAACTTGGCGTTCCAAAAACGCCAAGTTAACAAGAGGCCCATGGGAGCCATGTGGGAACTTGGCGAACTGCATCCAAATAATTGCAACAATTTCAGAATGGGGCCACAATTGACCAAAATCGGCCACAAATTACCTAAGTTATCATGCCTCTTATGTTGAAAATCATTATGATTGCAAAGAGATTCATGGGAAATGAAAAATCATAACGTGTAAATCATCATTACGTTATGATATATACAATAAGATGAATTAATGGGCCAATTTTGAAATTTGCCCGTGGGCCTCGAGGTTTCCCCATGTATCTACGGGGTTCTTGTTAACTTGTTTGTGTAGCACGAAAGGGAAATGAAAAATCATAAGGTACGTTATCATCGTTATGATGTCTAATGGGAACCATCGATAACCAAGGGTGATAAAGAAGTATTGACTGGCATGGCTTCGTTTGCGATGTGTTGCATCGATATGCAAATTTTTTTAGAGGACATTCATTTTTACACTGAATTGGACTGGTCCGTATTGCTGCTTGCCGGCTTTACGCAAAGCGAGCTGGCAGCAGCGGCGACCTTTGTGAAACTATCAACCTTAAACATTCATTCAGAAGCCAAACAACATTAAGCAATAAAAAAATCCGTATCAACCTATAATTAACAAAATTACAATGGCCTATAGTCTACGGCCAGACAAGGTCTAAAAGTGGCGCGTCCGAATATTCATTAGACACGTTCGTTGATCTTCGTGACCAATCAACACAGGTTGTGACCCGGATTGACCTTAATTGCGCCTGGCTCATGAAACTGGCTTGTGATACGCACCCTTCGGTTCCATGTGACGTCATGGACATTGTAGTGGTCTGCATCCAATGAGAACACATTGAAGGTCTTCTGGAACTATCGGCGTCTCAAAAGTTCAAATTGGAACTACAACCAGCGCTTTTATCGCGTAGCTGCACGATAGTATGTTTACGTGATAGTCAGTTAAAAAGAACCAGCTGTGTGTCTGCTTCCTCGTCGACTGTGTGATAAACGGTGCCACTCAGCGTGAAACAACAAATCGGAGTGTTGTAGAATGTGTGCCCGGCTCATAAAAATCACTCGGCCGGTTGGACAAGTTCTTCGGAACTTGTAGAATAGACCAATGAGAGACAACGACTCAAAAGTACCGAGAGAGACCGAGAGACACGGCTGTGATTGGAGCATCCCAAATCTGGGATGCCTGTCCAGTTCAAGACATTATGGTCTCCCAGACCTGAAGGCGAGACTATTGAATATCAGTAACATGTAAACAGCGCCCGCAGCCATCAGGCTGGGGGACCTTGACTAGAACAAATATTCATGAAACTTTTGTTGCCATTTGGACCGATACCACTTTTTTTCGACCTTAGACGCTTGGGAAAACCATTGGTTGGATCGCCGTATATGTATTTAAAGAAAGTTTGCAATTTGAATAAGCTACACGACGGTGTAAAGTTTGTAACGATCCGACCATTATTAACGGAGTTATTCGAGGTACTAGATTTTCACTTATTCAATGACCCTGACCTTAGTTTTGGGTCAAGGTCAAAACAAAACCTCTCGGTTCTGCGCATCATTGACGCCTAACGATGGGTGAAGAAAAAATTGGAAAATTTCCAAAATTGCGACCTGTATCGCGGATCACAACAAATGATATCTGATAGGCGCTCAACATATTCATGAAACTTTTGTTGCCATTTGGACCGATACCACTTTTTTTGGACCTTAGACGCTTGGGAAAACCATTGGTTGGACGTATATTTTTTTTGCAATTTGAATAGCTACACGACGGTTGGGAAACGATCCGACCATTATTAACGGAGTTATTGGGGTACTAGATTTTCACTTATTCAATATGACCTTAGTTTTGGGTCAAGGTCAAAACAAAACCTCTCGGTTCTGCGCATCATTGACGCTAACGATGGGTGAAGAAAAAATTGGAAAATTTCCAAAATTGCGACCTGTAATAGGCGCTCAACATATTCATGAAACTTTTGTTGCCATTTGGACCGATACCACTTTTTTTTCGACCTTAGACGCTTGGGAAAACCATTGGTTGGATCGCTGTATATGTATTTAGAAAAAGTTTTGCAATTTGAATGTATGGTGTGTTAAGTTTGTAACGATCCGACCATTATTAACGGAGTTATTCGAGGTACTAGCTTTTCACTAATTCGATGACCATGACCTTAGTTTTGGGTCAAAGTCAAAACAAAACCTCTCGGTTCTGCGCATCATTGACGCCTAGCGATGGGTGAAGAAAAAATTGGAAAATTTCCAAAATTGCGACCTGTATCGCGAAACAAAAAATTGTTAACAAACACACAAACACACTTACAAACCGGGCCGATCGCCATAACTTGGCGAATGCGAATTCGCCAAGTTAACAAGATGCCCATGAAACCATGGGGGAACTTGGCCTTTTAAAAATGATAATTACCAAAAAAACCATAATTTATATACACCCAGGTATCACGAAAACCATTATGATTACAAAGTGATTCATGGGAAATGAAAAATCATAAGGCACAAATCATCATTACGTTATCATCGTTATGATGTCTAGTGGGAACAATCGATAGCCAAGAGTGATAAAAAAGTATTGACTAGCATTGTTTCGTTTGCTGTGTGTTGCATCGATATGCTAAATATTTGAGGGGACATACATTTTGACAGTCAATTGGACTGGTTCGTGTTGCAGCTTGCCGGCTTCACGTAAAGCGAGCTGGCAGCAGCGGCGACCTTTGTGAGACTATCAACCTTAAACATTCATTCAGAAGCCAAATAACGTCAAGCAATAAAACATCCGTATCAATCAATAATGAAACAAAATTACTATGGGTTTATCAATCATGTTGAGTGTTTAGCTGTTGTTGGCACCTATTATAGTTATGATATATATATGACAATACAGATCAGTGTGCTAGGCCGCGTGGCGTAGCGGCATAGTTTTGGACTTCCATGCCAGAGGCCGGTGTTCAAATCCCGTACACGGACATAATTTTTTTTCCGAATTTTCGTGCCACAACAATTATTTGATCTCAATTCATGAGAACACGATTCGTGCTGTCGATGACAACAGCTGAGCAGTTTTTTATGACTATAGAACTGATATTTTCGATTTTATTAGCAATCGAAAATTTGACGAAAATTGACTGAGTGAAATTTTTTTTTTCAACTCAACGCGCTTTGAAACCGACGAATATTTTGATAGCATATGTCAACAATCAAAGTTTGGCAATTGTATCAGCTTTCAGAAAATGTTAATTTTGTTACGATCGGACGATAATTAGTGAATTTATTGCGAAATCAATAAGTTGAGAGATTTTGGTTACCAGAAATTTTCGACCTGCTACAATATTTTTTTAACAATGCATTATTTACAACTAAGTATATTTAGAAAAAGTTTACAATTACATTACACTTTCAGAATATCTAAACTGTTTAAAAATGGAACTCTAAAGTACGGACGTATTGAGCATTGAACTTGTGTCATTTTTTGAAAACTTTGATGCTTTCGTGACCGGAAGTGACGTCATCGACATTCATGATATTTTAGGATACGTCTTGGTATGTTGCTGAGAACATGTGAACCAAATTTTATTACCATCGGACATGTATTGACGGTTTTATAGGCGCTCAAAATATTCGGGAAACTTATATTGCCATTTGGTCCGATACCACGTTTTTTCGACCTTAGACGCTTGGGAAAACCGTTGGTTGGATCGCCGTATGTAAAATTAGAAAAAGTTTGCAATTTGAATGAGCTACACGATGGTGTAAAGTTTTAAACAATCGGACCATTATTAACGGAGTTATTCGTGATACAAGTTTTTCACTTATTCGATGACCTTGACCTTAGTTTTTGGTCAAGGTCAAAAACAAAACCTCTCGGTTCTGCGCATCATTCATGCCAAGCGATCGACGGAAAAAAAATTGAAAAATTTTAAAAATTGCGACCTGTATCGCGAAACAAAAATTGTTTACAAACATACATACATACATACATACATACATACATACATACATACAAACATACAAACCGCACTGATCGCCATAACTTGGCGAAAGCATTCGCCAAGTTAACAAGAGGCCCATGGGAGCCATGTGGGAACTTGGCGAACTGCATCCAAATAATTGCAACAATTTCAGAATGGGGCCACAATTGACCAAAATCGGCCAAAAATTACATAAGTTATCATGGATTATAATTTTTTGTGGCGAATGGGGAAACTTTAAATTTTTTTCAAGTTAACATAAGCTTCCATTATATGGATCATAATTAAATATATACAATAAGATGAATTAGTTGGCCGATTTTGAAATTTTCCTGATGCAGTTCGACAAGTTCCCCCATGTACCCTGGGCCTCTTGCTTGTGTAGCGCGAGAGGCACTGCGACTTGACCTGATTCTCGCTTCTCGCAGGCGGCCGCGCCAAGCGGATTCCTTTGTTCTGCGCGACAAGGCGGGTGCAGCGAAGTGCCAGCAGAAATGACACCCACTGTACTTCAAACTTACTTTGTGAGAAAACTGTTGGGTATTAAGAGCAGAAAATTATACACTCTGCTCAGAATTGAATTGGCTTCCTTCTCAAGCAAACCAATTCACAATACGACCATTCGCGACAGAGAAACGACGCGATAACTTCAGATTTTAGTCGAATTTTAACTTTCACTCGTTCATGACCGGAAATGACATCAGCGACTTCCCCAAAAGAATCATCATTCGGTACACGCTCTTTTTGGTAACATTTTACCCACGTTTTGTGACCCTCGAACGAATATTGTCGATTTTACAAGTGATCGAAAAAAAATTGCCAATTTTAGCTGTTTTCCGAACTTTTACCGGCGATTCGTGAGAAAACTACGCACAATTCCTGCTGTTATATCGCGTACGAAATGTTACTCGAAAAGTAACCTTCAAATTCATGTTTAAATTTTCAAAATCGACCCAGTAGTATTAAACATATTGGGGTGTTAATGCATTTGGGGGGTCACTTTTTAACTTTAAGGTCAGTTTGTGAGAAAACTATAAGACATAAACAATTAGATGCATGAGTTTCAAGTTCGGAAGTGTATGGGCTACCTTCAGGTGCAAACATTTTTACGATACGACCATTAACGACGGAGTAATGACGTGATAACTTTCGATTGCCCAGCTAAATAACGTTGTTTTGTTCGTAACCGGAAGTGACGTCATCGACATAAAAAAACACTTATCTTCCGATAGCCAGTGCTTCTGTGATTATTCGACCCAATTTTTATGACCATCCATCGAATATTGTTGAAGTTATAAGCGATTGAATATTGTGGTTAAACACTACCACAAATATTCGAGTGGGGGCTACGGGGCGAAATTTGCGTATATTACCATGACATTTGGTATGAAAAGTTGGCCAATAAATCAAGCTACTAGGAACTATAAACTTTTTCCAAATCGCACTGTAGGTTAAGATGATATCTGGAACTGAAAAATTCACAACGTGACCTTGACCTTGATATGAGGTCAAGGTCAATACAAAACCTCTTGGTTCTGCGCACTATTGGTTCCGAGCATTCAAGAAAAAAAAATTCTGAGAAACTTTCAAAATTGCTTTATAGGAGCTCAAAATATTCATGAACTTATGTTGCCTTTTGGACCGATACCACGTTTTTTCGACCTTAGGCGCTTGGGAAAACCGTTGGTTGGATTGCCCATATGTCATTTAGAAAAAGTTTGCAATTTGAATGAGCTACACGATGGTGTAAAGTTTTAAACAATCGGACCATTATTAACGGAGTTATTCGTGATAACTAGTTTTTCACTTATTCGATGACCTTGACCTTAGTTTTTGGTCAAGGTCAAAACAAAACCTCTCGGTTCTGCGCATCATTCATGCCAAGCGATCGACGGAAAAAAAATTGAAAAATTTTAAAAATTGCGACCTGTATCGCGAAACAAAAAATTGTTACAAACATACATACATACATACATACATACATACATACATACATACAAACATACAAACCGCACTGATCGCCATAACTTGGCGAAAGCATTCGCCAAGTTAACAAGAGGCCCATGGGAGCCATGTGGGAACTTGGCGAACTGCATCCAAATAATTGCAACAATTTCAGAATGGGGCCACAATTGACCAAAATCGGCCAAAAATTACATAAGTTATCATGGATTATAATTTTTTGTGGCGAATGGGGAAACTTTAAATTTTTTTCAAGTTAACATAAGCTTCCATTATATGGATCATAATTAAATATATACAATAAGATGAATTAGTTGGCCGATTTTGAAATTTTCCTGATGCAGTTCGACAAGTTCCCCCATGTACCCTGGGCCTCTTGCTTGTGTAGCGCGAGAGGCACTGCGACTTGACCTGATTCTCGCAGGCGGCCGCGCCCAGCGGATTCCTTTGTTCTGCGCGACAAGGCGGGTGCAGCGAAGTGCCAGCAGAAATGACACCCACTGTACTTCAAACTTACTTTGTGAGAAAACTGTTGGGTATTAAGAGCAGAAAATTATACACTCTGCTCAGAATTGA
Organism: Urechis unicinctus; assembly: GCA_034190875.2. NCBI lineage: Eukaryota > Metazoa > Annelida > Polychaeta > Xenopneusta > Urechidae > Urechis > Urechis unicinctus. Next base: position 17,906,872 of record CM067358.1, read on the forward strand.
ATTGGCTTCCTTCTCAAGCAAACCAATTCACAATACGACCATTCGCGACAGAGAAACGACGCGATAACTTCAGATTTTAGTCGAATTTTAACTTTCACTCGTTCGTGACCGGAAATGACATCAGCGACTTCCCCAAAAGAATCATCATTCGGTACACGCTCTCCATGGTAACATTTTACCCACGTTTTGTGACCCTCGAACGAATATTGTCGATTTTACAAGTGATCGAAAAAAAATTGCCAATTTTAGCTGTTTTCCGACTTTTTACCGGCGATTCGTGAGAAAACTACGCACAATTCCTGCTGTTATATCGCGTACGAAATGTTACTCGAAAAGTAACCTTCAAATTCATGTTTAAATTTTCAAAATCGACCCAGTAGTATTAAACATATTGGGGTGTTAATGCATTTGGGGGGTCACTTTTTAACTTTAAGGTCAGTTTGTGAGAAAACTATAAGACATAAACAATTAGATGAATAAGTTTCAAGTTCGGAAGTGTATGGGCTACCTTCAGGTGCAAACATTTTTACGATACGACCATTAACGACGGAGTAATGACGTGATAACTTTCGATTGCCCAGCTAAATAACGTTGTTTTGTTCGTAACCGGAAGTGACGTCATCGACATAAAAAAACACTTATCTTCCGATAGCCAGTGCTTCTGTGATTATTCGACCCAATTTTTATGACCATCCATCAAATATTGTTGAAGTTATAAGCGATTGAATATTGTGGTTAAACACTACCACAAATATTCGAGTGGGGGCTACGGGGCGAAATTTGCGTATATTACCATGACATTTGGTATGAAAAGTTGGCCAATAAATCAAGCTACTAGGAACTATAAACTTTTTCCAAATCGCACTGTAGGTTAAGATGATATCTGGAACTGAAAAATTCACAACGTGACCTTGACCTTGATATGAGGTCAAGGTCAATACAAAACCTCTTGGTTCTGCGCACTATTGGTTCCGAGCATTCAAGAAAAAAAATTCTGAGAAACTTTCAAAATTGCTTTATAGGAGCTCAAAATATTCATGAAACTTATGTTGCCTTTTGGACCGATACCACGTTTTTTCGACCTTAGGCGCTTGGGAAAACCGTTGGTTGGATTGCCCCATATGTCATTAGAAAAAGTTTGCAATTGAATGAGCTACACGATGGTGTAAAGTTTTTAAACAATCCGACCATTATTAACGGAGTAATTTGAGATACTAGTTTTTCACTTATTCGATGACCTTGACCTTAGTTTCAGGTCAAGCTCAAAACAAAACCTCTCGGTTCTGGGCATCATTACCCCCTAACGATGGGTGAAGAAAAAATTGGAAAATTTTCAAAATTGCGACCTGTATCGCGGATCACAACAAATGATATCTGATAGGCGCTCAACATATTCATGAAACTTTTGTTGCCATTTGGACCCATACCACTTTTTTTCGACCTTAGGCGCTTGGGAAAACCATTGGTTGGATCGCCGTATATGTCATAAGAAAAAGTTTGCAATTTGAATAAGCTACACGATGGTGTAAAGTTTGTAACGATCCGACCATTATTAACGGAGTTATTCGAGGTACTAGTTTTTCACTTATTCCAAGACCCTGACCTTATGTTAACCCCAGGTCACATGGCATGTTCCAAATAGCGTGCTTCTTTGAATTGATTCTTCACTAGTTATTACGGCAAATCTAAAGTCTTCAGATCACTATATAGAAGCCAGGCAGCGGGCTTATTTATCCCTCCTAAGCCATTCATGTCAATATCTAAAAGCATATGTGTCAATTTATTTTCATTTTCATGTCAATATCTAACAGCAAACATGGAGAGTCTCGATATAAGTTTATTTTGCCGATGAAGACGATTATTTCGGTGAATCAACATACGTATCGTATGCGGTCTTCACGGGTGTTTATCGTTACGGCGCTGCGATGGACTAGCGCGGAATACAGGCCGTTTGAGAGTCGACCATCAATGTCCCGGGTGAAAGATAAAGATTTCGCGTGTGAATGAGAGAAGAGAAAGCCAGCAGGAGCCTACTGCTTCATGCCTAGTAGAATATATAGATAGCTGCTCGGCTAGGAAGTGGCTTGGGGCTCGGAAGCATGGCATCGGGATCCGAGCGGCTATGCTGTCTAAACAACATCTACCATATACCCCTTTCTTGGTCCCTGAACACACGAGGTTGAATTGCGGACGCGTTTCCAGCAACGGGCGTTCGCCATCAGGGGCATAATATTTGAAGTTTCGTTTGTAAATTCCCGCAGGGAACTAGACGCTGTTCGACAGGTGGCTTTGTCCATGGCCTGGTTCGCGTGTCATAACTGGCGAGTTATTTGGTTTCATCGCATGTTTTGATGGTAATGAACAATTTGCACACAGTCACGAGGGATGTATTCAATTGACACGGACTACCATTACGATTGCAGTCATGGTGGCGGGTGTTATGATATAATTCTAGCTCATCCGTTTTTGAAAAGCCTTCCCCCTTGATTATCAGTACAACAGCTCGGGTTACATCCGACCACTTGGTTTGGAGGGGTGTAAGCCTGATAGTAGCAATCCTTATAGCCTTGACTCACATGCGCGTCAACCCTCCAAGTGGACCCGTCGAGATTGCTTTGCCTGGCCTATCGTGTGGACCAGGCAAGGGTCGTTGCAAAGCAAGCCAGCTGACCGGGTACCTTTTATCAGGGTCAGTCGGGGAGCTGCCTAGCAAAGAGACGAGTTCTACCTAGCCAAGAGATCAGATTCAGACCGAGATCCCAGTGAAGCTTCATTGTTAAAAACCTCAATAAAACCAATAAGCAACTCTACTCCTGGACTCGAAAGCAACGAAAATAATAACGAAGGAGCTTAGCCTAAATAACGTGTAACTCATCATCAATGAGTGCATGTCGACATGTTTGTCGTTACAACGAGGCGGTAGTTGCGCGCTGGCGTAGTCCGGACTATTTCAAACAGATGACAGCTCGAAAAGTATGGTTGGCTCAAGTCGGCGTCTGGGGACACAGCCTTGCCTTTGCTACCATCGTGGTGGATTAAAGACTCAACATGTCTGCTGCAATCCAACTGTATCAAAAAAGGTACATGGGGAACTTGGCGAACGGCCATAATAGAATGACAATGATTTGGCCAACTGAAGGAAAAAACTTGATCATTAAGGACGGAGAAACGACACGTTTACTACAGATTTCAGTCCCATTTTTAACTTTGGCTAGTTCGTTACCGGAAGCGAGCACATCGATATATATCAAATTTGAGCATTAGATTTGCACTGTCCATGACAACAACTGGCGCAATTTTTATGCCCATTGGCACGATTAAGCATTGAAAATTTGACGAGAATTTATGTGAAATTTTTTTTCAAACTCAACGCGCTTTGAAAACGACGAATATTTTGATAGCATTGAATCAACTTTCGGAAAGTTGATTTTTTTTACGATTCGACTATGATTTTAAAGATGCATTATTTACAATTACATATAATTACAGAAAGTTTACAATTACTTAACACTTTCAGAATATGTAAACTGTTTTAAAATCGATTTCTAAAGCATGGAGCTATTAAGCATGTTGATTTGTTTTATGATTGGACTATAATTTTAACGATGCATTATTTACAATTACATATAATTACAAAAAGTTTATAAGTACTTTACACTTTCAGAATATGTAAACTGTTTTAAAATCGATTTCTAAAGCATGGAGCTATTAAGCATTGAACTTTTGTAATTTTTTGAACATTTTGATGCTTTCGATACCGGAAGTGACGTCATTGACATCCATGACATGGCGCTCAAAATATTCATGACACTTTTGTTGATATTTGGGCTGATACGACGTTTGGAATACGTGTTGATTATTTATAACTGTTCATATTAAACGAAAGTTTGCAATTGAATTAAGCTACAAAATGGTGTTAATTGTGTCAAAATCGAAGCACTATCCATGGACCTATTCGGGATTCAAGATTTTCACATTTTCAATTACCTTGACCTTACGTTGATTTCAAGATCAAAACAAAACCTCTGGGTTTTGAGCATCATTGGTCCTAACCAATTGAAAAAAATCGGAAACATTTCTAAAATCGCGACCTGTATCGCATGCCCAAAAAAATTTAACAACAAATCATGCATACATACATAGCCACAAACGCGTCTGACCAAGATAATTTGGCGAATGCGAATACGGGCCCAGATATTCGATTGACGTGTCGGACTACATAATTTTTATAGCTCAATTTCGACAGCCATGAATGAGTGAAGAATGTGTTTATTGATAGAAACATCTTGTTCTGTAATGTCCGTATAAAAGCATCCTCCATTGTATAGGAAGTTTATCATAATCATCATCATCGTCATCATCCTCTTCCTCCTCCTCATCATCATCTCTACATCATCATATGACTTTTGGATTGTTCCAAGATCATGAGCTTCCTGAGCATGTCGTCATCATCACCATCGTCATCATCTTCATCATGTCATCATCATCATCCGCAACCGTCAAGATAATAACAACTCATCATTGAATGTGAAGTGAAACACTGATATTTCAATTCAATGCGTGACTAACTATAGAAATATAATAGCATCCCCAACCAACCCCATCCCAATAGCCCGGATTCTGCGGCACATAGAGATTATGTACGTTCCTTAAGGATGACAACGGTAGGAGGTAAGTGTTCATTGAGAGACAGCTTCTATCTTTAAAAGGTATTTCTGTTCCCCTTTGAGAGTGAATCAAACAAGAAAGCTTGAAATAAGAACAAAAATCAGAACTATCAACTGGGCATAATCATTAGGTTCATGTAGGGTTTTACATGACGATTTTATCAATACTTACTCATCATCATCATCCTCATCATCATCATCTCTACATCGTCATATGACTTTTGGATTGTTTCAAGGTCATGAGCTTCCTGAGCATGTCATCATCACCATCGTCATCATCATCATCATCATGTCATCATCATCATCATCCGCCACCGTCAAAATGATAACAACTCATCATTGAATGTGAAGTGAAACTGGTATTTCATTTGACAACTGTATTGATCGGCTAGTCTAACTGCTTTGCTGCATTTCATTCAACATTCACCGAACTCTCCAGCAGGCCTATTTTTCCTGTACTCTTTTATAGCAGAGCAGCTGCAAACCTCGCCGTTGAATAGCTAAGGCTTTCGGATAAGCTTCCAAAGTAACTTTGTACCCGAACAGTTTGCCAGCATCTTCAAAATGCTCCATCAAGGTTGCCAGAAAAACGTCGGCCCATGTCATCTAGCACAGCAAGCAGAGCGGATGTTCTCAGAGTAGCATCTTCATAAGTGATATTGCTTTTCACACATTTTCACCTAGATATATCACACAAAATTAGTGTACCACACGATCAGCGTGTACGCGTATAAATCGGAAAATAACTGACTTTGGTCCCGGTGACAAAATCTGAGTTGGGTATGAACTTCTCCAAATTCGACATTCCATCGATGAAGTGCTCGGACACAAACATGGAGGCAAGCTTGGCCTGGAATGGATAATATATCAATGATAGATACTCGTTGTGATTTGCAGCATCTAAATATACCAGCGCTTAATACCAAATAAAAGTGAAGTAACCCCGCCAGTTCAATGTATTCTGATCAAGACGATATTGAATAGATGCCAACCCCAACTCCCATTGTGTTTACAGGACTCTAACATTTGAGTGTATGCGGTGAAAACACCCTGCTTACCGTTTCAACTTTGTCCCCTCTCAAGTAGGCACGTGTCATGGGCACTACATGCATTCGTATATCCATTAGTGTATTGACGACGGCATCAGCGTACAGGTTAGCCACGTCTCCCTCGGGCAGAAAGCCTGGATTATATATATGCTAGTAATCCCTTGATTTAATACATGAATCAATGCCGCAGCTGTTAAGGCAAACTGAGTTCTTGGAAGATAAGACGAATGTTCATTAGTCACTTTAGGGGAGTTTTTATCAAACAATACACGGCTCTTATAAAGTCCAATTTAGATTACGCAATTTACCATACCTTCAAGATGACATGGACTTAGTTTCCGGTCAAGGTCTAAACAAATCATCTGGGTTCTGTGCATCATGGCTCCTGATTTGAAAAATTCTGAAGAGTTTCAAAAATTGGGACCTGTAAAAATGCCAATTAAAATTTTTACATGCCAACAAACCCACAAACAAACTTACAAACCGGACTGATCGCCATAACTTGGCGATTGCGAATTCGCCAAGTTAACAAACATACTCACCGGACTGATCGCCATAAAAAGTTGCTTCCGAAATTTTCGCTTCCTCAAATGACTGTCACCATTTTTAACAACGCTTGACGACAATAAAAACTATTCTTTCAGATAGATGACTCGTTTTGGGCTTATTAAATTTTTTGGCCAAGTAAAATGTACATAGTTAGTTATGGAACATTGAAGAGTTGTTACTTCACATAAATATTTTTCGCGCAATGGTCCGAAGTTGGTCCAAAGCGAATCCTAGCCTGTAAGGAAGTCGATGCGTCAGGAGATCGTCATTCGGTGTTTATCTGGTCTACGTACGCATGCGCATGTTTGTTTATTCACCCTCCCCGAAAACAGTATAGAAACTGTGCCTGTGTTCGCGTGTGAATGAGAGAAGAGAAAGCCAACAGGAGCCTACTGCTTCATGCCTAGTAGAATATATAGATAGCTGCTCGGCTAGGAAGTGGCTTGGGGCTCGGAAGCATGGCATCGGGATCCGAGCGGCTATGCTGTCTAAACAACATCTACCATATACCCCTTTCTTGGTCCCTGAACACACGAGGTTGAATTGCGGACGCGTTTCCAGCAACGGGCGTTCGCCATCAGGGGCATAATATTTGAAGTTTCGTTTGTAAATTCCCGCAGGGAACTAGACGCTGTTCGACAGGTGGCTATGTCCATGGCCTGGTTCGCGTGTCATAACTGGCGAGTTATTTGGTTTCATCGCATGTTTTGATGGTAATGAACAATTTGCACACAGTCACGAGGGATGTATTCAATTGACACGGACTACCATTACGATTGCAGTCATGGTGGCGGGTGTTATGATATAATTCTAGCTCATCCGTTTTTGAAAAGCCTTCCCCCTTGATTATCAGTACAACAGCTCGGGTTACATCCGACCACTTGGTTTGGAGGGGTGTAAGCCTGATAGTAGCAATCCTTATAGCCTTGACTCACATGCGCGTCAACCCTCCAAGTGGACCCGTCGAGATTGCTTTGCCTGGCCTATCGTGTGGACCAGGCAAGGGTCGTTGCAAAGCAAGCCAGCTGACCGGGTACCTTTTATCAGGGTCAGTCGGGGAGCTGCCTAGCAAAGAGACGAGTTCTACCTAGCCAAGAGATCAGATTCAGACCGAGATCCCGGTGAAGCTTCATTGTTAAAAACCTCAATAAAACCAATAAGCAACTCTACTCCTGGACTCGAAGCAACGAAAATAATAACGAAGGAGCTTAGCCTAAATAACGTGTAACTCATCATCAATGAGTGCATGTCGACATGTTTGTCGTTACAACGAGGCGGTAGTTGCGCGCTGGCGTAGTCCGGACTATTTCAAACAGATGACAGCTCGAAAAGTATGGTTGGCTCAAGTCGGCGTCTGAGGACACAGCCTTGCCTTTGCTACCATCGTGGTGGATTAAAGACTCAACATGTCTGCTGCAATCCAACTGTATCAAAAAAGGTACATGGGGAACTTGGCGAACGGCCATAATAGAATGACAATGATTTGGCCAACTGAAGGAAAAAACTTGATCATTAAGGACGGAGAAACGACACGTTTACTACAGATTTCAGTCCCATTTTAACTTTGGCTAGTTCGTTACCGGAAGCGAGCACATCGATATATATCAAATTTGAGCATTAGATTTGCACTGTCCATGACAACAACTGGCGCAATTTTTATGCCCATTGGCACGATGTTTATTAATTATAAGCAATTGAAAATTTGACGAGAATTGACTATGTGAAATTTTTTTTCAAACTCAACGCGCTTTGAAAACGACGAATATTTTGATAGCATTGAATCAACTTTCGGAAAGTGTTGATTTTTTTTAAGATTCGACTATGATTTTAAAGATGCATTATTTACAATTACATATAATTACAGAAAGTTTACAATTACTTAACACTTTCAGAATATGTAAACTGTTTTAAAATCGATTTCTAAAGCATGGAGCTATTAAGCATGTTGATTTGTTTTATGATTGGACTATAATTTTAACGATGCATTATTTACAATTACATATAATTACAAAAAGTTTATAAGTACTTTACACTTTCAGAATATGTAAACTGTTTTAAAATCGATTTCTAAAGCATGGAGCTATTAAGCATTGAACTTTTGTAATTTTTTGAACATTTTGATGCTTTCGATACCGGAAGTGACGTCATTGACATCCATGACATGGCGCTCAAAATATTCATGACACTTTTTGTTGATATTTGGGCTGATGATACGACGTTTGGAATACGTGTTGATTATTTATAACTGTTCATATTAAACGAAAGTTTGCAATTGAATTAAGCTACAAAATGGTGTTAATTGTGTCAAAATCGAAGCACTATCCATGGACCTATTCGGGATTCAAGATTTTCACATTTTCAATTACCTTGACCTTACGTTGATTTCAAGATCAAAACAAAACCTCTGGGTTTTGAGCATCATTGGTCCTGACCAATTGAAAAAAATCGGAAACATTTCTAAAATCGCGACCTGTATCGCATGCCCAAAAAAATTTAACAACAAATCATGCATACATACATAGCCACAAACGCGTCTGACCAAGATAATTTGGCGAATGCGAATACGGGCCCAGATATTCGATTGACGTGTCGGACTACATAATTTTTATAGCTCAATATCGACAGCCATGAATGAGTGAAGAATGTGTTTATTGATAGAAACATCTTGTTCTGTAATGTCCGTATAAAAGCATCCTCCATTGTATAGGAAGTTTATCATAATCATCATCATCGTCATCATCCTCTTCCTCCTCCTCATCATCATCTCTACATCATCATATGACTTTTGGATTGTTCCAAGATCATGAGCTTCCTGAGCATGTCGTCATCATCACCATCGTCATCATCTTCATCATGTCATCATCATCATCCGCAACCGTCAAGATAATAACAACTCATCATTGAATGTGAAGTGAAACACTGATATTTCAATTCAATGCGTGACTAACTATAGAAATATAATAGCATCCCCAACCAACCCCATCCCAATAGCCCGGATTCTGCGGCACATAGAGATTATGTACGTTCCTTAAGGATGACAACGGTAGGAGGTAAGTGTTCATTGAGAGACAGCTTCTATCTTTAAAAGGTATTTCTGTTCCCCTTTGAGAGTGAATCAAACAAGAAAGCTTGAAATAAGAACAAAAATCAGAACTATCAACTGGGCATAATCATTAGGTTCATGTAGGGTATTACATGACGATTTTATCAATACTTACTCATCATCATCATCCTCATCATCATCATCTCTACATCGTCATATGACTTTTGGATTGTTTCAAGGTCATGAGCTTCCTGAGCATGTCATCATCACCATCGTCATCATCATCATCATCATCATGTCATCATCATCATCATCCGCCACCGTCAAAATGATAACAACTCATCATTGAATGTGAAGTGAAACTGGTATTTCATTTGACAACTGTATTGATCGGCTAGTCTAACTGCTTTGCTGCATTTCATTCAACATTCACCGAACTCTCCAGCAGGCCTATTTTTCCTGTACTCTTTTATAGCAGAGCAGCTGCAAACCTCGCCGTTGAATAGCTAAGGCTTTCGGATAAGCTTCCAAAGTAACTTTGTACCCGAACAGTTTGCCAGCATCTTCAAAATGCTCCATCAAGGTTGCCAGAAAAACGTCGGCCCATGTCATCTAGCACAGCAAGCAGAGCGGATGTTCTCAGAGTAGCATCTTCATAAGTGATATTGCTTTTCACACATTTTCACCTAGATATATCACACAAAATTAGTGTACCACACGATCAGCGTGTACGCGTATAAATCGGAAAATAACTGACTTTGGTCCCGGTGACAAAATCTGAGTTGGGTATGAACTTCTCCAAATTCGACATTCCATCGATGAAGTGCTCGGACACAAACATGGAGGCAAGCTTGGCCTGGAATGGATAATATATCAATGATAGATACTCGTTGTGATTTGCAGCATCTAAATATACCAGCGCTTAATACCAAATAAAAGTGAAGTAACCCCGCCAGTTCAATGTATTCTGATCAAGACGATATTGAATAGATGCCAACCCCAACTCCCATTGTGTTTACAGGACTCTAACATTTGAGTGTATGCGGTGAAAAAACCCTACTTACCGTTTCAACTTTGTCCCCTCTCAAGTAGGCACGTGTCATGGGCACTACATGCATTCGTATATCCATTAGTGTATTGACGACGGCATCAGCGTACAGGTTAGCCACGTCTCCCTCGGGCAGAAAGCCTGGATTATATATATGCTAGTGTTGTGATATCAATCTAGCTCTTTGAGGTCGTTTATATCTCGTTCCTGTACAGAAGGTGGTGGGGGAAGAGATGAGCCTCGCATGATGGTCTCTAATCGCGTAAGCGTGTTTATCAAACTATACACGGCTTTT
>CM067358.1:17925022-18195022 GCA_034190875.2 Urechis unicinctus
TAGGTTCATTACATATTTTAGTTGTATCCCGCCTGGAGACCAAATGGTGTTGGGGGCATCTCTCATGATGTTGTTGTCCTAACCTTCAAGAAATAAGTCCTCATGTGCAATGTCTCAGGCACAGGCATGACAGCATTGAACCAGCTTCTTGTGAGTTGCAATGTCTGTACTTTCATCACAACAACATGCTGATGACTGTAGCTGACTTACTTTTGTCAACCAAGAAATTCATGACACATGTAAAAAGTGTTATAATTATGTGATGGGCCAGAGAAGATGCCTTAACTTCACAGACAAGTCGATGGGGGAAGCAAACTTCTGAAGCCCTTCAAGAAATAAGTCCTCAGGTACAATGTCTCAGGCACAGGCATGACAGCATTGAACCAGCTTCTTGTGAGTTGCAATGTATGTACTTTCATCACAACAACATGCTGATGACTGTAGCTGACTTACTTTTGTCAACCAAGAAATTCATGACACATGTAAAAGGTGTTATAATTATGTGATGGGCCAGAGGAGATGCCTTAACTTCACAGAACAAGTCGACGGGGGAAGCAAACTTTTGCAGAGGCAAACGTTCATTGGCTATGTAACACACTTGCAATACTGAGATAACAGCTTAAGCCTCGCTGTCATGTTCTGTGTGTGCTTCGTTGTTGTGTTTTCCCAAGAAGCAATGCTCGTTGATCAGGGCGGGCAAATTGCCTTACCATGTAGCCATGTGTATTTCCTGAGCCATTCAGATTGATATCAACGCTTTCCCTTGACAGCAATCTACAGAAATGCTGCTGGCAGGAGGGTTGGGGAGGGCATTTTTTGTGGGTCATTCTCGCTGGCGTTAATACTTGGTATACTGGAAGAATAAATACCTTTCTTTTTCAGGAAATGAATGATAATCAACTCCCCTAAGTACACGTACACAGACAAACACAAAAAATATAAGGCTCAGATACATCTCTACTCTCCAAGTCTTCGTTTACACTGTTCATAACTATATGCGTTACCCGGGACTTGAATAACGCCACGAGAGGCCAGTTTCCCAACCTTCGAACTTTATCCTAGTATCTGCTAAATTGCACCACGATGCCTGCTCCCACCACCACCGCATCCCCGCCCCCACCCCCCACCCCCCCACACACACACACACACACCGCCACCAATGTTGAACAATAATTAACAAGCCAGCTAAGCGAATGTTTGACAATTCGTCGCTCTTTTTTACATTCAGAAGTAAATCATATTCATTGGATCATTCAGTAACAACTTTTACATCATGAATATAGTCCTGCTCGTCATCTCGTGATATTAGACCTATGATAACAGTGTCATCAGCATATTTTAAGATATAACAATTGTCCTGTTTAGCAATGAGACTGTTAGTTGACTTTACAGGCCCATTTCCATGTGGGGACTACCAACGCGTTGTCAGCAACGATTATACTGAAGTCGATATCCTGAGGTGGAGAGCATTTCTTTCACTTCTAGCCGAGCCACAATACCAAGACTGGATGCCATCTTTGCCAGACAAGGCATTCCGGAGTTATGAAGATGGAAAATGGACCACCGTTCAGCAGTACCAGGCGGCCAGCCAATACAAATCCGCGTGGATCGACCGTGCAATCGCGCCAAGTAATCAGATATCTGTTCATAACATTTTGAGATTTATCCGCAACTTTTATCCTGCCTACGACGTACGACGGATTATAAGTTATATATTTGCATAATACCTTGTACGACGGGGTACACTTTTTTGCCTTGTTCACCTTGTACGACGGGTTATACATTCGTATAATACCTTGTACGACGGGGCATGCTTTTTGCCATTATCAACTTGTACAACTGTAACCGTCGGGGATTCGACGATGGCTTGCGAGAGGTGTAGCGAGTAATTGATACGGCGAACTGTAGATGTAATCCTTTATTTACGAAGTTGTAGATCGGCACGCTCTGGGGATGTTTGGATGGTCTTTACTACAACTGTGATGTTGAGATGTTCGAAGTTGTAGATGCGTACGATATATATTTCCAAGTCTGATATATGAGGTTTGTCGTTGTATTTATAGGGCAAAATGTGGGCTGGACATAGGTGGCGCATTCTGATTGGATGTCCACTGGCATCTGCCCGCACTGGACATTGCCGCAATTACTGACTAAACATGAAAGGGATTATGGTTGAATATTGATAAGGTTTAAAGTTGAGATCAAAGGGCCTGGTGTTAATTACCTGTAATTCTGATACGTTTCGGGAGTAAAAGGGGTTTGAAGTTGATAGCTTGGAATGTTAATTGTGTGAGGGCTATGGCTAGATCGAAATAAGTTCTGTTTGTTTCAAAGGGATTAGTGTATATCGATGTCATTAAACTGCAGTTCGTGCTCCATGCATCATGCCGCAGGCATTTGGAAAAAATTTGAAAATACTTAGTTCCTCTGGCTTTCTGGATATATTTTGAGGCTATCCTTCACCAATTTTGCCAATTAGTACAGTGCAAAAATTGAGGCAAGGTCTACCTACCTCTTAAGTAGTATCTTATAAACAAATCCTACTGTATTCAAATCTTCCTGAATATTTTGATGCTTAAATATTTGTGAACAAAAGACAAAAAACTATATCAGCATCGCTCTTGTTATCATACAAAAGAAAATATCCTTTGTTACAATTGTCCGATTCACTATCGTTTCACTGACTCGGGGACTAATATTCCAAGTCCTTGAATGCCTGTACTTCAAGAATATATGCACCCCTTCCAAAGCGCAAAAAATAGGCTACACCAATCTTTAAAATTCTTTACCGTATCTACGCATTAACAGATTTAAAAAGTTGGACCTATAAAGGTTGTGGGATGGGAACACAACATACACACATTGAAACAAGACTGCGAAATCATAGTTCCCAGAGTCCAGACAATTTTTGTATACACTTTATCTTGGTTACAATATGGCCTAATGACATAAAAGCAACAGGCAGGAGAGCCAACAGATTATTCGTTCAAGGGTTGAACAACAAGCATTTCAGACTTTTCTTATTTATTCCATCTCTTTCTACACATATTTACAGCATACACATTATAAATATATACTCAGTCGTAATGATAAATTAACATATTTTCCAGTGCTCATAATTTCACCCAACTTCGGCTCATACGATATCACATTATATAACACGAGCGATATTGACATTTCTCATCATCAACACATATATGCAAAGGACCAAAAATTACTCAACAGATTTCATTGTAAATATTATATTTTCTTGGGATGCATTAAATAAGTCATAGAAGTGACCTATGTGAATGAACTGGCTGAGGACTGGAGGGCTTTGTCACGAGCCCCTGGAGGTCTTCTCAATTGAGGTCCTGTAAAGAGGTCAACAGTTAACACACGAGCACAGATGGTAAGGTAGGCAGAGAGAACATACATTATGATGCATTGAAAACGGTTAAAAACGCAGATTATGTTGATGCAGATTGAGGTCTGGAGAGGGTCAGGGGTGCGTGAACGAAGACACTTGGTGTAGAGGATGGAGAATGGGTCACTGCCTCGGGGCGTTACACCATGGGACACCTGCCTCACGTGGACACACATACACCACAACCACAAAGATTACACCGTCCATTTCACAATGGATCACATCTTCAAGACGAGCATTCTGAAACGTAAATCCTCTTCTGACGAAGCATCCCCTCAGTTGCATCCTCTTCTGTAACTTAAGTAGCGGTATCTTCTGTAACTTTCCGCTCGAGGGGTTTCAATCTTCTTTTGTGATGCATCTTGGGAAGACATTTGTAAACTCAAGACAACCCTCCATGTTAAGGGATCCCAATTCTCCATCTTCTTCATGCTGAGACAATACATTAATCAGCAGTTTTCTTGCTGGTGAAACCATGTGCATTACCTTCGCCATTCCTCTTCCACTTCCAGGGATTTGACAACTACCATTTGATCGGAACCATCAGAAATTCAGAGACAAATTCTTCAGTAATCATACCTACAACATTTTAGGTACTGACTTTCCATCAAGTAATTCTTCAGGACAAGAAGCATATATCCAGTGGCACAAACATCAAAAGATAATCTTCATGGGGACCTAGGTTGACAAAACCTCTCCTTTAACCAAGGCAGTTTTAGCATTGCTGATCAACATCTCCAACCAAAAGAACACTGCAGAAGGAAGAGGGATGATGATCCAGGCATGTGGCTGGTGGCCAGTGTCGGCTGGCATGCGACCTGAGCAATCTGAGAAAGACTGCAGCTGATAGAAGCAGTCGACAGAAACCAACTGGAGGCAGCCGACAGGTGCCTGTTGAGCACCGTGTAACCTGAATGACATGCACACAGATGCCCCTGATGTAGACGCCCGTACAGCAGTGACTTGTCCATGACGTCGCTTGACGGCATTGCTGCGGTTAGGACTGGCCGGGTCTATGAGTGAGGTGCATGGTAAACTTGATGCTCTCTCTCACACACACACACACACAACCCAGGTATGCCACACACACAACCCAGACACACACACATACAACCCATACATGCCATATATACACACACACACATCTGAGACGGGTCACACACTCATACACACAAGCTCGCTGGATCAGCTCCCTCTCACAGATTCTGGAGAGCTGAAGCGCTCAATTTCATGTCGAGTTTGGACCGGTCAGCCGTTAGAACAACCCCATTCTTGACAAGGAACTCAACACAGCCAGGGGTATCAGAAAAACCGAGTTCCTGGGCTACGAAGTCAACCGCCAGGGTCGGTTTGAATCTACACATACACGTATCAGACATACATTAACTATCATATGTATATCTTCATCATTTAATATATATTTATGCATAAAGACATATCTCTTCATAATTATACATCAATGCATTGAAATAATGCATGAACAACACATACATACACTACCCTGGAAGACAAGCTGTAGACAGAAAGTGGCATATATAAAATCACATTCACATATCAACCGCAATTCACAATACCTACCCCTTTGGTACATAACTTACCTTGGTGTTTGCTTGGATACATTTCAACCAATTTAATATACAAACCTCCTCAAACCTAGCCCAATACACAGCAACAACTTAACTGGCATACGAGAACCTCGGTGAGATTTGTTGACATTTTATAATATAACACTGCTCATTATTCCTGGCTTACATCACACCAAGGGTAGGCGTGTTCACATCGCAACAGTTATTCCAATAGAGGTTGTGTCACAAAGAGCTAGTTGACCTCTACAATACCATGTAAACTTCTGGATGGATTATGAAAGAATTTGTCACTTTAAAAAGAGAAACATCTTCAGGAATTAAAGAATGCAAGACCACAGATAAAATTGCTTGTAAATTCCCCACTGCTTGTTCATTAAAGATCTAACCATCTGGTGATACGTACGCTTTGAGAAGTAACCTAAGGGCCGCCTTTCTTTCACGCTCCACAAACCAATCTATGAGGTAGCCCGCCATCTTAGGGGCACTGGCATAAAGAGAGAAAAACTTGTGGTAGTTGCCGAGTGCCCAAGCTGACCGCAGCTCGAGAGCATGCTTAATACATTCATCCGTCCGCATCGCTGCAGTCAAGGAAGCCATGACAGTTGTGATATCTGCAGAAAAGTGAACAGAGCAAGGATGTGTGAAGAACAGGTTTGTGCCACCGTGGAGACATCTGGAGCATTTGAGAGATCGTATGTGCTGTTTAAAGGCCTCATGATACAGCACGTCAGTGGAAACAGCTCATCTCATAGTGTGTGGTGCCAGAGGATGACATTGCAACAGAGCGTACGAGGGACCACTACATGTACATCATGGTATGCGTGGGTGTTACCTAGCGTGTTTTTGGTGAAGATGTAATAAAGAATCCTGTAGGCAGTGAATTCAGCAGCATGCTTGGTGTCACAACCCTCCTGGTAGAGATGTTTGAGCTGCGTCTGACACTGGTTGAACTCCTCGTGGTCACCCTACCACCAGACACACCAACACATCCCATCAGCTCGCCAGCAAATCATCTCCACTGATTTATAAACCCATCACTTTGGTAACTGCTAATAATACCAACAATGCTGTATTGTCCCCCATTAACTGTCACATTTGGATTAGATATAAATTCATATTTCTCACAAATAATTGTAAAAACACAACTTTTACACACATAAAACAGAAATTGCAGCTTGCATGTCACTAAGGACACTTCATCATTGGAAACAAATGAACTCACCTTTTCCATGGCAATCCTAGCATGGGTTTCATACACAATCACAGTGAACTCATCGCGGATCTTTTGCACCTGAAAATAACAAGTTCCAACAACATTATGTTCAACTTAATAATTAGGATATTAAGGATAACCAGGATTAGTAATGAAATGACAAGCAGAGGAGGTGTGGCTCTACCGTAAGATCCTGTCTGATAGACTTGAGTTGCTCACAGGCAACTCTGTACTCATTTTTAGTGCGCCATAGACGCTTCACATTCTCCAACGACTGGCGCAGCACCTTCAATGGTCGCACAGTACTTGGGTCAGGTGCCTGAGACAAACACAGGAAGAAGAATCAGCTTAGAATATGTAAGCTCCCTTTCTCATATTAACTGCACAAATACCTGATCAATAGGCCAAGAAGTGTGTATGGATAACATACTGAAGTGAGTCTGAAGTAAGATTTCTCCAGATTCTGACACGTGCCAACGATGTTAGCATCTCCGAGATCCCAGTAGTCGTCTTCATCATTGTTCTGCATCACACAACAATGCAGAGTTTTCTGATATAAAGTTTGGCAGCTGACAAAGTAACTAAATAACAATAGTCATTGGGACAAAGGAATCAAAATCAACCTCCATTGTTCTACTACAATCATCATCAATGCAAGTTTTAATAGCAACATGATAACAATTGTGTTTCTGCTTATAATCTCCTAATGATGGATAATATCCGTTCTAATGAATCCATGTGGATCTTATGCCTACCTTAAAGGAATTGATCTGGAGGGTCAATCTTTCCTTGCGGGTCTGAGGTTTATTGGCGAGGGTACCTGCAAAGCGGGCTGCCCTGTTCTGTAGCTTAGCTGTACTGAGTCCCGCCTCCTCATCATACTTCATGGTCATCTTACTGTGAATAACATACACTGTTAAAATCAGCATTTCTGAAATATATCCCAACACCAAATCACCCTGCCTCCCATATCCACAACTGGCAAGTTCTTGCAGCAGATGCACTCACCCCTTTTTTCCACGCCCCCCAGCCTTTTTGCCTCCTCTCTTGGGGGTTTTTGTTTCGAGGTCTCTTGCCCTGTTCACCCCACGCCCCCGACCTTTGTTCTTCCGTGGAGCGGTCTGAGACTGGCGAAATCTGTGCTGATCGTATTGAGAACCCCGGCTTGAACGGGAGTCATCTGAGAAATCACTACTCACCGAGCTGGCTCTGCGTAGACAAAAGAGTTTGAAGACTATAACAAATACAGACGATCCAAACATTTGACATAAAAGAGGAAAGATCAAGATAAGTACACTTACCTCCTTTGTCTCTGACGTCTCTTGTAGTAGGGGGACCTGGAACGTGACCTTGACCTTGAACGAGATCTGGATGACCTTGATCGAGATCTTGACCTAGATGACCTTGAACCTGAATTGCTATACGACCTTGACCTCCTGGAGTTTGATTTGGGGGTTAACCTTCCAGGCCTATTGCCACCATTTTGTCTTGGAGACTGCTGCAGTTGGTTGAGGGAGCCTGGTACATTGTTACCTCCAAATCTGGATTCAGATGCAAAACCGCCCCATCTACTCTTTTTATCACCACGACCCCTAGCACCACCTAAGCCAATATAATGCTGCTGGGTGATCATGCCAGGAGGCTTCTGACCCGGCAGTGCCTCTTTACTCCAGTCCATGGTTAACGCAGAGCCGCTATTAAAGGCTTCCGTTAGCTTTTGTTTGAGAATGCGCTCCATCCTATCTTTCTCAGTATCACTGGTCACACTAGCGAAGCACCTCTCTACATAAGCCTTCAATGAAGGGGGCCATTCCCCTGCACCCATACTCTTGTCTGTAATAGCGTTCTTAGCTTGGGCTAGACCAACTCTCGGTGATGTCATCTTAGCACCCAGATGGAAGTTGGATACATTACCTTTTGCAAGTGCAGGGCTTTTTCCAGCAACAACAAAATTGCTTTTGGGAGGGCTCTTCTGCATCATGCTGTAGTCGGTAGTATTGGGCCTGGACTCTGGGCCAAATGCTGAGCCTGTGTTACCTGCTGGGACAATATTCTTCTTGGGGAGATTGAAGCGAATCCCCCCAGAACCCGGGGCCTGTTTCTTGGGGAATAAACCATGCTGAGGTCTTGCACCAAATACAGAAGGGGGACGCTGCTGAAACTGTCTTGATGGCAGGCTGAACATGGACGTCTCCTTTGGCTGTTTGGCAGGCGGCAGATCTGATGTAAAATCATCTTCAGAAGCCAAGTTGTTCTTCTCCTTGCCTTGGTCATCTTGGGTTGTTTGGCTGGGATCAGGGGGAGGGGGTGGAGGGGGTGGAGGTGTGTATGCATTATTAGTCATACCCTGGGGCACCTGAGGGTACATGTAGGTATTAGGATACATGGGGTAGTTGTAGGAAGGGGCCATGGGACCTTGATTATAATTCACAGGAAACATTGGATAGTATGAATTGTAAGGAGGTAATTGTGGGGGCAGGGGAGCCTGGTTACTTTTGCTCTCACTAGCCTTGCCTCCATCTGTGGAATGAGTCTTGTCCGACTTGGCCGGACTGGAGTCGGTTTGTAATTGCTCCAGAGCTTTCCTAGCTTTGATCCATTCAGGATGCTTAACCAGCTCCTCACCAGGGGCTGTTTCCATGGTAGCACTCACCTGCAGTTGATAAAATAGAAAAATATTTCCTGGGTGATTTAACAAGAACTGAAACGGTTTCAAAAGCAGTCAAACAAGTTCAACAAGTAAGCAGTAACACATGTCACCTTAATTTTTACTAAATAGTTTTTACAGAAATAAATTTTCAAATGTCAAATATTTCTTAATTTCAAATATATTGCCACCATGACAGTCTCCTGGTGCAATTGGCATTTGGGTTGAAGCAGTCATTGCCATTTTGCATTGCTGATTTTCAGCTCTTCAGATTTAACGGTTCAGATAAGGAAGAATTTTGCAGACAACCAGCAATGCATGTCATAACGCCATATAGCCAGGGACGTGACAAAACAAATGTACAAATGGCAGAGAGCATGGCTTTAAAATTGCCCAAGAGACAGTCCAATTATACTGAGGGAGAATATAGGGAACTGAAATTGGTTCAAAAGAGCTTCTTTGAAATCTAGAAGTTTATACATCATTAGTAAAGGCTTGGTCCTGCAGGACGTTTTGTTGACATATGTATATCGCCGCCCGACCGGGGCTAGTCTAGACTTAGACTACAGGACGTCTGAGTATACCCTTAGATGTTCAATCGTAAAGCAATGCACAAATCCACAATTCAAATCAGATACCACGAACACTTAAAATCTGCGAGCTATTTGGTTTCATCGCATGTTTTGACGGTAATGCATAATTTGCAAACAAATACCATGTGACCTTATATGGTCATCACTGAAATCAATATATTGATTGCATTTCTTAAAGAATCGCATCAATTGGGGAAAACCTTTGTGTGAAGTTACATGTTGTTTTCTAGATGCATAATCCAGCGAGATATTCAGCGATATAGTTAAAGCATTCTTAAATGGGCTCGGTATTCATTTATATTTCCGTCCGACTGTGGCTAGTCTATACTAGGCAAAGAAACTACGCCTCTGACAGCGCAGCGCTATTTATTACTTTCGATCTCTCACATCTGGGCTCTAGAGGCGAAGAGCCGCCTGCGAAATCTCTAAGGTTCCGAAGTAAAAATGACAGATGAACTCACTAAAAACTTACAAAAGCCCTCCATGCCAATAAATTTGTGACAAAATGACATGAGGACTGTTTCTATTACTACAGTTATGTACAATTGTTCTGTTTGAGCACTAAAATACGGAAAATCAGGAAACTTTGTTCAAAACTCAACTTGGCTGACTTCCACAATGCAACATAATTTAGTCCGAGTAAGGGCCAAGTGCCTCCCCGGGATGCGGAGGCAATGCGGCGGCGGGAAATCACGCGACCCAGTATGATCCAAAATGGCGGTCATCGTATTGCGATATATCGATGGCATTTATTGAAGAATAGCGTCGAGTGGGGATAAGTTTTTTGGTGCGTGCTGTCTATTTTTTGTACAGGCTCTTGATATATGTCATTTTCTAGATGCGCGTCCTACAGCACTTAAACCCAAACGCGTTTTCGCCGATGCGCGTAAAATGTTGAATCAGAACGGTATATATTCATATTACCGTTCGACCGGAGCTAACATCCTCAAAAATTTGCCAGGGGCGAGTGCCTTGCCTAAGTCTATACTTAAATGATCATTGTAAACCAACTTTATCCACGTACACGAACAAATGGCAAAGGAACCATCTTCAGCGACCTTGACTTAGTGTTACACTTGAGCTGTTCCCTTTTTATTTCTTCGCGCAAATAGCTTATCACACATTCACAATTTGGCAAACGCAACCTGTACCACCCGTGTCTAATTTGGACACTTGGCCGATCTACTGACAGTACTGTCTATGAGTAGCTCTTATGAACCAAGTGGAGCTTGCACTCCCTCGAAGGGAGTACCCGATCGACTCTTGGTCTGTTGGGCGATCTATGACTAGGGTGGTCAATCAAAATTTCAAAACGCTTGTATCAAATATGCTATTAGTTCATTTGAAAGGTCATACTGAGTTAGCCCTACAAGACGTCTGAGTAGACATTCATGTTACCGTTACGACCGGAGCTAATAGTAATACTGAGTATGAGTATGAAGAATATGCGTGATTTAGTAACGCTGATAGTAGTCTATCGGAGTATTTCAAGCTGAAGTGATAACGCGATCGGCATCAGACATTTAAACAAGCAGTAAATGATACAAATGATAATAAATTGTACCTTTCAAGACTTGATTTAACTAATTTCATCAATAAGTTTCCCAATATGTCTGAAACTTTCACAATCCACACAATAGGGTGCGGAATATATCAAATATTGTAAACAAACAAACGAAACACATTCTTCTTAGGTCGGAAATCGATGTTTCATGAGGAGATTTATAATTTATAGAAATTCTCATCGGTTAATATTTCAAACTATGATACTATATGGCTAACTTTTTTTTATTTCACTATCACAGTTGTTACTAGCTATAGTGTAAATGATATCAATATAAATATATTTTCCCCCTGATTCTGATGCCTTTGAGATATCTCTTTTCACTCTGTACCTGTCCAGATACTAATGATGAAGAAAAATATTATCTTTTAGACTCTGCAGTAACATTCTAACAGAAATATGGCCCTGATTTTATCTACATTGACGAGTCCACAGAAAGACCTGCAGAGAAAAATGTTGGAGCATACAGGACCAATGTTGTTCCGTTAGCAAAAGCTAGATTTTGGTTGGTTGTTACGGACCAGGCTGGAGTCCGGCCTCACCGAGAAGGGATCAGCTAAGAAAGAGCCGACCTTACCAGTGCCGCGCGCGGATGGTGACTGGCATCTCTCTTCGCTTATCTAACTTTTGGAGCATGTTAGGCACGCCTTCGCTCAAGTCGACCAACAGATCAGTGAAGTTTAGGAAATCATTCATCTTATCGCTTAGCGACTGACCCGACCCGATGACATTGCGTCTCAGAGGCGGGTATTCTCACGAGCAGAGGACGCTGCTCGTACCCACGCAATATGTATCCTCGGCTCAGGAGAATGAGAGACCGGTGTTCGCAACATCAGATCAAAGCAGGGTTAGCATCGGTTCTCGGCTAGGTACTCTGGTCGAGAACCGATGCTGGGGTATAGGGTACTCAATGGTCAGGGTAACGAATTTATGCCTAGTTGACAATCACACGTAAGAATCGCTGTTCAAGCATCACAGTCACCCTTAATCATCATCGTTGCAATATCACTGCATTTATTTGGAAGCGACTCTGCACACTTTAGTTTCATTTCATTTGTAATGCTTCATGGACCTCCTCCACCTTACGGCATGACCATCTTCATAACAAATGAGAAGTTTCACTCATTGATACCTGTTCACCTAGCCATGCACGACGTCTTATACTACTGTTCACCCAAATCGTTCCCATGAGAAAGCATTGATCAACAAAGACCCTTTCTTACACTTAAATATTTGTGTTGCGATGCTCTTTCTTTGTTCTGCTGCTTGTTGCTGGAATGGGGACTCGCTAGAGAAATCACTCGAGTCCAGGGGTAGAGTTAATGTTAATGTTTTTATTAAGGGTTTAACAAAGAAACTTCTCTGGAATCTCAATCAGAATCTTCATAATCTTGTGACTAGATAATCTCCACGAATTGATATACGTGGCCTGGTAAAGCAAGATGCAATCCCTTATAAAGCCAATTGACCAGTCCACACCATCGGTTAGATAAGTCGACAAATACTCACTGTGGACCCGACGGGTCTACATGGGGTAAGGACAAGTCATCAACCAATGGGAATTGTGAATGCCAGGATTGGCTTTCAGTGTGTGTGTGTGTGGGGGGGGGGGGGGGGGGGGGGGGGGGGGGGGGGCGGGGGGGGGGGGGGGGGGGGGAGTGTTTTAAGTTAAAGCAAGAACAATGTCATAACACCTGCTTCTGTCACTGTGAACATACACACCAATGTTGAGGTAGTCCTCCTCCAGTTAACTTTCCCCTTTGCCAGCCAACAGGTTAATTTATCGACAAAATTTGATAGAGGTTTTGGGTACAGAAAAATTGCAGTTCAAATGGTCATAGATGATAGAGGCCTACTTTATAAATTAAACAACTGTGCACAAGCTTTTTATGACTTGTGAACTGGCATCATCCATCATTACAGTGAATTACAACAACGTCTACATGAATATTTGATGAGAGCAATGAAGGAACAAACCAATTAATTAATATACAACCATTTATTACAAATAACAATGTTCATGTTCACATGCCAAATGAATATACAGCCGCTTAAAAGTAATATGTGAAGTTAAGAGTGCTACATCATCACATGCAAACAACACAGGACACACTCATCCATCCATAGCAATATAAACACAAGTAATATGATACTGAAACAACAATAACACAGGATAAATCAAGTCATTATTTTACACAGGTGAGAAGCAAATGAGGTTGTCTTCATCCGTCATGGTTTTCTGTCGCTTTGCGGGCGAGGATTTGTCAGGTGTGAAGAGAAGGCTGGCTGCCTGATTACACAGAGACAGGTACCACATCAGGTGAGCATTCATCGTTCAGGTGTGTATGTCAACACCAGCCTACCAGCTGAATTCATAGCATGGTTTTAATCAATGATGTCATCATGTATTGATGAGCTGTGTTCAAGCTTAATTGCAAGGTAGGCCATTTTTATCCCCGAGCTGCACTAGCCTAGCTCATTACAGTGGCACATATTCATTATGATGAGGGACTGTTTGATCCAGGTCAAACATTGAAATTTAGTTCAGAAAGATACTATTTATTGGTAGTTGAGGAAGTCAATGGGTCAGCTCTATAATGATCCAAGGCTCTCAAAAGGACATGCAAGCAACTTGAACCTGGGAGCCCCAAAATGGAAATCAACAACCCTGATAGATTCGCAAAGAGTAGAATGAAGCTTTGTACTTCTAACGATAGAGTACAATGGGACACTACTCACCCTGCTCTTGCCTCTCCTGCCAGTACGGGGGGTGTCTAGACTCAGGTCTGCAATCATGGAGGCAGGACTGGCTTCAGTTGACCCGGATACAACATCCTCTGGCACTGCTCACACAAACCACATTGCATATCTTAACATCTGCACTCAGAAAATCCCATATACATGCTGTAAATAGGTCATAAAGAATGAAATATATAGGGAGCTGCTTTACAGTTATCAAGCAAGTGCTTGTCATTAAGAGATTCCTCACCAGAAGGGGCAAGATATTTGGAGAAAGAGTTCTCTGTCGCAGATGTGTTCATAGCCTGCATAGACAGTCTAGTTGACCGCCTGGAAAAAAAGAAGAAAAAAAAAAAACATTTGAAAAAAGATCGTGCTACAATATGAACAAATCACCTAATGTCAGAACATATAAGGATTGATTACTTGTCATATTTATATAAATATCACTCACAAAATAATCAAATCAGAAGCAAATGAATGATGAAATCAATTGACTAAAACCGATTTAAATTTACTATTTCCACAGATTTATGTAATTAAGGATCCAGGGTGAAAGGCCGAGACTTACCGGGTGGTGCGCTTTGGTGTGTCATTGGGAGAGGCAACGGCCACTCTCTCTTTGAATTCCGTTCTGCCAGTCACCATCGGACTGACACCCAGATTGAGGGACCGTCTCAAAGACTGATTGAGGACGGTTTTGAGCCAGGGGCTGCCGCTGACTGAGCGCTGACGGGGAGCCGCTCGCTTGATGGTGCTACCTAGGCCACTACGGGAGAGTTCTATAACACCAACACGTCACAACCATGAACCACTGGATGTTGCCGTCTGAGACGTGGGATGGTTGTTACAACTTACAATGGTCACGGATCAGGTAAGATAATTACCGCAGTGAGGACTTGGTGTTTTGACTGGACTTGTAATCACAAAGAGACCGGCATCAAATGTCTTCATCTCGGCAGGTGCTTCAGGAGGCACAGCAGACTCCTGGAAGGACACCAATTATGGAGTGAGTTAACCGATCAGGTTACAGCTGTGTTATGACATACAATACAATGACATAGGTCAAGTCACATGAATTGATATGGGCATTCTTGGTGATGGTGGTAGGGTGGTGTGTAGTGGGGGGTGGGTGGTTTGACTACTCAATTCCAGCAGTGATCTGTAAGTCTTATAAGTGAAACCATATATGCTGAATATTGTATCATTGATCGATCTATCAAAACAAACCGACCGTATGTCTGTCAGTAATGAACTGACCGTCTGTGCCTTAAGCTTGGCCTTGAATGCAGCAAACTTTGATTTGACATTCTTCTTGGCTTTAACGACTGGTTTGGACACCGTCACTTTCTAAAAACAAAAAGACGATTTGGTCAAGGAATACACTATGATAAAAAGAATAACCCATGTGCCTGTCAATCACACTGTGGTATTCACACAGAGAATTCTGATGACATTTTCACATAATGGACATTCACACATTGAGTTATAGATTCACTGTATTAACTTAGATACTGACTTTCACCGCAGTTTTCTTGTCTGGATCTGTCTTTGTGACCCAGTTGGCAGCCTTCAATGCGTCCAGCGACTCAAACTTGTTGTTTACATCTTCCACCTGTAAACAACATGAACACCTCTCCTTGAATTGCAGCTTCCTAAATATTTTATTATGATTACCATACCATACCAATCTGCCGTCAGACACATGCCCGTTGAAGCACTGACCTGGAAGTACACCATATCCCAGAATCCCTGGAGGTCAGAACAAGTGGTTTCCTTTTCGCCGGTCTTGAACTCGCAGTTGTCCACTAGACCAGTGAACTGTTTGAATCTCTGAGCCATCAGAAGGTTGGCCTGCCCCACCGTAGTGCGGATCTGTCCACTCACTGAGAACACAGGGTGGATACAAATAAGGGCATTGTGTTTCATGGCCACTAATTAGGTGCAGAGTTTGGCTCTATAATGGTGTTTTCTCATTGTATCTAAACCCCACCAAACAGGGAACTTAAACCAACATTTTTTCTCATGCTGATACACAGGTTAAATGAGGCTTTCCCCCGAAGGTGAGCAGTGACAAGTTCTCTGCAGTTTGGAGAATATTTATCAGACCATAAATTGGAACAATTTAAACAGGATCAAATGAATGTGGTGGCAATACTGAGTATTCCTATAGCATGGTGACCAGAGCCAGCCTGACAGTCTTTGTGGCTGATTATGTCAATCTGTGTACGAGATAAATGCACCTACCATCTTCACTGAGGTCCAAGTTTTCATTGATGACATTCCATTTGTTACCAAGTGAAGTGAGGTGGTCCGTCTCAATCTTCATCAGGTTACGGAAATAGGTCACATCATGTACTGGTTCAGGGGATGGATCCTGGCTTGCTGGGGTCGCTGAAGGAGGAGACACTGCTGGTGGATTGAGACCAGGACTGGCACTGATCTGTTCTGGAAGTTTTGTTGTGGAGGAGATCCTGCTGGTTGTCTCTTGGGGTTGGGAGGTTGAATCAGGAGGGGAGGAGCCTGTGGGGAGGGAGTCAGGGGCGGAGCCTGTGGAAAGGGGGGCGGGGGCGGAGCCTGAGCCTGTGGAGAGGGGGTCGGGGACGGAGCCTGCTGGCAGAGAGTCAGTGACGGAGACCATTGGGAGGGAGTCGGGGGCGGAGTCTGTGAAGACAGGTTGTGGGGGTATATCAGCAAAGAGCAAAGCCTCTCCTTGTGCCAACAACTCAGCGTCTGCTTCATCATCTGGACAGCCACACATCATGCTGTAGAAGTCATAACATTAATTACAAAGCCAAAATAATGACTCTCTGTCAAACTGATTTGTGTGACAACACAAACTCAGCTCACAACTAATGGAGGTAGTGACATTTTCAGCCACATGGCAATGTGTTCACCAATACAGCTGGAGGAGTGATGGGACTTGGGAGTGTCTCTCCTCATCTCAATCATGGGACTGCTCATCAGAATCTCCACCCTAACGTAAACCAACAAATGCAGCTGTTAGACAGAGGGTTTGTCAGAAATTGCCAGGTGGGTGTTGTGGTTTCCAACACTGGCAATGTGATCGCAAACCGACTGAAATCCCACCCGATCTCGTAACTATTTACATCAAAACTCACTCAACTGCATGGTGCACAAGACGCCCTTGCCCAATGAGATTTCGTTTCATAATGAAATAAATAAACCATTTTGACCGCAGTGTTTCAATACGACCCTTAGAAAATAAAATAAAACCTTAACAACGTGCAGTCGTTAGGGATATCGTTGTCCAAAAAAGCAACAACGTAATGACGGCTTGATGGCTGCCAGGCTATGTCGTTGCTGTTAAATAATTCTTAGTCTTTGCAACAAGACAAGATTTGAAATAACAAAATCCTACTAATGAAAAAATCCTGGGTGTATTTTATACCTGAATACCCGAGAAGAAAGTCATGTGGCAGATTATAAACACTAGGATTGATAAGAATTGGCTGTAAAGTCATAATTGATAGTTGGGTGCATTTGTTCAAAAGCCTGGATTAATAATTGAAAATGGGATTGACACTAACATGTTTGGTGGTTGGGGGTTGTACAGAACTGATGTGTAAGCCTGTTTGTCGAATCAAAGTCGTTTCACTACTTGTTAGATCGGCCCTGTCATGTACAGGTTCTATTTTGTATGATAACTTAAGAGAGGGTGCCATCATTGGTCAACGAGGTATAACTTATTCCAGCACTATATAACACCCCCAATCACACTTATCAGAAAACCATGTCATTTATCTATAGAGAAAGCGGTATCCAAGCACCACATCAAAATTGGAACAAGGAGCCATATTCACGTACTATTTGGTGTGCACCA
Source organism: Urechis unicinctus (assembly GCA_034190875.2). Lineage (NCBI taxonomy): Eukaryota > Metazoa > Annelida > Polychaeta > Xenopneusta > Urechidae > Urechis > Urechis unicinctus. The sequence continues at coordinate 17,942,615 of CM067358.1, forward strand.
CTGCTGGTAACTATAAAGTTGACCAAATTTGACAAATACAGGAGCATGCGACCAACCTTCTAAACACTGTCAGGGTTCTGATCGTACAGCACGCTTCAAAAATCTAAGTTTTGTACCATTTTTCAAGGCCAAATTTAGGATGCATTTTATACCCAAGTATGTTTTATACACAATCAAACATGGCGGCTTGATGTTTGAATGAATTGTTTGATTAAATTCAAAGGGCAAAATACTGATGAATGGTACAAGCTGTGTAATAGAGCCAAGACTCACGCTTCCTCGGGTGACAGGGCTCGTAATGCCAGACTGCTTCTGTTCATCCTGGGGGTGCCTCGAGCTGAATGTCCCAATCGTGACATGGAACGGGCTCTTCTCTTCCGACACGACCCCTTCACACTGCCTGGCGTGGCAAACACTGCATCTATCAACGAGGGTTGAGTGTTGGCATTTTCCTTGTCCTGTTCTGTGTGAGGCTCGGATGCATCAGGCGTCTTACTGGCCCCAGCTTCTTCATCGACGGCCATGTCTTCCTCCGTGACCGTTGGTAACACTGGATCATCCTCTGCAAGACATACTGGCATTGTGTTGGATGAGCCTGTACATCCTTGGATGTTTTCTTGTGCTTTCTGCGTCTGTGGCAAAGTGTCTTCCTCAACAGTCTCTCTGGTCTCATTATCTACATCCATAGACAGGGGTTGATCTGTGTTCCTTGATGCGGTACCAGCCGTGGCGCCGTCACTTTTATCACTTTTGTTTTCTCTTTGCAGTGACATGGATGAGCGTGATCTCCCTCGACGGGGTCCGTGTTTGGGACTAGATTTCCCCCCATCTGAATCACTCCTGGAGTCTGACTGGCTTTCTTCTGATTCTGAAAACAATATTCAACAGCGTTCTTTATCTGCGATATCTCCCAGGATAAAGAAAAAGACCATCATTTGATTTTCAAAATTACCTGTAACGACTGGGTTGGCCAAAGCCACGCCAGATATCTTGTTGCCTTTTGGAGTGCTGGAGGTCCTGTCAAAACAAAAGAATTCGAGGAACTATTTCATCTGTGAAGATTAAATGACGGAGACACAAGGAACATGGAATCGTTTGCTCCGAAATTGAATACAGTTCTTGACCCACCTCCCCCCACTGGTACCACAGGACGAAGTACCTCCAAGGAAGCTGGCAGCCGAGCTAGGGCTAAGCGGTGTGAAAGTGAACGACCCCAATTGGTTGGGAGCAGAGAAATCAAAGGTGAAATCATTGGGTGCAAATGATGAGGGGATGTCCACATTTGTATTGCGGTCACATGTGATCCAGCGGTTCTGTTCATTCCTGGACGTGATTCTGTCCGAACCAGCATCACACAACTCCTCTCGGCTTTGATCCCTGACAGACGACCGGGTGGATCTTCTGGTGGTGCCACGGGTGTTTAGCGTTTGCTTGATAGGAGCTGACTGCTTCTGAAAGGCCCGAGTGGACTTGGATACGGCCTTATTCTGTGTGGCGGATTGTTTGCGAGATATGGGGTTGGAAACAGGTTCAGGTTTCGGTGCGGGTGCAGTCTGGGATTTGGCAGCAGCTCTGGTGCCTCGGCCAGCGTTCAAAGGTTTACTCACTGGTGGTGGGACTTCTACAAAGCAAAATACACCTGGTTTAGCAAATGGCTAGTACATTCATATTTTAAGTAGGGTAAATGTGAAAATTAACAAGCCTACAGTAGTTGGCTTATTGGTAGTCATAATCATATAACATATCGTCTGAAGTTACAAGATTTGAAAAGAATCATAAAATTGTTGTCGTACTCGTCGTAGGCCGAGTTGGGGGTCCTCGGGACCTGGTTACTCGACCCTCTATTGCTGGCTTGTCATTCTCCTGAAAAACAAGTGAGATTTACAAATGCTTTGCTGGGCAAGATTGCCAATAAAAATGCGCTAGGGGCTTTATTTACTTCACACAGACCTTTGATCTCAGCGGCCTGGATGTCTTGGTCACAGCTGTTGGTTGGGGCACTGGCTTCTGAAGTGAGCAAGTTCACAATTATATCTATCATTTATTATAGGCAGGTTTACTTAATCCCAAACACCTAAGCTCATAAAATGTTCTTGATCAATGTTTGCATTTACAAATATCCATACAAAAATCCACAAACCACATCGCAAGAATGTTTTTTTAAGACAAAGGCATGGTTAATTACCACAACGTCAGACTTCTTGTTTTTCTTGAGTGACTGCACATCGGTGTGTTTCACTTGCACCACTTTGAATGCTGGCTTTTTCTCCTTTGCAGCAAGGTTTTTCTTTAGGTCCCGCTCAGCTTTCCATTTGATGAGCATTTCTCGACGACTTAGCCCAGCTGGCTTGTTAAGCTCTTGCTCTTTAAGAGACTTTGACTTTTTATTAATGTTTTTTCCATCTATATAAAAAAAACTATCATAAGAAATTTTTGTACCGACTAGAATGTGTATCATTACCTGTGCCCATTGATCCAAAGATTCTCTAAAGAAGTTTATAAACTTGTAACCAAACTTTTCCTTAAATTAGCATATTGTGAAAAGAGATAACCAGTTGACTCACGGATGCTTAATTTTCTGTTGGGACTCTCATTCCCCTCCTCCACAACAGAGAGATTAGTGTCTGAGTCAGCACTCGAACAAGATTGAAGATCACGACCTTTGCTGTAGGAGTCTTCTCGTAGTTTTTTCCATTCAATTGACCGCCGATGAGCTCTCAGTGTACGCTTATCTATAGTTGATGATTTCTTCTTATAGTTGGCAGCGAAAGCAGATGTTTCAGGTAGACCATCCATGGCTTTTTTGACTTGCTAAGCACTCTTACTGAAAAATAGCTCAAATATCATAATTCATAGATCTCAAACTTCAGCATGGACCATTTTGGCTGAACGGAACTATCAACTTTCCATGCAGAAATTTAACCATGGGCCTGTGAACAGTTTTAAGTCTCCTTCTATGGCATGATACACTGTGTCTGTGATAACAAAATATTGGGTCTACATGGCAATGAAATAAAATGGTGTTTACTGAATGTCAGAATAATAACTGACCCCCAAACATACAACCAGACAACTGGGAGCAGAAATTAATTCTTCATTACAAAACAAAATTATCAATTCAACTGGGAGATAGGGAATTTCGTTAGGCTGGTTGTGTGGCAGGCATAGTTAAACAGTGACTTTTTACAGTCTGTTTAACCAGTTAACTGAGGCAACAGTCTCACGCAACAGCAACGCTCATCGATTCGGGGCTTGGCCGATTTGCGAAATATAACTGATATGATTGGACTATTTACATTACCACTATTGTATTTGTGGAACAATACTCACCCTGTTTCGATTTGATTTCTGTTGCTGTCGTCCTAGAACCGTTTAGAGGACAAACACTTCGTACTTACCAAAATACAATCATCACTGGATCTTCGTCATTTTAAAAGTTGCGCCGTTTGGTGGTCCTTCACCTTCCTACTTGAAAACATTCATGGCCAGTGATTGGCTGTAGACCTCAACCTCGTTTTAGCTTTCTATATTTTGGCGGGGTTACTTTATTTTAGTTTATTGTTTCAAACGGTGTGGATTTGCGAGATGGGACATATTAGGCACGAGTAGAGTACAACGAGTGCAAAGCATAGTTACTATGATATGGTAAACATATTGGCTCTGAAAAGAAAAGTAACATATCCACCACTTATTACCCGAACCGCTCTAAGCTCAACCACTGTAGTGTTTACGCCATTTTTCAAGCTGAATCTCCTCCTATTTTCTTATAAAAGTTGACAGAAATTTTGTGCATAGGCATCATCTTATTGCTGTTTATTCTGTTATTTTCAAGATAACGAAAAGTTATACCACAAAATGTCACTAAATTTTTTTCCATTTGACAAAAAAATTATCAAAATCAAATAAACGCAACTGTATTTCGTATTTTTCGAAGCACAGATTGGTCGATTTTAAAGTTTTGCTGTTGTTTCTTGAAGTCATAATTATCTGGTGGTAACATCGTCTCCAATATCAAAAGTATAATGATAAAGATCGTCATGAATAGGTCAACAACTTTATTGTATTGTTCTTATTAATTCTTAGATCTTGAAAATAGGCATGAGAATATGGAAACCACTCTTATTTTCATTATGGGCACCATATTCAAACATCGGCATTCAGCATTCATATCTATAATTTAGAAACCTAACAGTAAAATAAAACGGGGATGATATGGCCTGACAGGCACCATACGGTAAGATATAGATCCGGATTGGGGTAGTGTTTCAGGACCTGCTCATCAACTCACTGTGTAGATTTCACTGACATGGTGGTACCAACATAGAAGCGTATGTGGTGTTGCCCCGACATAGATCCCGTGAACTTACGGAGGCCATCTGTGTACTAGATGGCATGCAAGTAGTCTGCGTCCCAGACTCTAGGGGTTCCGCTACGCTTCTCGCCCTAGAGTCTACGGCCAGACAAGGTCTAAAAGTGGCGCGTCCGAATATTCATTAGACACGTTCGTTGATCTTCGTGACCAATCAACACAAAGGTTGTGACCCGGATTGACCTTAATTGCGCCTGGCTCATGAAACTGGCTTGTGATACGCACCCTTCGGTTCCATGTGATGTCATGGACATTGTAGTGGTCTGCATCCAATGAGAACACATTGAAGGTCTTCTGGAACTATCGGCGTCTCAAAAGTTCAAATTGGAACTACAACCAGCGCTTTTATCGCGTAGCTGCACGATAGTATGTTTACGTGATAGTCAGTTAAAAAGAACCAGCTGGTGTGTCTGCTTCCTCGTCGACTGTGTGATAAACGGTGCCACTCAGCGTGAAACAACAAATCGGAGTGTTGTAGAATGTGTGCCCGGCTCATAAAAATCACTCGGCCGGTTGGGCAAGTTCTTCGGAAGTTGTAGAATAGACCAATGAGAGACAGCGACTCAAAAGTACCGAGAGTGACCGAGAGACACGGCTTGTGATTGGAGCACCCAAATCTGGGCCCGTCCAGTTCAATCTACTATGGTCCCCTAGACCTGAAGGCGAGACTATTGAATATCAGTAACATGTAAACAGCGCCCGCAGCCATCAGGCTAGGGGACCTTGACTAGGTTTATGTAGTCTGCGTCCCAGACTCCAGGGGTTCTGTTACGCTTCTTGCTCTTGGCGAGACTATTGAATATCATTAAAATGTAAACAGGGCCACCAGCCAAGGTGCTAGGGGACCTTGACTAGGGATTATGTATGCATGTAAGACAGTGGCCGACCGGCCAATGCAAATCCCTGTGAACAAACGTAGCTACTAGACAAGACCGTCGTCAGGGAATTGTAAGCTATAGTTTTCAAAAGAAGTATATAGCATCACTTTGTTGTTAGATAGACAAGCAAATCACATTATTTAATATCAAATAGAGGGGTTGTGTTTATATAAACCTGACTATAGTCGTTGGCAGAGGATAGCGTTAATGTATACAGATTCAGCCTTTCGGCGCTCGGAACCCTCGCCCTGTACGAGTTTGAAAATATATCTAATTAGATAAAACTTGGCCCTCCTCGCATCGCTGCTGCGCCTACCCTGTCAGATGCAATGTGATGTTTTGTTAAAATTGATATTGCGCCAGTACCCACACTAAACAACCACTCAGAGACGGTGACACAACAATCAATGTTTGAAGGCATGACTGAAAAAGGTGTGACGTAATGTTGTTTGTTGGTCTGAGCGACAATGCGAGCGGATACGTATATACAGATTCAGGGCCGAGATAATAGGATTTTGGTATGTCAGACTTCACAAGGAGCATATGGAACATATGGAAATATGGAACTTAGGAACATATGGAAATAACCTTGTCCTGTCCGCAATTTGTGTTTTATTTTTATGAGTATGTCAATGTTTACCCTCGCCCAGTACGAGTTTTGAAAATATATCTAATTAGATAAACATGCCCTCCTCGCATCGCTGCTGAGGTCAACCTGCTTAGATTAGCCAAATAGACCAATGTCAGGTTTTCTATTTATCACCTTGTCAGAGTACATGCATCACTCTCGTACTATGTTCGAAAGAGCTAGCTTAAATAGGTGAAGAGGGAACGAGTTTGGACGCGGGAACAAAAAGTGCGAATGGCCACTCGACTCAAACTAGAAACGTTATAAATCTCGAGTTTCAAGTGACATGTTCCGTCCTGGATATGCGTCATATGCTATATAAAACTGTTATCATCCAAGTCGCTTGGGTATGGGTCATGCATTGAAAAAAAGTTGCCATTACTCATAGATAACACCGTAGTTCCAGGGACCACATCTGATTAGCACAGCGGTGGTCTGTCTCGAAGTACAAAAAGTTTTGTAATAAGCATCTGGGTGGCCAAAAAAAAAACTATCCTGGAGCTACCCGGCTGACTCTATAAAGTAGAGAGAGCATGTGCCAGCTGTAGGAAAAAGGAGAGTATACAGGCATCGACAAAGAATAGCACAGCACAGAATATTAGAAGAGGTAAATTTTTACGCACTCATTTTTCTTAGCAGAATTAACATTTTGTTCGAAATTATCTGTTGGTTTATCAAATCGCAGCAACAACAATGATCATCGCGATTTTGTACTTCCGGCAGAATATTAGCGAGCGCGAAATATTGGTATTTTGGAATTCTGCAGAGTCGTGGAAGGGGTGGTTATTTTTGTGATTCAGAGGAAAATGGTAGTTTAGAAGGGATGAGGTGATTCTCAGTATGACGGAATGAGAAACAACCAATTCACTCTCGTATTTCAGAGTAACATGCATTGGGAAACGGTCTTATTAAGAATTTGCGCAATTGCAGTATCGAGAATTCTTATATCGCGCGATTCTCGAATTGTGCTGCAAGGTTTGAAATTCATTAGCGGAATCTTTGTAATTGTAATTTGTAACGTTTTGTTTGAATTTGCGCAATTCTTCAATTAAATCCATTTTTTTCTCTCGCGAATAACCACTGACGGCTTTACCAATCATTTAGCCTTGTCTATTACCAAGATAACAAGTTGGTCTACGAATGCAAATAATTTTATCAGAATTTTAATATGCAGATTGGGAGTGTTTACAGGCAAATAACAGTCATGAGTTATAATGAGTGATAACAAGACAAAAATATATTTACGCATGTGTAGGTTTAAGTTGCAAAGTCAGGTGGCACTGAGTGAGAATTTCCCAGAATTGCATACTCCTACCCAAATCAGTTTTTAAATTTAAAAGGATCAACACCCTCGGGAAATGATCCCATGACATCAAAGTTGTGGTCATAGAAGTAATGTTTACATGACTTCGATTGAGAGACTCATGCATGATCCCCATGCACGCCTCTCTGAATCATTCTCTCAGTTGTCGAGTATTCTACAACCCTCGCGTAATTTGATTCATCATTTGTGAATAGGATACAGCAAGGTTGGAAATCCCATGATATATTTTATTTATATAAACATGTTGTGTTTTGGCGTGACTTAGCTTTATCTTGATGTATATTGTCCAGCCTCACCATTATCCTGATTGTTCAAATTATGTTTGGTCACATTATGTAAGCCCTAAAGAAGAACCATCGGTGTAAACATCTAACTATCCGTTGTCTTATTGTTTCAGGACACCATGGCACTGTTGCTAGTCAAGAGCTTATGCTACATTTCTTTCCACTTCACAAAGTATCTCCTTTTCCGGCTTCTGCGTTTTTGTTTTGGGCTCATTCAGTGTGTTTGGTGGAAAATAAATGGAACATCGGTAAAGATCGAAGCCAGCAAACATCCCGACAATTACGCCAAGTCTGCTCAGGTAATGAAAATCAGGGGACGATGTAAATTCGACTACCTTCATGGACTCTCATTGAACGATTTCATACTCACACATGAGGATTTCATACACCCTGAGTATGTTATTGCTAAGGACGAAACCCTTCTGTTTGTCATCGATGGGGACAAAGTCATATTTACAGATGCCCCAAAAGGCGAACTTTGGTGGCAATCTCAGTACGATGCCTTTGTTGGACTTGCCCAATTCCATCGTTCATCTCGCCTGATTATCATGCCCCTGGCTGCTTTCCACAGAGTGTCGGAACAATTGCCAGACCCAAAAGCACCCATTGCCTTTCTGGCCTGTACTGGCAGATGTGGTTCCACGTTGCTATCCCAAGTATACGAGATGACAGATCGAGTCGTAGCCTACAGCGAATCTTTAGCCATTATCAGCTTGAGCTTGGCTTATTTCAAGAAAGGTGACTGTTCCGAAACTAGACAACTAACCAGAAGCGTTATGAGACACCTCTGCCGACCACTGGAAGCCATTCCTGAACCAGTATGTTACGCTATCAAACCAACTGCAGCTGCGTCATGTGTAGCCAAACTCATCAAGGAAATGTACCCTGACCAGGCAGTGTTGTTCTATTTGTACCGTGACATGGTGAAGGTGTCAACATCGTTGTATAGATTATCATGGAGATTTCCTCTGGTGAGGCTGGTTTATGTTCTTGGCCGGGTCAGTTCCAAATTCGTCCAGCAAGGTTATGCAATGACAAACATGAACCTCCTGAAAGGAACACATGTCCAGCGGTTCCAAGATGACCTTACCTGCGGTGCTTATTTAGGTGCTGTTGGAACCAATATCTATCACGAATTGCGGCGTGAAGGAGTCCCCTTTTATGGTGTGGATTTTGGCGAGTTCCTGAAGACGCCAGAACTGGGCACACGTGCCATATTCAAGCTGTCCCGAGTGGATGAGGCTTTGGTCAAACCTGGTCTTCGAGCCATGGAACGCGATTCACAGGCTAACAGTTTCGTAAGTAAGGTGGTGCTTGACAAAGTCCCTCAATTGACCCCATCGGCAGAAGACAAGGCCCGCACTTCAGAATGTCTGGTAAAGCTGGGTTATCCACCAATCGAGGAGCATCTCAAACTTGACGGAACAATTGATTTTGAAACCATTCTTTCAGAATGACTATCTTTCAAGCATTTTTCTTAAGAATGTATGTTTCGTTAGAACTGTAGTTCCAATTCTATTAAAATTAAAGATTCGTATTGCTGAAATGTCCTTTTAATGTAGTGCTGTTGCTCAATAATATTCAACTTAATCTAAAATGCTTACATACATCTGAAATGCAAATATATGAATTACACTTATCAATATCAAAGTTGTATCGTTTTGATTGATTACTCTGATCAACCCTCGTTTGGGTATTGATTGCAATACTTTCATAACACCAGCGTGATTGTGTGTTAACGATAGAACAGTAGTATAGAAAGCAGCGGTTCTGGCCCACCTCTACTTATCCATACTACACGTTAAATCATGGCTAATACAGGACTTCGATTTTTGCTCCCTGCTCACTTTTGATTTTTTTCTGGGTAAGCTTCACTCGAAAGAAGGGCGGGTTGTGTCCGACCCCAAGCGGGCCCGACTCCGCCATGTTAGTTTGCCGGTAAATTAATGTGACCTTAGGCTAAGGTGTCTACACAGTTTGCGGCTATCCACCGCTTTGAGTCAAATGGATCTATGACCGTTTTGCTACTCGGATGGCTCTCTTTGGTACTGTGGAGCCCATGGCGTTCAGTTTTGCAGCCTTTCTTAATCTTGGTGGCGGCTATTCACCTGTACAGATTTCTTTAGCCTTGGCTTCTCCTATATTTTTATTTGCCATCTTGCCTGCGGGATAGACGGATATTTTCACTGCCTTTCTGATAGCACAATTTTTTCCCCATTTATATAAATGGCTTGGTTTGTTCCATTTATAACAGGAACGACTGTTATAATATCAGGAGACAACCCCATACGAATGATCTTACAACTTGACATCATGCTATATCCACAGCTTGAGTCTCGTGAGGTTTGAACCCTGACCCCATCACCAAACGACCACTCGTATCCTCTGCAAAGGGGGCAACTTGCTTCTGCCCAAATAGTAATGAGGGGATTCGTCCATGAGTCTACATATTGTCTACTGACCCTGTACTGCAGTCTATCTTTGTGATCAACATACCTTTTATTAGCAGCATCTTTTGGTGATGTTGGGGCTCCGAACTGACGATTTCATTATCTCTCATTTCAAGGTCTGCAGTCATAGAACCCTCAGCTTTAGCCATTTTTTTGTGAGTCACCCATAGATAAATAGGTCTTTGTTGCATATTTGGTGAGGTTGGATTGAGTGTCCATGTCTATAGATACTAGTTTTTATAGATATCTAGTAAATTCAAGGACAATAGCCTTCCTTTATTATCCCGTAACTGAACCTTCAACATATGCACAGTTCCGCTAGTAACACTCTTTGAGACAGGATAAGCAATGTTCGTGGTCATCATATCACTGAAAGAGCCACCCTCTAAGCCTGCAACTTGAAGATGCAAAAGTTGATGGGTCGGTCATCGGTGTAATCACCTGAACAAATCCATCGCCTCCCAAGGCCTACACCAAGACCCAACATAGTCAACGTTCCATCGTCAAAACGCGCAGTCCCATCTGGAATCGTGAGGGTAATAACCCCACTTACAGCATCAACTTCCAAACCAAGACCTAATGATGTCATCTGCAGCTGAAGAAGGCTGAAACTAGAGGCCGGGTTTTAATTGGAAACTCCTCCTTTTCCAGCAGTTTCTGACCCATGATCCCATTTGATTCAAAGTTGTACCAACCAACAGTATACGTGATTGACCTCAGACATACACACAGATCACCTGCAATGTTGTCGATAGAATTTTGCAGGGACACATCCCCGCCGCTTTGAACGTTAGACATAGTATGGTGTATATTGTCACCACCAGCCGATTGACTGGACTAGGCCATTCCAGCCTCTTGGTTAGGTGAAATCTCGGCCAAAACGGTGTGTTGCAGATATAGCTCTCGTAGAGACCTTTCCACTCAACCATCAGGATCCACCGACACGCGTCGCAACCCACGGCCAACAAGTTGCCCCCTATTAGCCACGTCTTACGACATGCAGAAGGACACCTAGTGCTAAACTGCCCGGTGCATGTCGACATGTGCATTCTCGACCTTTCCAAGCACCTGATGTACAACTTCTATAACAAAACAATGAAGTTCATTGACTCGCTGCTCATGGAATACGCTGACGTGTACGCAGACATGCAAGCGGACCTCACCCACTTAAACACCAGCAACTACTCACCTGATCACACACTCCATACCGACACCAATAAAAAGGCATTAGGTAAAATGAAGGATGAGTGTGCTGATATGCCTATCAACGAGTAATGTGGGACTGTGCCCCAAGATTTACTCTATCCTGATGTCTGGCGAGGGCGAGATTAGAAATCAGGGCTCGAAATAAGCAAGCGCAACTAGCCGCCCGGATGGCGGGTAGATTTCTTTACGCGCAAACACGGGGCTTGTGTGATTAATCGAAGCTTGAGCTGTTGAACTTTCAACTTGACAAACACATAAGATAAGCAAGCGTCCTAGTTGTATACTATCATGTCTTACGTAATTACAAGTATTGACCTATGGTATATAAACTGAAGTAAACTATTAAATAAACCGATGGCTCACAGAAAAGATTACACAACTAACTTGCCTCGATTGTTTGTGAGACCTTAATGCATGTAGATCGGTGATCACTTGGTTGCATTGGGTGTAATTTTGGGGCGCATCAAGCCATCTGGCATGGGGAAGTCCGTTCGTTCAACAAGTAAGACAACAGCCCACCCAACTCCCTCCTTAGATATCTAATGGCAGCCTCACATTTTTAAATATTGCATGCACCAACTGATCTGAATAAGTTGAATGGTTGCTTGGCAACAACAAATCAACCAGGCTACCCATTTCTTACCTGTTGACAAATTTTATATATCAGCTTTTCCATCGCGTTTAGGCATTTTCATTTGAATTTATTAATTCGATTTACCTTGTATCATCTGAGAATTGAGCTAAAGGCTAGACTCTCCTGCTCTGTATCCTGATGTTTGACCCTGGTGGCGGCACCGAAGGTTTGGGTTATAATTGGGGATTTGCTACAGGCTGATTTCAATAAGTTTATAATGCGCTTTAATGATATGGCACTCCGGCTAAAAAACCCATGTGAAGATGCATATTGAACATCTTAATCATTGACCAATGCCATCATATTATTCTCCTTGGAACACCTAACTGTCCTCTACACCTCTACTGACCATTTATGAAAAGATGTGCATTTGAAATTCGACACAGGCGCAGCAGCAAACGTTAACAAAGACGCTGTGTATAATAACCTAAATACAAACATATTGCATGCTCGTGCTTAGGATGTACTTTGTGGAAAAACAGAAGCAAGCATCTCGAAACTGAAGCTACACCTTTTGTTATCAATGACAGAAAATAGAAAGACCTTACATTTTAAGTAATGGACTGACACAGCCGTCCCAGGACAGCAAGCTTGTGAATAACTTCAGAGGCTTGCCAAGGAACCATTACAACAACGATGATTGCCACAAACAATCCGACTCATATTTTCACCATCTTTTGATTTGAGGATAGAAAAGGAATTGGTTCCGAGACCCCTGACACATCCCCCGAGTACATGCTTCTCCGTATAGCCTTTATTTTGTATCTCATTAAGTGTGGTTAACAATAAAAAAAATAAAATGTAGTTGGTAGTAACCTGGGGACGAAGCGGAAGCCATTTTCTGAGTCTTCTTACAGTCGCAAAAGTGTAGCCACATTGCCTAAATCGTTGTCGATTTATCGAAAGACCCAGGACAATGGTTATCTGTTGGTAAAGCCAACAGACTCATGAGAAGCTAACATAGGGGTCTATCACCCTTGAAAGTCTGCTAAAAACAAGAGTTAGGATCCAATTAAATCATTGTGCTACACCGAGGTTCAAGTGGTACTTGAAATGTCCAATAATAACTCACAGGTAAAGGTCAAATAGTGCTATTTTTTACGCATGCATACATCCTCTTCGGCTGTCGATAGGAATTAATATTCCTTTGAAGAGCCGCTCTTCATTAGACGACCGTCATACGCTGCAGAACAGATTTGTCTAGGGCCCTGTAGTTGTGAATCTTTGGGTGGTCCTTGAAGTGTCGATCTAGCCTATTTTTTGAAAGTGTTGACGGTCGGTGCATCAACTGCGCCCTCCGGGCTCGTTGACTGAATTAATGTATTTGTCTTTGTGTCCCAGCTAACACATCTACGTTGTCACAACGTACCTGCCATGTGTCCATGTCGTTGTGGCCACATTACATTTCTACGTTGCCACAGCGTGATTGTGTATGGTCCCATATACGTTGTAGTCACGTGACATTTCTACGTTGCAGTTTCACTTTACAGCCACTTTTGTATCACCAAAAATGTACTCCATAAATAGCTTTTATCAATGATAATTTGGAAATAAAACAACAGATGAAGTTTATTGAACTAAAAAAGGAAATAAATTCAGAAATAAAAAAACCATAATAATAGAAAAATATATATATATATATATATACATTCAGTCCAGATACACACGTAGGCAGAAACTAGCAAGTAGCGTGCTGACTGTCACGTCTTATGTAGCGCAACATTATCTCTGATCATTGCCAGATTACATAGGGTTAAAGCAGCCTTGGGCGAACAACCCCGGAGCCTTGAGTAGCTGAGGGAGTAAGGCTACTTGCAGACTGGGAAGGAATCAGAAAAAGTGACCTGCTTGCTCCAAGCAACTCATGCTTACTGGTCTGTATAAAGTGGACAACTGATATATGTTCCCGTATTTGAATGTTATCGATCGCTCTTTACTCGTACTTTGATAATTGTTAAGTATAATCAAAACTAACATACTTAATTTTCACATTTGACCTGGGGAGTAAGTTCGACAAAACATGTGGAGGATAAAGCCGCACAAATCTAATGCCGCAGCGTTCACATGACCTCTTGTATAATCAGTGCAACAAGCATATTAATGACTCGCCAGTTCTCCACCGCCTGCATTAACCGCCTGCAATTTGAACGACCATAGCCAATCAGCATGTTTTACGGGGATGCCACCCAGGTCGCGACCGCTATTTTGTGTGGCGTTTTGTCCTTATAGCTAAGTTTATGGCTCTGACGTGGTTATGGTTACTTTTCGAAATAGCCCAGCTTAATGGGTCAATTATACACTACAATTGAAAATAAAAGTCCAATCCCTTTCAAACGGTGTGGATTTGCGAGATGTGACATATTAGGCAAGAGTACAGTACAACGAGTGCAAAGCATAGTTACTATGATATCGTAAACATATTGGCTCTGAAAAGAAAAGTAACATATCCACCACTTATTACCCGAACCGCTCTAAGCTCAACCACTGTAGTGATTACCGTCATTTGTCAAGCTTTCCTCCTATTTTCTATTAATAGTTGACAGAAATTTTGTGCATAGGCATCATTTTATTGCTGTTTATTCTGTTATTTTCAAAATAATGAAAAGTTAAACAACAAAATGTCACTAAAATTAACAAGAAAATTATCATATTCAAATAAACTGATTGGTCGAATTTAAAGTTTTGCTGTTGTTTTTTGAAGTCATAATTATCTGATGGGAACATCGTCTCCAAGATCAAAAGTATAATGATGGAGCTCGTCATAAATAGGTCAACAACTTTATTGTATTGTTCTTATCAATTCTTAGATCTTGAAAATAGGCATGAGAATAGGAATATGGAAACCACTCTTGTTTTCATTATGGGCGCCATATTAAAGCATCGGCTTCAATTCGGCATTCATATCTATAATTTAGAAACATAACAGTGACACGTACAATAAAACGGGGACCATACGGTAAGATAAAGATCTGGATTGCGGTAGTGTTTCAGGACCTGCTCATCTAGTCACTGAATAGATTTCACTGACATGGTGGTACCAACATAGAAGCGTATGTGGTGTTGCCCCGACATAGATCCCGTGAACTGGCGGAGGCCATCTATGTACATGATGTCATGCAAACGAACGCACAGGGATTTGCATTGGCCGGCTGGCTGCTATCTTCTATATATACATAAACCCAAGGGGCAAAGAGCGACAGGCTCGTAAACGAGACATCAGATGGTTGAGGCGAGGTTTTTGGTGAGCTGGTGGCGAAATCGTTGTCCCCCTTGCGTCCCAGACTCCAGGGGTTCCTCTACGCTTCTCGCTCTTGGCGAGACTATTGAATATCATTTACACGTAAACAGGGCCACCAGCCAAGGGGTTAGGGGACCTTGACTAGGGTTTATGTATACATATAAGACGGCGGCCGGCCGGCCGGCCAATGCAAATCCCTGTGAACAAATGTCGTCAGGGAATTGTAAGCTAATAGTTTTCAAAAGAAGTATATAGCGTCACTTTGTTGTTAGATAGACAAGCAAATCAGATGATTTAATATCAAATAGAGGGGTTGTGTTTATATAAACCTGACTATAGACGTTGGCAGAGGATAGCGTTAATGTATACGGATTCAGGGCCGAGATATAGGATTATGGTGTGTCAGACTTCATAAGGAACATATGGAAATAACCTTGTCTTGTCCGCAATTTGTGTTTTACTTTTATGAGTATGTCACTGTTTAACCTGGCCCTGTACGAGTTTGAAAATATATCTAATAAGATAAACATGCCCTCCTCGCATCGCTGCTGATGCAATGTGATGTTTTGTTAAAATTGATATTGCGCCAGTATCCAGACTGAACAACCACTCAGAGACGGTGACACAACAATCATTGTTTGAAGGCATGACTGAAGAAGGTGTGACGTAATCTTGTCTGTTGGTCTGCGCTACTATACGAGCGGATACGCTCTATACATGACGTAATTTCGACATCAAGTTTTAGGGATGCCATATAAAAGAGCGTCCATCATAACCAATTTGGATGTCACCAAAGCATGGATTACAGATGACTTCAGGTGTGATATACTTCCTGATCGATCTGATGTTACGAAGATGGATACAGCAGATAAATATATACCGTTTCTTCAACGGCAGATAAATGTCAAATGTGACCTTGGCTGGGATGCTGTACTAGAGCTAGGTCAACCTGCTTAGATTAGCCAAATAGACCTACGTCAAGTTTTAATTTATCACCTTGTCGGAGTTCATGCATCACTCCCGTACTTAGTTCGAAAGAGCTAGCTTAAACACGTGAAGAGGGGCCGAGTTTGGACCCGGGAACAAAAAGTGCGAATGGCCACTCGACTCAAACTAGAAATGTTATAAATCTCACGTTTCCAGTGACATGTTCTGTCCAAGGATATGCGTCATATGCTATAAAAAACAGTCATCATTCAAGTCGCTTGGATATGAGTCATGCATTGTACAACCAGATCATCACTGAAGTTGCCATTACTCATAGATAACACCGTAGTTCAAGGAAACACATCTGATTTGCACAGCGGTGGTCTGTCTCGAAATACAAAAAGTTAGGTAATAAGCATCTGGGTGGCAGGAGGCGATAATCCGGGTCAAAGTGATGATGCCAAGGATGACGTAAGTGACGTAGCAAGAGTTGAGCACCCCCAGAGAGGTCGGGATCTTCCAACGACACCTCGGATGCGTCAGATAATGTCAGCGCAGTCCGGCCCACTGAAAATCAGTCGGATATGAATGCTTCTATCTCCAACAAAACTTCAGTAATAAGCGACACATCCAAAGGGGAAGCTTCAAAAAGAAAAAGAGCTTCTAAAATACGCCAAGATTCCGATGTTAGTGACTCTTCAGACAAGAAACTGTTGTCATGGGGATCTTCGTTTCCCAGCTTCGTCGGAGTTGTCGAGAAGCAGGCTCTCCCGAACGCCATGACTGATGACGTCACCGAGGAATGGCACGATGCCCAAATCGTCGACCCCAGCTCGGATTCGGACTTGGATTTCGAGGACGTGGTACAGCAGCTGCAGGTGATGTATTGCTATGGTTACAGAAAAATTATAATTATCATACTGTATTGCGATGATCTCTTTCCTCTTTTTGCTTCGTGATTGTGATATTTTTTTCGCTGCTTTGTAATATGCCATGTTATCTGGACTAATAAAGTGACAGGTTATATTAATGGCGTATTGTGATATATATGTTAAGCGCCGCATTAAATTGTTTAATTCACTTCTTTGTACTTATTTTACGTTATTTTCACCGCTTGGTTTATTTTTTGTGTCTTATGTTGTCTGTGACGTGACAGCCCCGTGACAGAATACATAACATCTGTCACAAGTTACTGTCGACCGAGGAATCATACGTCATCAGACTGGGTGTCCTCGTCATGGCAAATGACGTCATTTTCACACTCACTCATATTGGTGCATATTAACCAGCTGGTAATCGACCAACGCAGCTGCAAATCGACGCATTTATGTCATTATAATTTCTTAATGTACTCGTACGAGCCACTTGTTATGTGCATTACCAACAAGTCTATGTTATTGAAAAGATAAGTGAAATATCGTTTTGCGTCCCAGGCCAAAGAAAAAACTGGAAAACTTCTTGGGGAGGACATTGCCAAGGGAATGTTTCGAGATATCCAGACAGTACATCAGTTCCACAGCCAATACCTGTTATCGCAGCTGCGCGACCGCCTGAACTCCTGGTCATAGCTCTATACATTAACTTCTGAAGGTCATTAAAGTGCCTATGACACCAAATTTCCATGATAATTTTTAAGAAACTGAATGAAAGACAAAGTTGCATTTACTCTGTTTTTGTGGTTCAATTTCCGAACAAGTCACCCGAACCTAACGTAAATTGAAATATAAAGTCGATTTTTCGGCACCCGCCGCCATTTTCAAAATTTTCCGCCCAGCACTCCGTGACGTCACTTAAGGAACTCGTCAATGACAGGTCCGCAGTTTTCACCGTAAACAATGGTGAATGTTTTGGAGAGCGATGTATTTGAGTTAGACGATTTCACGATAGAGTTTTGGGTTGAAGAACCTCAAATGTTTGAGCAATCAAATACAGAGGATGTAGCTGGTATTGTGCCGTACAGATTCGAACCTTATCTGTCCGAAAACTGCGCCAGCGAATCTGACAGTGACAGGACCGATTCACGTGTTCCGAGAAGCGATAATCCGAACATGAACCGTCTTCAAAACATTGATTGGTGAGTCCCATTGGAATTGTAATCACTGCACGAAACTATTTTTTTTCCTTTGATTTTATATTATAAATGAAGAATACCTTTATCATTTGATATCGTTTTCGTTTTTCTTAGTGTTATTCAATGTGGTTTGTAGTCGCCAACGAACATAGCGAAAAATCTTAGACTTAGTCTTAGACAGAGTTTGGCATGTATTTGATAGGTTTCTGAAACCTTGGTCTCAGGTGCCAATGTGGAGGCTGCTTAACCATGCCAACTGTCAGGGAAAGTGTCTGCTGTGTGGAGCAGGAGAAAGTGATGGTTAAAATAGAAAATTTACCAGAAATTAAATGTGTGACGCAGCATCCAAATTTTAATGCTGTATGTCTCAATGAAGATGTATTGGAGACAGCGTACTACGCCTACAAGCAGGATCAAGGTCCATACAAGGGAAACAAGTAAGTATTGACAGACAACAAACACCAAATTATAAATATATGTTGGAAAAAAAATCCCCAAACTACTGGGTCATTTTTACTCAAATGAATGACGTTTTCAATTCAGACTGAATTATCAATACAGTTTATACCAGGATAACACTATTTTTGTGACTCAATCATCAAATCAATGTATGGGTTAAAATATCATATTTATTCAGCACTGTAAAGATGTTTAAGGGTTTGTGTATGGTTGTGTTACAGCTGGAAGCGTTACACTGGATACAGGCAGTTTATCCGGTGGTGCAACCATTATCTTGGCAAGAAAAATCACATCCCTATACCATCCTGTGTGACTTCAGTCATACGATAAACATTTCCAGAGGAGTCAAACAATTATGTGGGATATGAAACTAGCACTTAGAGAAGCGTAAGCGGAATTGATCAATTGCTTGGTGTTTTTTCTGGGATCTCGAAGGTGGAGTTGAGATTGGGTGGGATCTCCAGTGCTTCCATCTCCTCATCATTTATATCACTGGCCTTGCATTTGCTGACTGTTGTTGCCAAAAGATCTTCTACATAGCCTGTATTGTATATATGTGTTAGTTGTTCATTTGAGATTACAGATTATAATTTTCACATAAAAGTGAAATTTAGAAACAATCCCTACCATAAGTTGGATCATTCAGCACTTTCCTCACTGTGTGACCTCCTCCCTTGTGTTTGGGGTAGTGAAGGCTGTACATGTCCTCCACCCTGCGCTGTTATTCTTTGTTGTCGTCCAGCATTTTCATTGAAATGCATAGTTGCAATGATTAATCTGAAATCATTTATGAACCTTTCTATCAGTTTGAAATAGGATAAGTTTGTGCTTCTCATGTTTGATTTATTGGATTTTTTGTGATAAGTTGGATTCAGCAGTAAATTAACTTTAATCATGACTAGAATGAATGACGTGAGGAAAGATACTTCATGAAATTAAACAGCTTGTTTATTCCACTTTGTTTTTGTTTATGGATCAAAAAACAATCCTACATTTGAAAGAAGGGTAAAATCTAAATAGTTACCAACATTTAAGCAAAGCAGACTGGGATAGTTGAAAGATTTACCGGCAAAGCAGACCAGGGTAACTGAAAGCATAGGTTTTTGGAGCAAACTGGATCAGAAGGCTGTGGAAAGCCTCTATGTAGGAGGTCTGGGCATTGCTTGATAGTCTCTTGATGTCCTTGCACAATCTCTTGTTGGTGATAATTTTTTCCAATTCCATGGCACACCTCGTATCTAAGGACATAAAGAGCAATTTAACTGTAAGATTTGTTTTTGTGTTTCAAGGAAATTTTAGGAACTTGTGGTCTTTTTAGTTTGAAATCTACAATGATATGTTGTATCGCCTGGTTTGATCCGCCTTTTGCGTCTCTCACGACCAGCCAAAGGCCCATGAAGACAGGACTGGAACAGACCACCGAACCCAGAATGAATATTTTGAATGTGGTCAAGGATTGAGAGCCACTTGTCAAACACCAGCTGTCCATTTCCAGGGGGGCTTGACACTACACTTCAGTACAGGTGGTTCACAATGCTTGGTATCCACGCTTGAATATCCGCCAGATCTTTACCTCTGGCCACTGCCTTCAATTTCTTTTTGATGCCTAAAATATGCAGAAGCTCGGGTGAAGCAATAGCATTGCACAGTTCATTATCATTTTACAAAAATATAATTTGAAATATTTACCCTTAGCAACATGCCAAATGTCAAATTCATGAGTGATGCCTGGGTGCTCCTCTTGGATAAACTTGGCAATTTGTGGGTGGCGGTCCGTTATGAGCGTCTCAACATCTAAGTAGTTTTCATCCAGTTTCTGCAACCCTAGGGCGAGTCCGGCCTTTTCCATGTGGTAGCTCCCACCACATTTATTACTCTACAGCAAAAATGTGATAACAGCCTAAGTACCTTGGTAAGATTGATAGCCTTTAGTTGAGCTACACATTTTATACCATTTGTAACATAAAAGATATAGAATCAACATATGAAAGAAGGTACCTGTACAAGTTCTACATCTATTACAGCCATTGCTTCCATCTCCATCAAAGTGTATGTCCCATACTTGGCACTGTGCCCTGGACTGTCTGCGCGCCCGTCACCCCTAGAACAAGTCCCCGGTGTTCTGCCTGAAGGGCTGCAAACAACCATTGCTGACGCTCCTGCCACACATGCCGGACTGATTGGATTAAAATATGTTTTTGGTGGCGGAAGAATGTTCGCAGAGAATAGCAAGCGATACCCATGTGCTTGAGAACCCTCATGGTCTTCGAAATGAGAGCACCGCTGTAGAGGATTCCCGCTGAGAGCAGCAAGTTTCCTGCTGGAATTTTACCGACATAGGGCTGGCTATTCCAGACAACAGATTTAGTCTGCAATGAAGACCAAAATACTATATACTTTCTTTCCTCAATAATGTCCAAAGAATCTGTTTCATCATTTTCAATCAAAGGCCTCTCGTCATTGATGTTCACATCATCTTCTATGTCTGAGGGGATGTAGTCAGGATCTGTGTCCTAGTCCATTCTCTCCCCTTGTACATAGCACTCATTCTCCATCTCATCCCACCATGGGAAGGATTTTTCATGGGTCTGAGATGTTGTTTTACTGTGGTGCTCACATGAGTCGGCACAGCTTTTACCATTTTTTTATAAATATAGCTAGCACCCCTACATTACACAAGGACCTATCCTATATCGATCGCATCAAGCAAACTAAAAACTAGCCCTGCATGACCTTTGACCGCTGAGTTATTGTTGAATATCTTTTACCATGTAAACCCAATGGGGAATAAGTTTTGAGGGCATGTTTTCTTTTATAGCAAGCTAGCAGCTGCACATTGTGCCATCAAGTATCTGGTACATTATTTTGTGCATTTTTCTTGTGGACTGTTATAACTGCACTTACTAACACATCTAAGCATGCTTCCCTGTGTGGTTCAATGTGACACTATTTGAGAGTTCTGTGAATGTAAACTTATAGAGGTTTTGATCAATTCTTGTCATAACATTTGTTAATATTGTTAAATGCAGGGGAGCCTATTGGTCTTTTTTCTTAAGCAGCCTACCTGGACAACAAAGTCCATTCTGTTCGGGCATAATTTCGTTAACTTACTCAATTCAATTCATTCAATTCATTGGTTTATTCATTCAGTGATTGATTTATTTCCCAGTAGATGGATTATTTCATCCATTTAATATTATAACAAAATCACCGTCTTCTTTGTTGGATATCTTGGTTCTGATGTCAATAATATCCTTGTGGCTTGTAGTTTACAGACCTGCTGATGATATGCGCCGAGCAAGTGATCGGGGTCACGAAGTACAAGATGAAACACTCGTTCACTCTCT
This sequence comes from Urechis unicinctus, assembly GCA_034190875.2. Lineage (NCBI taxonomy): Eukaryota > Metazoa > Annelida > Polychaeta > Xenopneusta > Urechidae > Urechis > Urechis unicinctus. The sequence goes on from CM067358.1 coordinate 17,964,430, forward strand.
CAGAAGCACAGGTGAAAACCATACAGCTTGGCATTGTTGGTGACTTGCATTAAATATATTTTGTTTTTGATCTTCGCATGCTTAATGTTTCAGACGGCCAAGGGCAATAATTTAGATTATCCACACACCATCTACATCAAAACAACAGAGAGAGTTGTTGAGCTTTGTTTTAGGTAATTCGTTAATCAAAATTAATACGTTTATTTCCAACTAAGCAATCTGTAATTGTTACTAATCTTTCCGAATCAGGATAAAAACTCCTCTGGTTGCTTTCAGTTCTGCAGATGAGATGTCAGAATGGGAGGAGGTATACATATATATTTCCCTGCTGCCAATTTTCAACCATTCCATGCTGTATATCCCGTGTTTCTAGTTGTAAAGTTGTCTGTCACTACCGATCTTTATTCCAGGCGCTCGTGACCCAGATGCGAGAGTGCACGAAGCGAAGACTGGTGCGCAATGGATACAAGAGGGTCTGCGTTACGGTAAGAATTGGAGAGGACGGAAAATGATGAAGTGGTAAAGCGTTACGGTAAGAACTGGAAAAGACGGTAAATGATGAAATGGCGAAGCGTTACGGTAAGAATTGCAGAGGACGGTAAATGACGAACTGGTGTAGCGTTAGGGTAATAACTGGAGCGGACGGTAAATGTTGAAATGGTGAAGCGTTACGGTAAAAATTGGAGAGGACGGTAAAGGATGAAATGGTGTAGCGTTACGGTAAGAACTGGATAGGACGGTAAAAAAACGATGAACAGGTGTAGCGTTACGGTAAGTACTGGAGAGGACGGTAAAGGATGAAATGGTGTAGCTTTACGGTAAGAACTGGAGAGGACGGTAAATGATGAACTGGTGTAGCGTTACGGTAAGTACTGGAGAGGAGGTAAATGATGAACTGGTGTAGCGTTACGGTAAGTACTGAAGAGGACGGTAAATGATGAACTGGTGTAGCGTTACGGTAACAACTGGAGAGGACGGTAAAGGATGAAATGGTGTAGCGTTACGGTAAGTACTGAAATTTACGGTGAAGAAGATGTGTCCAATATACAACGCTTTGGTTTGAAGATTACGGTTAAGATAGACACGGTTAACCATTCATAAAACCCTCGGTTTAAGAAATTCAAGTCATGTCATATTGAAATTCCGTAATTTTAATTTGGGTGAAAAAAGCCTAGATAATATAACATGTCTCGAAGGTTGATAATTGCGTATTTTCTGTGCTAAATTTCAGGCTCCCAAAGAGGAGATGAAGCTCGGCAGACAGGCGCTTATATATGTGCGTCAGTCCAACACGACCATGTGTATGATTTGTGCCGCCGAGTTCACAACACTGCGCCGGAAGCGGCACTGTCGCGCATGCGGAATAGTAAGTCCCGTACATCATAACGTATCAAATTTATAATGCCCGATTCCAACGCACTTATGTACGAAACTCGTTTTAAGTGAGGAATATAGGATGAGTTGTCTTGCAGGTCATATGTGCGAAGTGTTCGTCACATTCTGCCGTGTTGGATTACGACAGAACTAAGTCTTTGCGCGTCTGTGACGAGTGTTTTGTGTTATTGTCCGGACAATCATTCGGTCAGCAGTCCCACCATAGAACCATCATCTCCTTTCACGCGGGTAAGTGGCGATATCCACCTCTCATAAGCTATGATAAGTAAGGTGGTTAAAATATAATATTTGTAAAAATGTACCTCTAACCAAAAATCAAAACGAACGAGTAACAGGGGATGTCGTTGCTTGTCTTGAATGAATCATAACGTTCGTGTTCGATTGTGGTCATGTTATCAGACGAAGACGAAGGGCGAGCGCGTGGAGAAGGGGTTCCTCTACTACAGCAGTGACAACGGCCGCACGTGAAAAAAACGCTGGTTCATGCTCCACCTGGGCGCCATGCTGTATTCCTTCAAAGCTCCCCAGGTGAGTCCAAGTTATTGAAACACGGGTGTGTGTGGGTGACGTGGGTTTTACAGCAAGAGATGAGTGTGGGTGACGTAAGTATGGCAACACGGGTGTATGGGTGACGTAAGTATGGCAACACGGGTATGTGGGTGCCGTAAGTATGGCAACACGGATGTGTGAGTGACGTAAATATGACGACACGGGTGTGTGTGGGTGGGTTTCAGGACATCAGTCCGCTGACATCGATGTGTTTGGACGGCTACCAAGTGGAATACGGATCTCACAGCAGCCGTTAGACAGGACAGGTGCTTCAACTTAAAGGCATGGGCAAGACTTACCTGTTACATGACGAAGGCGCCAATACGATACCCAGGTGAGGGATGAAACTAAATCTAGTTGAGGTTAATGCGCAGGTGGAATTCATACGCACATCCGCTGATCTATTCTATCTGACTTCCTCTCAGGTGGTTCTCTGCCATGGAAGGAGGAAGCGTGGAGGTCTCACCCACCACAGGTGTCACGGAGCCAGTGTCTTCTCTCACCTCCATCCAGCCTGTCGCTCTTACCCCATTCACAGGTTCCACAGCCTCCCCAGCCGCCCCACAGCCCCACTCGAATTCCCCAACCACCCTACAACCCCATTCCACAATCCCCGTCATCTCCCCCACACCCACCATCGAGGATACTCAACAGTCCCTCGCCACACCCCCACCGCTGCGACCATCTCCCATCCCGCACCATGAGAGTCTTCATAGCACCGAGCAATGTCACAGTAATGATGACGACGACGATGGTAACCATGGTGACAACCCAGACTCCGATGACTGATCATGACATAGCATGAATTGTGAATTTCCCTCGACGCATTGACCACACAATTACTCAGACTTATGTTGCAGCGCTATTGTGATCTTGAGATTAGCTAGAAAGTCCAAATCACATGGTATTGTGATTGACCTGATTAAGCCTTCAATATTTTGCGAAGGTTTGATTATTTCATATAAAATGATCAACAATTGTACCCCATCCAAAATAAAACCATTCCAGTGGTCGGCAATGCTTTAATACGAATAATAAATTATCGTCAGATTAATTGTGTTAGTGAGTGGATGTATTTGTGTACTATTTATCGCCTATCTTGGTACAATATATATATACACACACATATATATATATATTTATATATATATATATATATAAATATATATATATATGTGTGTGTATATATATATTGTACCAAGATAGGCGATAAATAGTACAAATCCGTTTTTGAGTAACAAGTCACTTCATTTTCGTGATATCTCTCTCTCAAGCCTCGTGTCCCGACTGCCTCGCACCTCAACCGTACCACGATACTTTGCTGGTCCTCCCGCCAACCACATATTGATACATATACATTAAATCACATCCATCCAATCAGAGGATGCGAGGAGTAGGGTCCATCTCGGCTGATTGTGGTAAACCCGCCACAGCATTTTTACAATGAATAATCCCATCCAACCGGATGTTATAAACATCAAATGCACCCAGGCGACTGCACATGACCGGATGGGACAATTACAATTAAGAAACCATCTAAGGTACAAGGATGGTCAAGAATGACGGGATGTGACACAGAACCCAGAAACATGAAGTACAAGGATGGCTTGTATGCCCGGATACGATAGACAATAAAACAGACAGCAACAAAGACGGCCAGCCCAAATGAAACACTACACATTAAACTCAGGAATATGACAATATTGTGAAAAGAGATAACCAGTTGACTCACGGATGCTTAATTTTCTGTTGGGACTCTCATTCCCCACCTCCATAACAGAGAGATTAGTGTCTGAGTCAGCACTCGATCAAGATTGAAGATCACGACCTTTACTGTAGGAGTCTTCTCGTAGTTTTTTTCCATTCAATTGACCGTCGATGAGCTCTCAGTTTACGCTTATCCATAGTTGATGATTTCTTCTTATAGTTGGCAGCGAAAGCAGATGTTTCAGGTAGACCATCCATGGTTTTTTGCTAAGCACTCTTACTGAACAATAGCACAAGCATCATATATCTCAAACTTGAGCATGGACCAGTCAACATTTTTGCTTACCAAAATACAATCAACACAGGATCTTCGTCATTTTAAAAGTTGCGCCGTTTGGTGGTCCTTCACATTCCTACTTGAAAACATTCATGGCCAGTGATTGGCTGTAGACCTCAACCTCGTTTTAGCTTTCTACATTTTGGCGGGGTTACTTTATTTTAGTTTATTGTTTCAAACGGTGTGGATTTCCGAGATGGGACATATTAGGCACGAGTACAGTACAACGAGTGCAAAGCATAGTTACTATGATATGGTAAACATATTGGCTCTGAAAAGAAAAGTAACATATCCACCACTAATTACCCGAACTGCTCTAAGCTGAATTGCCTCCCATTTTCTAATAAAAGTTGACAGAAATTTTGTGCATAGGCATCATCTTATTGCTGTTTATGCTGTTATTTTCAAAATATTCACCAAAATTGACAAAAAAATTATCAAAATCAAATAAACGCAACTGTATTTCGTATTTTTCGAACCACAATTGGTCGATTTTAAAGTTTTGCTGTTGTTTTTTGAAGTCATAATTATCTGGTGGTAACATCGTCTCCAAGATCAAAAATATAATGATGGAGCTCGTCATAAATAGGTCAACAACTTTATTGTATTGTTCTTATTAATTCTTAGATCTTGAAAATAGGCATGAGAATAGGAATATGGAAACCACTCTTGTTTTCATTATGGGCGCCATATTCAAGCATCGGCTTCAATTCTGCATTCATATCTATAATCTAGAAACATAACAGTGCCACGTAAAATAAAACGGGGATGATATGGCCTGACATGCACCATACGGTAAGATATAGATCCGGATTGGGGAAGTGTTTCAGGACCTGCTCATCAACTCACTGTGTAGATTTCACTGACATGGTGGTACCAACATAGAAGCGTATGTGGTGTTGCCCCGACATAGATCCCGTGAACTAGCGGAGGCCATCTGTGTACAAGATGGCATGCAAACAAACACACAGGGATTTGCATTGGCCGGCTGGCTGCTATCTTCTTTATATACATAACCCCAAGGGGCAAAGAGCGACAGGCTCGTAAACGATACTTAAGATGGTTAAGGCGAGGTTTTTGGTGAGCTGGTGGCAAAATCGTTGTCCCCCTTGGGTTTATGTAGTCTGCGTCCCAGACTCCAGGGGTTCTGTTACGCTTCTCGCTCTTGGCGAGACTATTGAATATCATTAACATGTAAACAGGGCCACCAGCCAAGGTGCTAGGGGACCTTGACTAGGGATTATGTATGCATGTAAGACAGTGACCGACCGGCCAATGCAAATCCCTGTGAACAATCGTAGCTACTAGACAAGACCGTCGTCAGGGAATTGTAAGCTATTAGTTTTCAAAAGAAGTATATAGCATCACTTTGTTGTTAGATAGACAAGCAAATCACATGATTTAATATCAAATAGAGGGGTTGTGTTTATGTAAACCTGACTATAGTCGTTGGCAGAGGATCGCGTTAATGTATACAGATTCAGCCTTTCGGCGCTCGGAACCCTCGCCCTGTACGAGTTTGAAAATATATCTAATTAGATAAAACTTGGCTCTCCTCGCATCGCTGCTGTGCCTTCCCTGTCAGATGCAATGTGATGTTTTGTTAAAATTGATATTGCGCCAGTACCCACACTAAACAACCACTCAGAGACGGTGACACAACAATCATTGTTTGAAGGCATGACTGAAAAAGGTGTGACGTAATGTTGTTTGTTGGTCTGAGCGACAATGCGAGCGGATACGTATATACAGATTCAGGGCCGAGATAATAGGATTTTGGAACATATGGAACATATGGAAATATGGAACTTAGGAACATATGGAAATAACCTTGTCCTGTCCGCAATTTGTGTTTTATTTTTATGAGTATGTCAATGTTTACCCTCGCCCAGTACGAGTTTTGAAAATATATCTAATTAGATAAACATGCCCTCCTCGCATCGCTGCTGAGGTCAACCTGCTTAGATTAGCCAAATAGACCAATGTCAGGTTTTTCTATTTATCACCTTGTCAGAGTACATGCATCACTCTCGTACTAAGTTCGAAAGAGCTAGCTTAAATAGGTGAAGAGGGAACGAGTTTGGACGCGGGAACAAAAAGTGCGAATGGCCACTCGACTCAAACTAGAAACGTTATAAATCTCGAGTTTCAAGTGACATGTTCCGTCCTGGATATGCGTCATATGCTATATAAAACTGTTATCATCCAAGTCGCTTGGGTATGGGTCATGCATTGAAAAAAAAAGTTGCCATTACTCATAGATAACACCGTAGTTCCAAGTAAAACCACGAACACCAGAAGTGGAGAAACTACGGGCCTTTAATGTGCGATCACAAAGCAACAGCACAGCATACAGTTACATAATATTAACAAGAACACAGGTAATGATATTTGTTGATATGATATGCTCAAAATATGAGTAAGAGCACATGAAAGGCAAATAAGTTATATATAGTGATGTAAGAATATTAATAATAATAGTTTATCAAAATATGAATAAAAAGCATTATGTGACAACAACAAAAAAGGCCCACTAATAACTATCTAAGAAAAGCAGGTGGCAGATAGGAGAAGCAGAGCCAGTCGGAGACCATTAATTAAGGGAGGGAAAGGGATGGGAGATTCAAACTATGAATTGCTGCGGACGCTGCTGCTGTGGCAAGTGCGATGAGAGTGGAAGGGAGCTTATTTATACCTGATAGAGAACATTCAAATTAGCATGGGCGACCGGAAGGGACTCTTTGAGGATTCTTAAAATGAGATGCATATCCTGAATGGAGACAAGACTCTTTGATAAATACCACAAAGGCCACCCTCATGTAATCACTAACGGTCGGCGATTTGTTATTCGCCAGCTTCCCTCACATCTTGTGCCGTGGTTTTACCTCAATCCAAATGAATTGACAATAAAACCACGAACACCAGAAGTGGAGAAACTACGGGCCTTTAATGTGCGATCACAAAGCAACAGCACAGCATACAGTTACATAATATTAACAAGAACACAGGTAATGATATTTGTTGATATGATATGCTCAAAATATGAGTAAGAGCACATGAAAGGCAAATAAGTTATATATAGTGATGTAAGAATATTAATAATAATAGTTTATCAAAATATGAATAAAAAGCATTATGTGACAACAACAAAAAAGGCCCAAGACCACAGAGTGTAGGGTAGTAGATTAGTGAGTAGGGAGCCTGGAGGCAAAGCTATCAAGGTAATTAAAACGGGTATTTATATGTATATCTAAATAACGCGTGTAACACTGGGAACGCCAGTCACCCATGGTCTGGATCACCTCCCCTGGAATACCGGCAGTGAACGCCCAGGTTGCTCCTCCTCTACGAAAACTGTGACCAGAGTATTTTGTGACAGGGAGGCCGGATAAGGCGAGTACGGACTGGAGGCGGCGCACGAACATTTGTTGAGTTAGCAAGTGGGGTCCACGCGGGGTTGGAAAGGAGAAAAGAGGTGTCGAGGAAGGTGCAGTACCGTCCAGGATAAGCACTGCCGATAGGGCAGTGACCGGGCACAAAGGATGTCCTTGTAGATACGGTAACGGGACCCAGCAAACACGCTCCTTATATTGGCTGGTTTTGGACCATTTCATTCGCAACGCGAGACCTCGAGGTGAAGCGAACACATTGTAACACATGTTTTTCGGGGTTGAACCGGCTCGCTGAAGGTGGCATGATGTTAGATTTGCGCAGCAGCCCGTAGAACGCTACAAGGCATGCTGCCCAGAACACGAGATCTCGCGGTGAGGAGAAGTCCATGTGCTTGCGAATTTGTAGAAGAATGGCCGGTGTAATGGGTAGCTTTTGGAGGGTCGACGCACCCTTATCTCGCTTAATGCCTTTTAGGACTCCCTGTAGCTCCCAGTTATCCTGCAAGGGGTTCCCCAAACCATTCTCCATGTGCAAAATGCGGGTGATGTTCAAATACTTCCTTATCGACGCATAACTCAAGTCGTTGGCCAAATAAGCAGCGTACATACATAATACACTGCTTGTGACGGGTAATGGTGGCATCTTTAATAGTTCACAAAATTTGAGGTAGCGGGCTAGATGGGAGGAATACGCCTTCTTAGTGGCCTCTGCAAAGGTGAGAGACCTGTAGTAGACGACTTCAGCGGCTAGGGTGGCTGCCAGGGAATCAGGCGAGGTACCTGTAGCATAAAATAATTGAGGGAAGTAGCTGACATGTGATCAGATAATATTACGGGAACGGTACGAGTGCTGAGTGGGGCACCGGCGGACAGGATCGTCAGCCAATGGAGGAAGCTCCCTTTATGTCGTAAGCGGGAAACGGCATCGGCATAATAGTTTGCAGTACCGGGAAGGTGGACAGCAGTCACGGAGAAGTTGAACCGCGTTTCCAACCAGAATACTTGTCGAAGGTGACTCATGAGGAGACTGTTGCGACAAGCGCCTTTGTTAATTGCAGCTCTGGTTGTAATGTTGTCGGTGTACAGGACCACGTGGTGGTTCTGCCACAGAGGAGCCCATCTATAAATTGCGGCAATTGCGGTTAATGTTTCCTTAACATTGATGTGGCGACTTTTGATGTCAGGGCAGTCTAGCTGCCAGTCGAGATAGCACCAGTCGTGTGATGTAATCATGCCGCCACCGTCATTACAGGCATCAGTATACACGAACGATACGGGCGGGGTTTGATAGAATCACTCTTTTGCCATTGAAAGTTGGTAGGAAATTAAGCCACCATTCGACATCAGCGAGAAAATCGGGAGATAGGCGAGCTTTATGCGAAGATTTCTGGAGTGGGGGCGCAGTAGATCAAGGACGCGTTGCAGGTAACGTCTACCTCCGTGTACAACATGTGATGCCCAAGATAATTTGCCTGCTAGCTGCTGCAACTGGCGAGCAGAGGCGCGAGAGCGGTTTTTTAAATTCAGTCAGTAACTGGAAGAGTTTCTGAACCTTATCAGTTGGCAGGCTCAATGTTAGAGAGATGGTATCAATTTGAATTCCTAGGAACACCATCGCTTGAGAAGGGCCCTCGGTTTTTTTCCAAGCAATAGCAAAGCCAAGCTCTCGCAACAGAACTATTAATGTGTTCATAGCAACTAAACAGGAAGAATGCGATTCACCTACCACTAAGAAATCATCCAAATACACTACAATCTTAAACCCACGGCGTTCCATCATTCGCCTAACAGATTGGGTGAGCCTGTTGAAGATTCCTGGCGATTTCCGAGCCCCAAACGGCAGCCTTGTGTCGTAGAGGAAGGTGAATTCCGATTGACTTCCGAATTTCCATTTAAGACCTGTCAACGGATATTGAGACGGGTGTAGACTTACACTACGGTATGCTCCCTTGAGGTCAACTTTGGCAATAAAACTATTTGGTTCAATTAAATTGACGACGTCTTGCATGGTTTGATAATTTGTTTTATAATTTAGGTTGGCATAATCGTTAAGAGATGACCCTTCAGGTTGACTACAGTCATGAATCAAACGTACAGTTCCATCCGGTTTAGGTATAGCGCTTATGGCACTGATCAAAGGGGGTTTTGTGGGCGAGATGACATAATGCCCTTCACGAATTCCCTGTACTAATTGCTCTTCCACCAGAGCTTTTGCGTCAGTAGCAGACGAATAATTGTTCATTTCAGCTGGAGGTATAGATTCGGTTGAGTCAACAATGCTGAATCCATTGCGGATCCCATCTAGGAGGAAGGTGGAGTCTGGATCATTTGATAATTCTCTTTCCCAAGCAGAGACGCGGAGGGTAGTTGTAATATTTGGTGGTTGTAGATTGCGACACAAATTATCTTCATTGGTTCGGTAATGGTCTGTTAATGCTGGCTCTGCGGCTAGGCGTTTTTTTGGCGTGGTAATGTTTTTTACCGTGAAGGGCGAGAGGATGGTTCTCGTTGCAGTTGGGGGCGGAGCATTTATGTAGGAATCGGCAGGACTGTCCGTAAGGGCACTGCTGGTTTCTGTTGAACATGCGGCAGTGTACAGAGGGTGCACTGTCGGTCTGGGACCTGGGTGAGGTCCCTTTCCCTGGGGCACGTTGGTGGAGGTCGAGGCCACGTGGTCGCAAATGTATGGACGTCAGATGGGGACTGTCACTCCCCCATCGGAAACGGTGTTGCGCCTGCAGCCTCCTGTAGGACCTGTCAAACGCAAGAACTGATGTCCACAGGTACCTGTCAGCCAGTTCGCTGACTTTGACTGTGTATGCGAGATAGTCCAGCATTGATTCCTGTTTCAGAAGCCCCTCTCGCAATAGCTGCATCATTATGTGTATGTTTGCTGCACTCCACTGCATAGGTGTGACGTTCTCTAGTTTTTTTTTTGTCTTTGGACCAGTACGTAGAAGTACTTGCTGGTCGACATTCTCCGAGGTAATCTGTTCCTGAGCACCGGTGGTCTCAGTGAAGTCCAGAAATTTAGGTTTTTGGGCAGGAAGTAGATAAGAAAGTGGATTTAGATCAACTCGCTCACCTGTATCGGTCGGGCGCTTGCCGGTGCCACAACTGTTTGTTCCTAAATTGCCGAGTAATTCGCTCAGTCCCAGGTTTAGTTCCTGCATTGGATCTTTGCTTGGTGGTGAGACTCCGCAAGGAGATTGCGGTGCGTTGTGGGCGACACGGTCCCGTAGCAGTTGTTGCAGCAACCGTTGCTGACCAAGAGGCTTGATGCCGATGGCCGCGGGGTCCTCTGGCTGCATGGTCACGAGCGTCTCCCATGAGTCAAATCCAGCCGACATGATCTTGCTCGCGGTGTCGGACGTCAAACCTAATTCCCGCAGTTGTTCGTCGAATTCGGTGGGTCGATCACAGTTGTCCGATCCCGACTGCTGAGGAGGTTGCTGGGGAGTTTGCTTTTGCGCTATACGTTGTACACTAGCGTTTGGGTCTCCATATAGAGGAGCCTAAGTCTCAGGCCACGCCGTGGCCATAACTCTACTATAAATTGCTGATTCAAACTATGAATTGCTGCGGACGCTGCTGCTGTGGCAAGTGCGATGAGAGTGGAAGGGAGCTTATTTATACCTGATAGAGAACATTCAAATTAGCATGGGCGACCGGAAGGGACTCTTTGAGGATTCTTAAAATGAGATGCATATCCTGAATGGAGACAAGACTCTTTGATAAATACCACAAAGGCCACCCTCATGTAATCACTAACGGTCGGCGATTTATTATTCGCCAGCTTCCCTCACATCTTGTGCCGTGGTTTTACCTCAATCCAAATGAATTGACAAGACAACATCTGATTAGCACAGCGGTGGTCTGTCTCGAAGTACAAAAAGTTTTGTGATAAGCATCTGGGTGGCCAAAAAAAAACTATCCTGGAGCTACCCGGCTGACTCTATAAAGTAGAGAGAGCATGTGCCAGCTGTAAGAAAAAGGAGAGTATACAGGCATCGACAAAGAATAGCACAACACATAATATTAGAAGAGGTAAATTTTTACTCATTTTTCTTAGCAGAATTAACATTTTGTTCGAAATTATCTGTTGGTTTATCAAATCGCAGCAACAACAATGATCATCGAGATTTTGTACTTCCGGCAGAATATTAGCGAGCGCGAAATATTGGTATTTTGGAACTTCTGCAGAGTCGTGGAAGGGGTGGTTATTTATGTGTTTCAGAGGAAAATAGTAGTTTAGAAGGGATGAGGTGATTCTCAGTATGACGGAATGAGAAACAACCAATTCACTCTCGTATTTCAGAGTAACATGCATTGGGAAACGCTCTTATTAAGAATTTGCGCAATTGCAGTATCGAGAATTCTTACATCGCGCGATTCTCGAATTGTGCTGCAAGGTTTGAAATTCATCAGCGGAATCTTTGTAATTGTAATTTGTAACGTTTGTAACGTTTGAATTTGCGCAATTCTTCAATTAAATCCATTTTTTTTCTCTCGCGAATAACCACTGACGGCTTTACCAATCATTTAGCCTTGTCTATTACCAAGATAACTAGTTGGTCTACGAATGCAAATAATTTCATCAGAATTTTGATATGCAGATTGGGAGTGTTTACAGGCAAATAACAGTCATGAGTGATAACAAGACAAAAATATATTTACGCATGTGTAGGTTTAAGTTGCAAAGTCAGGTGAGAATTTCCCAGAATTGCATACCCATACCCAAATCAGTTTTTAAATTTAGAAGGATCGACACCCTCGGTAAATGATCCCATGACAAAGTTGTGGTCATAGAAGTAATGTTTAAATGACTTCGATTGAGAGACTCCGGGATGATCCCCATGCACGCCTCTCTGGTTCATTCTCTCAGTTGTCGAGTATTCTACAACCCTCGCGTAATTTGATTCATCATTTGTGAATAGGATACAGCAAGGTTGGAAATCCCATGATATATTTAATTTATATAAACATGTGGTGTTTTGGTGTGACTTAGCATTATCTTGATGTATATTGTCCAGCCTCACCATTATCCTGATTGTTCAAATTATGTTTGGTCACATTATGTAGGCCCAAAAGAAGAGCCATCGATGTAAACATCTTACTATCCGTTGTCTAATTGTTTCAGGACACCATGGCTCTGTTGCTAGTCAAGAGCTTATGCTACATTTCTTTCCACCTCACGAAGTATCTCCTTTTCCGGCTTCTGCGTTTTTATTTTGGGCTCATTCAGTTTGTTTGGTGGAAAATAAATGGAACATCGCTATTGATCGAAGCCAGCAAACATCCCGACAATTACGCCAAGTCAGCTCAGGTAATGAAAATCAGGGGACGATGTAAATTCGACTACCTTCATGGACTCTCATTGAACGATTTCATACTCACACATGAGGATTTCATACACCCTGAGTATGTTATTGCTAAGGACGAAACCCTTCTGTTTTTCATCGATGGGGACAAAGTCATATTTACAGATGCCCCAAAAGGCGAACTTTGGTGGCAATCTCAGTACGATGCCTTTGTTGGACTTGCCCAATTCCATCGTTCATCTCGCCTGATTATCATGCCCCTGGCTGCTTTCCACAGAGTGTCGGAACAATTGCCAGACCCAAAAGCACCCATTGCCTTTCTGGCCTGTACAGGCAGATGTGGTTCCACGTTGTTATCCCAAGTATACGAGCTGACAGATCGGGTCGTAGCCTACAGTGAACCTGCAGTCATTATCAACTTGAGCTTGGCTTATTTCAAGAAAGGTGACTGTTCCGAAACTAGACAACTAACCAGAAACGTTATGAGACACCTCTGCCGACCACTGGAAGCCATTCCTGAACCAGTATGTTACGCTATCAAACCAACTGCAGCTGCGTCATGTGTAGCCAAACTCATCAAGGAAATGTACCCTGACCAGGCAGTGTTGTTCTATTTGTACCGTGACATGGTGAAGGTGTCAACATCGTTCTATAAATTATCATGGAGATTGCCTCTAGTGAGGCTGGTTTATGTTCTTGGCCGAGTCAGTTCCAAATTCGTTCAGCAAGCTTATGCAATGACAAACATGAACCTCCTGAAAGGAACACATGTCCAGCGGTTCCAAGATGACCTTACCTGCGGTGCTTATATAGGTGCTGTTGGAACCAATATCTATCACGAATTGCGTCGTGAAGGAGTCCCCTTTTATGGTGTTGATTTTGGCGAGTTTCTGAAGACGCCAGAACTGGGCACACGTGCCATATTCAAGCTGTCCCGAGTGGATGAGGCTTTGGTCAAACCTGGTCTTCGAGCCATGGAACGCGATTCACAGGCTAACAGTATCGTAAGTAAGGTGGTGCTTGACAAAGTCCCTTCATTGACCCCATCGGCTGAAGACAAGGCCCGCGCTTCAGAATGTCTGGTAAAGCTGGGTTATCCACCAATCGAGGAGCATCTCAAACTTGACGGAACAATTGATTTTGAAAGCATTATTTCTGAATGACTATCTTTCAAGCATTTTTCTTAAGAATGTGTGTTTCGTTAGAACTGTAGTTCACCAATTCCTGTATTAAAACCTACCTATTCCAATTCTATTAAAATTAAAGATTCGTATTGCTGAAATGTCCTTTTTATGTAGTGCTGTTGCTCAATAATATTGAACTTAATCTAAAATGCTTACATACATCTGAAATGCAAATAAATGAATTACACTCATCAATATCAAAGTTGTATCGTTTTGATTGATTACTCTGATCAACCCTCGTTTGGGTATTGATTGCAATACTTTCATAACGCCAGCGTGATTGTGTGTTAACGAAAGAACAGTAGTATAGAAAGCAGCGGTTCTGGCCCATCCATACTACACGTTAAATTATGGCTAATTCAGGACTTCGATTTTTGCTCCCTGCTCACTTTTGATTTTTTCTGGATAAACTTCACTTGAAAGAAGGGCGGGTCGTGTCCGACCCCAAGCGGGCCCGACTCCGCCATGTTAGTTTGCCGGTAAATTAATGTGACCTTAGGCTAAGGTGTCTACACAGTTTGCGGCTATCCACCGCTTTGAGTCAAATGGATCTATGACTGTTTTGCTACTCGGATGGCTCTCTTTTGTGCTGTGGAGCCCATGGCGTTCTGTTTTGCAGTCTTTCTTAATCTTGGTGGCGGCTTTTCACCTGTACAGATTTCTTTAGCCTTGGCTTCTCCTATATTGTATTTGCCATCTTACCTACGGGATAGACGGATATTTTCGCTCCCTTTCTGATAGCACAATTTTTTCCCCATTTATATAAATGGCTTGGTTTGTTCCATTTATAACAGGAACGACTGTTATAATATCAGGAGACAACCCCTTACGAATGATCTTACCACTTGACATCATGCTATATCCACAGCTTGAGTCTCGTGAGGTTTGAACCCTGACCCCATCACCAAACGACCACTCGTATCCTCTGCAAAGGGGGCAACTTGCTTCTGCCCAAATAGTAATGAGTCTACATATTGTCTACTGACCCTGTGCTGCTGTCTATCTTTGTGATCAACATACCTTTTATTAGCAGCATCCTTTGGTGATGTTGGGGCTCCGAACTGACGATTTTATTATCTATCATTTCAAGGTCTCCAGTCATAGAACCCTCAGCTTTAGCCATTTTTTGTGAGTCACCCATAGATAAATAGGTCTTTGTTGCATATTTGGTGAGGTTGGATTGAGTGTCCACGTCCATAGATACTAGTTTTTATAGATATCTAGTAAATTCAAGGACAACAGCCTTCCTTTATTATCCCGTAACTGAACCTTCAACATATGCACAGTTCCGCTAGTAACACTCTTTGAGACAGGATAAGCAATGTTCGAGGTCATCATATCACTGAAAGAGCCACCCTCTAAGCCAGCAACTTGAAGATGCAAAAGTTGATGGGTCGGTCATCGGTGTAATCACCTGAACAAATCCATCGCCTCCCAAGGCCTACACCAAGACCCAACATAGTCAACGTTCCATCGTCAAAACGCGCAGTTCCATCTGGAATCGTGAGGGTAATAACCCCACTTACAGCATCAACTTCCAAACCAAGACCTAATGATGTCATCTGCGCCTCAAGCGCGGATATGACGTCTCGGACTCCCGAAATCAAATTGTCTTTTTCACAGCAATCCTCGTGGAAGCATTATGATTATTTCGAGAATTTCTACGTGAATGCAACGTGGCCTGCACGTGACATAATGTTATGTTGAAATTTATATATTTTATGCATTACTTATCATTATTTAAAGACAACAGTAGCTTTTAATTCTGAATACCACAACGTGTCTGCCACGTGGTGAGCACGTTGAAACTCGACGTCACGTAACCACAACGTTTACGCAACATGGCAGTAAGGTGTTTGCTGGGAAGGAGCCATAATCATCAGAAGGATCAATTTGTTATTTGGGACAGCTAGATTGCTTGATAATGATTATTGGTTTGTAAGTAGCCATCAACATAAGTGGTGTATATGTGTAATTTAGGGCAGCTAGCTTGCTTTGTAAGGAAACTTCCCATCAAAAAAATATTCTCCATTGGATAAACATAGGACAAGATTTTTTATACTTTTTACTTTAATAACTCAGAAGTGGTCGGTCTTGCGGGGCTGATTTGGGGTTTGCAAGTAGCCTTCAAGTGGGGTCTAGGTGAAACTTTGGCAGCCATATTAACGCTCGGAAGCCTGACATCGGTGACCGAGCAACCATCAGGCCTGTTTCGTTATGATTGACTGACATTATGATTCAATAGATGGTGACGTTATGATATGTCATCACGCACACTGCTTTCACCCCAAAAACATGGTGTTTGAAGTCGCGCAATCACCCAATCACACAGACTCATGACGCGGTGACCGAGGCAGCGGGGGTGGTGTGATAATTGTACACCGGACACAGGTGTCATCAATATTCCAGTCACTTTCCATTAATATTCCAGTCATTTTCCATCATTAAAGTCACCTAATATTCTCCTGAACGGTCAGGAGTGTTGTGAACGATATTAATTATATCCACACTTTCCCGTGAACTATGAAATCAAATTAAACGCGGGAAAAATCAATAATTTTATTCATGACAGTCAGGTTAACTACGATCACAGTTTATCGACTTGATCTTAACGTTCCGCAACACAGCATTGAAGCTGGATTCATGTAATTTCAAGGAGTCGACTACACGCACCGACTATTCAAATTCAATATACGGTTTATTGCTTTCTGATCACGTCATTCTGAACGATGAGTCATTCGGTTTGACGTCAGCTGTGGCCATGATGGGCGTTTCTATGCCTTTACGAACGCTGACCGGGCTTGGCCACGCCCACAACCCACAGTTCACCCGCTGTAATGAGAGCTGCCGGCGGAATGCCATTGAGCATCAAATCAGTGACTAGATGGGGAAGCAAAAAATATGCGACGGGATTACGGTTATTAGCTCCATGCTGCCATGTACATTCCATGTCGATAGCAATTTGGAGCACTGTTGTGGAATTTAAGGATAAATAATAATAAATTATAATTATTTTTACTATTGCTAAACCCCAACATCTGAAGCTGCTCCTTCAGAAAAGGCACCGTGCTCGTCGAATCAAACTGGACAGGAAGAGGCTTATATTCAACAGTATTGTTATTGGCACTATTTCTTCCATCTATATCACCCTCACCCTCACCTGTCCATACGTATTGTTCCGCGGGAAATCCGAATGGCACACAAAATAATACGTTCACCTTAAAGATCGAATTGAAAGGCTTATTATCGGCATAAACGTACTTTTATTATAATCGTTCGTTAGTCCTTACGGTAACCACGCCCAAAATGTGCATCCGGGTGTATGGTGCGGTCCGCGAGAGCATCGATTGTTACTGAAGCCACCCATATTGATTTTACAAATCCCCGTGCCCGTGCCGCATGGAACGCACAGGTGCGAAGCCATTGCGACGCGCACCAGGGAGGGAAGTTTCAATTAAGAAAAACTGTATTTATTGTCAAACGATATTGTTCGATCCAAAAATACCAGATGAAATAAGAGATATCAAACGAATAACCGTTAAAATTAATAAGATTAAAACCATACATTTTGAAACCTTTCAATAAATAAATGGTAATGAAAATAGCAGATGGTAATTAATTAAGTGACCTCCCCATAATTATTGGCCATATGCCTTTATGCAACTGCACGTGTACGCAGACGTTGATGAGTTTTGCATTATAAAACAGATGACACATTTATGTGACTGTAAACATCAACCGAAACGTTACATTGGTGTGTACAACCCACTGTTAAATTCATACGCAGGTAACACATAGCTGATTGGGGTGCCATAACATCATCTGATTCAGCTTGCCAGAATGCTGCAGACAGATGGAATGTAGAGGCATTGTCGATGTGTCGAGCGTCGTGTTGTCACGTCGGATATCAGGCATTAGTGCGATTCGCGAATGGTTTAAAAATAAGATCTTTCTCTTGGATTACTCACGCGATATCGTGGAATATTAAGACCAGTGGACACATCTTACATACCTGGTGATACTAGTGAGTACACTACGTAGCTTCAACCAAGGCGACCTTCCCAGTGTTGTTGTCACGACGTAAACACTGTCGCTCGTGATCAAGAAAATGTACGCATTCGATTTCTGTTGGAAGGATACAGTGCAATACACAAGATTCAAATAAAGTTACAGAGACATCAAATATATCAATCATCACCATGACTGCGCGATACCTTTACGCTATGAAGGTAAGACATTTGTTGGTAGATCATCATTAGAAAAGCCACGGTGATTTAGTCTGGATCACAATCCAACCAACGGCACGAAGCTTTGTTTGGTGTCACCTATAAAATTTCAGCTGCTCATCGGTATACAATGGGGTGGTTGAAATTGTGCTGCATGCGTGTCCGCCCCCTCCCCCACACCTCCCCCACGCCCCCAGGACCGGGTGTGTGTGGAGTCAAGCCACACAAATCTAACACGGAGGGTTCGTGGTTCATGACCAAAGCTGCTAAGATCACTCTAATTTGGAAGCAAAACCAACAACAACAAAGGAAGGTTGGTAGTTCATTGTCTGCCCTCAACCCCGCCTTCCATGTCCTTACCTAACGGTAACCTCCTTCATCGTTCTATCAATCACCCGTCCTGGTACCTCCTGGTGGTCAAAAGCGTCGTGAAACCCCAGTGTTTCGTTTCATTTCTCTCAATCCAATAACTTACTACATATCTCTACCACCTTATTATTACGCTATAACATAATCGCTTGATTTTCCATCACTTTATCACTGTATTATTTGATAAAATAATCAATCTATTATATCATCACTCTATTATCCATGCAATTACCACTATATTATCCATAACATCACTCTATTATACCATAAATTTCCAACTATATGATCCTAAAACATAATCATTCTATAACCACCCCATAACATGATCACTCTAACAGTTCGCGTTGCCCATCACCCAACCAATCCATCCAACCAATCCATTCAACCAATACATCCAACCAGTCCATCCAACCAATCCATCCAACCAGTCCATCCAACCAATCCATCCAACCAGTCCATCCAACAAGTCCATCCAACAAGTCCATCCAACCAATCCATCCAACCAGTCCATCCAACCAATCCATCCAACCAGTCCATCCAACAAGTCCATCCAACCAATCCATCCAACCAGTCCATCCAACCAATCCATCCAACCAGTCCATCCAACAAGTCCATCCAACAAGTCCATTCAACCAATCCATCCAACCAGTCCATCCAACCAATCCATCCAACCAGTCCATCCAACAAGTCCATCCAACAAGTCCATCCAACCAATCCATCCAATCAGTCCATCTAACCAGTCCATCCAACCAGTCCATCCAACCAATCCATCCAACCAGTCCATCCAACCAATCCATCCAACCAGTCCATCCAACAAGTTCATCCAACCAATCCATCCAACCAATCCATCCCATCCTGACTTCAAACTAATATATCTCAATCACTCAATCACCCCATTACTTTATCGCCTTATATATCCATAGTTCGCTCTGTAACCCAACTTGGCATTTTGTACAATCTACCCTCCCTCTCGCTTCGTGCATCGTAGACGCGCCTTCTGGTGGCAGTTCGCATGTTATTTCTTCACTTCATGACGGATAATGTGATGGGGATCGACAAGTACAAGATTTATTGGCTCAGACCCCGTGAGATTATTTTAGCCTAAATTGCCCACAGAACCCTTTGATTGATGGCAAATACGCTCCTGGTTTATTGCTATTTCGGTTATAATGACCCCAAAGCGCTGGGGTGTGTGTTAACACATGCGCAATCAATATTAATATGCACTACATATGTCTGCTGGGTTTCTCCCATTCGGTCGATTTGTTCGTTGAGATGACCCAGCCGGTTGCTGAAGCAGGGCAGGGCGCAGGTGTCGGCCAACTCGGGCAACCCGATCACGCTACGCGTCGAATAGGGTTCATCATAATAGTGTTGCATAAGAATGGTCGCGTTTTAGCCTCGGCGTTTTCGGTTGTCTGTGAGCTGGTCATAGGGTGGGATCCAGTGACGTCATTGTCCGCTTAGACTGGGGCGTGAATACCATTAGATGATTAGCTTTTGATGTTTGCTTTTTTTAGCAATGGGTAGCTCCCTGCTCCTTATGACAGTTTCTAACACGCAATGGCTGTTAATAACGTCTCTCAGTTAATTGTTTTACATTCTTAGATGACAAATAATAAATGAAAATAATCGGGTCAGGAATCGGGAGTGCAAACAGAAAAAACTTCTCCAAATCGCGAAGAAATCGTTTGTTTTCCCCGCCGAGGGTTTTGATTTATGACACCACGATCGTACGTCGTTCATTTCCTGAAAATCGACGCGTTGACGTCATCTCCAGAATCGTTGCGTGTCACCGCGTAATAAATGACTTGACAACGGATTGATTGACGATGGCAAGGAAGACGCTGTCGCTTTTGCATTAATAGCTTTTACGCCGTTCTGCGTATCGTCAATTTAATGCGAGACACTCACAGGAAGGACATAAAACGGCTGATCCGTTCCGCTTGGTACACTACATGCAGCACTGGTTTTACCTGGGAAGCAGACAGAGCGATTTGTGCTAGATATGGCATGGTCACGTGGATGCTGAGGGGAAAGAGGCGGACGCTGAGAGATTAATGTGCGTAAGAAAAGATAAAGTTGCAATGAGGTCTTTGGCATCAGCTATTGCCAACTCCACATCACTGAATTATGAATCTGAATTTGTAAAATTCTGTTGTATAACCCGGTGAAAGAACGTCATAAGATAATCCCAATCGTTCCCATACGCTTGAAAACAACATTCATTCGTGAGGCATATTCAATAACGCACAAGATCCTCGAATATTGACGATTTTTATGATGACACATTTGAGAGAATGTAGACGATACAACAGAGGAAGAGATTGCAATTCACATCTCATCATGAACGTCTCTTGCCTCACGAGGGTCCTGAGTTTTTCTGGTCGCGCGTGCATTTCGCCTCGTAAACACGCCCCGTCTTCATGATGTCATGTTTTACTTTCCTATGGCGGATTGTAATACCCCGCGAGATATGACAGGGACGTCTCTATATATCTCGAGGTCATAATCAGCTAACAGCATTTGTAGGTGAGTTTTGTTTTCGCTGGGTTGACGTCACGAGCTTAAGTCATGTAAACACGTGACGTCATGGGCTGATCCATCACGTGATGTTTTAGGCTGCTCGTTAAGGTAGCGTATGGTGGCGCACTTATTTCGTCACACGCATGCAAGATCGTGCAAGTTCTTATGGCACAACAGTGCAAAACTATTGGGAATCATATCCGCTAAGTCGGATCCAGTCGGTGGACCCGGCTATTTTTATGGCGTCTGGAAAGGTCAGTTGCTGATTTTTGACGTGACTTGAAGAATCGACGGAATTTGGCGCGTGCTAGACACTATGAGACAAGCAAAGCTGAAAACGGGTGGAGACTGAGCGGTAAACCCGAGAATCATGGAATTGAGCATGCTTATTAACACGACTCGCTCGCTTCTTGCTTACATTGTTTTTTTAAAGAGACTGTCCAGCCCCATATTTCTAACGAGGTTGCCTAGCAAGCTGCTTGGCAACCGCAACTTGGAAACCCAAAGTTTTAAGTTTTCAGACTTTCAGTCGCTTCGCGGCGCTGCTGTCTCTGTAATCGTCGGTGTTAACGCTCTCAGGGTGGTCAAATTAGGTTAACTATAGGGCGCTGCTGTCTCTGTAAATAGATCCTTACTTCGGCTATCGCCATTTATGTTATCGGAAATTACCCTTCCTGCTTGTCGGTCAAATTTGTGCGCAATGATTCCGACTACTTCAGTGGGTTAAGATTTGATGACATCTATATTTTTTTACAAAAGCGGAAGTATACACATCGATAGCGAGGTAGTTATAGAGCGCGTAATGATTGTCAGCTCACATTCGTGTGGTTCATGGTTTTAGCGAGGCACTGTTATCGATGGAACGACACAACTAAATAAAACAGCTTTCCGCCGTACATCATGAAAATTTCCAGTCAAATAATAATGCTGAAAATTTATCAACAATTCGACGGCTGTTTACCAGAAGTCGACATCGATAAAAAATAAAGTCATTACAAACCACGTTGCATACAGGTATTGTAAGACCACGGAAATGTTAGCCTTACGCTGAATAAACCAAAGGGCGATGCATAATCAAAATTTGTCATCCTCGTTTTGGTCGTACCTCATTTCACCAGGATATTAACATGAAATATGCATAAGTATATGACCGCCTACCAACTTGAATTTCACCAGGATACTTCCGCGTGTTAACATTCCTTTGTTCCATCTTATAAATCATGCTCAAATATTCATTTGGCGGGAACAAAAGAAATTTAGTATAATTTCTATAGGTAAGCCTAGTCTAGATCCTCCCCCACAGATGGGACTGCCGGAAGACTTGAAAACCCAACGGGGCTCGTATATTGTTAAGTTAGCGATCTCATAAAACCTCCTACAATACCTGGGTACAGACTTGAAAATTCTCCACAATATAGCACAAAGTCACCTCATAGATTTTGAGGAGGATCAGAGATTCTGCTTACCAAATAATATAAAGACATAAGAATTTGTTTATTTGTAGGTCAGCGGTTTGATTTTATTTCAAGGTCAACTTCTAGGTGGTATCAATTAGTGGCATTCCGTGAGCCCAATGATTACCCTTTTACATTGTCTAAACGAACGTCTCATCTCATGTGATGTCTGCCAAATTAGATTTTCAACCGCTCAAACATACGAAGACATTTTTTTGGTCATCTATTTCGCTGAATATGCTTCGATGAAAAGCATATATTTGATTTCATATACAGTGTTTTAAAGGGGTTCTGTTTGTCAACAAACACACCGCGTGTATCTACAGATGTTTTCCTTAGCGTTATGATTATTCTCTAAGAGCAGCGATCTTGCCCCGGGGATTGAGCCAGAAAACGCGACCCCAGAGAGCAGTACAGACGCGTCCATTACAACAGTAGCGCAATCCTACTCAGCAGACAAGAACCAGTGCTGCAGTGCCTCATGTGGGACCACTTGACCTGCCCTGCTCATGCCAAGGTTGTGAAGCTGTCTCTCCTCAATCTTTCCTGGACAAATCCTTTTGCCGCGAGGAGATATCACAGAAACAAAGATCATACGAAGCTGCGTGACCAAGCTGCAGGGAGCTTCCGATCTGATGGTGTTAGATTGGGGAAAATAATAATTGAACAGGCTTGGTAGATGTATGGCGACAGGACGAATTAGAATCCTTGTCAGCGAATGGTAGATGGGAAGATGACCGATGGTGTGCGGCCAGTTGTAGTGAGGGCGCGTAATGGCGTGCGGCTAGTTATGGTGTGAGGCATTATAATGGTGTGCGGTTAGTTATGGTGAGATGCGTGTAATGGTGTGCGACCAGTTACGACGATGGCGTGTAATGGTGTACTGCCAGTTATGGTGAGGGCGGGTAATGGTGTGCGGCCAGTTATGGTGAGGGCGTGTAATGGTGTGCGGCTAGTTATGGTGTGAGGCATTATAATGGTGTGCGGTCAGTTATGGTGAGGTGCGTGTAATGGTGTGCGGCCAGTTACGACGATGGCGTGTAATGGTGTGCGGCCAGTTATGATGAGGGCGTGTAATGGTGTGCGACCAGTTATGGTGAGGGCGTGCAATGGTGTGTAGCCAGTTAAGGGGAGGGCGTTGTGTGATGAATTATTATGATACTAATGTGGCAGTCACGTCACAATGATATCAGTTCAAAAACAAGTCCAGGTCCACCATTTTATCGGTCATTATTTTCACTACATTATTTTAATTGTGCGGATGTAAAGGACACCCGTCTAGTGTTGATGATGTCAATGTTGATGAGTGGCAGAATGTCTATCATTGAAGTCCAACGTATGGAAACTCAGGTGAGATTAGAGTCAAACCGCCGTTACTGAGGACGCACCTGTCGTTATGTCATGATCTACTAGCCGCGCACGACGGTAATATAAATATATAACATGTCAATAAGACGTCGTGCACGGCTTATGATCTACGTGCATTTAATTAATATTGGGCAATAACACAAACTCACGATGATCGTTCCGAGTCCCACACCACACAACGCACACCTTTCTGCAACCACGTCAGCAACAACACGCACACACATACACACATGCACACACATACACACATGCACACACGCACACACACATACACACACACACACACACACACACACACACACACACACACACACACACACACACACACACACACACACACACACACACACACACACACACACACACACACACACACACACACACACACATGCCTCGCCGAAACATCTTACTGAAACAGGAGCACCCACATTCACTACCATGCAGTGCAGTATATCTATCTTCGCGGAGTGCTACCTTACCTACCCTTCCCTTCTCCACAATCATATATGTTTTGACTTCCTAGATTAATATTCAGGCAAGAAGCCAATTGAGCCCTCCTTAATTCCCCGAGTCACCACAGGAGAGAGATTAAAGGTATACACCTCACCCCATCCATCAAGGTGCGCGATTAAAACCCGATGGAAAACTTGAAGGTATAATCATCGTTCATGTCAACACCATCTCTCGCGTGATTCCTTCCGACAGCCGTATGCGCTGACCCACGCGACCGCTGACCCGTCACGTGACTTCATCCATCCATCCAGTATACATGTCACACAATCACTGTTCGACTCGTATTGAAATTTGCGATAAATCACGATATTTACCCCAGGTGAGGTATGGTATAGACCAAAGTAAACAGGGGTCACTGAGTCCATTACATATAGACGTTCAAGCAAGGTGAACATATCTCATCACATGGCCGACCAGCGGAATAATCCACACCAGATGGCGCCGATAGTCTTCATCATAGGTTACCGTGAGAGAAGCTGCTTCTACAAATATCAGGGCCAGGACTCAGCATCACAAATCCCTCATCGGAAGTCAAATGAGGTCCATATCCATGTATGACCTCATCTTTGACCTCCCTCGCAGATAACCTATCGGAAGCTCGATATAAGCTTCTGTTGTTCCTACTGGCTTAACCATTTCGGGGATTATCCTCTGAATCTCGCGAGAAGAGGGATATGCGTGATATTCCCCGTGAAAGTGAGGTTAAGCTCTGGTTGCTCTGACATCTGATGGAATCCAGACGAGGAAAAGGAGAAATTCATCCATTAGTCTAGTCATTTCCTATTCTCTGAAGGATGTTTTTGTATGATACAATAATATGTGGCTTGTTGGTAGCCCAACAGACCAAGAGTCGATCGGGTACTCCCTTCTTGTGCAAGAGGGAGCGCAAGCTCCACTTGGTTCATAAGAGCTACTTGTTGGGCGCTGTTATCATTGAATTGAAAGGAAGCAATTAGTCACCAATAAGAGAATTAATACCATATGTTTGTAGCAATGCTTGTTGGCGTAACTACTAACTGTAAATAACTCATAGATCAAACAGCGGTCTGTGATCAACAATACAAACTTCATGTATCTCACTTGATTCCACCATGAGGGCCCGGCCTCCGTTTGCTTTTCGCGACTTCCACTGTTTTAAAGGCGGGATGATCTAACATAGTTCGCGAAGTGACACGTCGTTTGGTAGCGGGGAGGGGTGGGTGTTGGAGGGGGTGTTGGATTAGTAGATATATTAATAACGTGGATAATCGTACGTCATTTTCGGAAACGCTCGCGCGCTCGCGAAGTGTCCTTCCGTCTGCGTGTGGAGGGGGCACTTCCGTATCGATAAAGACAAACAAGTAATAAAATGCTTCTTTGAATGACAATGATCATTCAAATGTGCACAGGCTCTATCGTAAATGATTATGTAGATGTTCTCACGAGAAGGTGGATTTTTTTTCGTATGACATGCATATCTAAATGGGCTGGGTTGGCAACGAAGATTGCCACTTTAATGCAACTTCCGATTTCGGCACACAGGTGTATTTGATATTACTCATTTAATTCCCTCTTGAATGCTTTATGATGAACTGTTTAAACAAAAGGATGTATGAACAATATCGAAATATGTGTCGGGGTGTAGGCGAGATATTGGGGTTTTAATCGGCCCTCGGGGATATCAACCACAGCTTGAAAACAGCAAGTAGGCGTTGAAACTGTGAAAACAGGATACTTCACAGAGAAAATAAAGGCATGTGTATGGCAGAACGAGTAACCTCTCCAAAGGTGTGGACGCATGGCTTCAGCGTTCTTTCCTCTTGGGACTGGCATTCATCATTGGTGAGACATTGTACATACAAACAAATGTCCTCTGTCCGATGTACTTCAGTACAGGCTTTGAATGCCTTTGCTCGGCCATACTCACAGAACTATTATTCTACGAGTTGTTTCTCAGAAGATCCCAGGGCGAAATAGCCAAGCCGCCGCCTGCTGACCATTGTTACCTAATTCTATCAATAGGGACAACTTCGACACAATTGTCTTGAATGGATTAATCAATGTTCAAGCGAAGTGAAATGGACAACGCCAGCTTTCGACATTGACGGTGGTCCTGTCAGTTCCAAGACTCGTTGCGTCACACAAGTGTGCTTGTAATCCGACAGTGCCACGCGGAAAACGGCTGGACTTTTGTACCCGGAATTTTGCTGATATGAATGAACGATGCTGCGCAATTTATAGAAATTGCTAATTTACGAGATAATTTAGTGCATAAAAACATCCATAAGCTCTCGGGTGAGTTTATTATTCCATATTGCATTGCCGTCGAATTGACTTAATTGTCACATAATACTATTAATAGCTCGGAATATGTCGGTTGGTTTTTGGGGTGGGGATGGTGTATGAAAATGTGGGTAGACTATGTAGCAAATATTTTTATTAACCGTGCGTGTCTTTAGCATACTTGGCGAGTATAGGCGTTTAGAGACTTGTTAGAATCGCTTTCCCTTTCACAAGAGCTGTTGACACAGTTCATTTTCATAACGTATAATTGGTTAATTGTAAGTAGATTAATCTAAACCACAAGTAAACAACTTATGATTTTCACTGCTTGTATCGTCGTCTGCGGTAATTAAGGGAACATCTTTATATGCACGGGAATTGGATTTAAGGAGTTTTACGAACCAATAACTCGAAATCAGTTCACCACATTAGTTTTGCATGCTTGCGTGTCGCGGTTCGCCTTGACAACTCAAGGTTGGTATTTGTCTTGCATTTGTCTATTTTACGATATTTGTCCTTATAGCTTGTAATCATGACCAGTCTTAAGACTCCCATATCAATGATTGGAACAGGCTACAACCGCACGGTTGGCAAGCTATCAGTATCACTGTTGTTTCGCACGATGTAGGTGGAGGGGTTCGGCGTTCTAATGCAAAATGTAGGTCAAAGACAGACTGCTTGTCATAGCAGTCAAGTGATATTATGAGTTATTAACGATTGTTTTAAGACACCGAGTCGAGTTCGGAGCCTGGACGAGTTGATTATGTGATGCACGTTATGATTACGTATAGTTGCTCTATGATGACGTGTTTGTAGATGCCAATGAGTCTCTTTTTTTTACCCAAGCTCGTGCACTCGGTTCGTGATGTCAGGATTCCGAGCGGCTTGTGTGGTGCTCGGAAGCCTGATATCGGGTGATTGAGTACCCATAACGGGTATGGTGGTATTACTGAGAAGAGCAACGAAACTTCTATGTGTTACGTTGTTGATTGGGTCGGCTACGGGTGTTTTTGTCACAGAATGTATGGAAAAGTAATGCCTTTCTCTGCTTGAGTTTTATCACATGTTTTTCACTGGTCACAGCTAGTAATGAAGTGAAATCAGATCATGTTATGACCACCAGCGCTCACTCCGACGTTTATCCGTATCGTGTTTAATTCACATGAATCACAGCCCTGAACTAGAAACAATCATTTGCCTTGTAACTTCATGTCGCATATAGTCAAGGTCCCCTAGCCTGATGGCTGCGGGCGCTGTTTACATTCAATAGTCTCGCCTTCAGGTCTAGGAGACCTTAATGTCTTGAACTGGACAGGCATCCCAGATTTGGGATGCTCCAATCACAAGCCGTGTCTCTCGGTCACTCTCGGGTACTTTTGAGTCGTTGTCTCTCATTGGTTAGTTCTACAAGTTCCGAAGAACTTATCCATCCGGACGAGTGATTTTTATGAGCCGGGCACACATTCTACAAAACTCCGATTTGTTGTTTCACGCTGAGTGGCACCGTTAATCACACAGTCGGCGAGAGAAGCAGACACACAACTGGTTCTTTTTAACTGACTATTACGTAAACATACTATCGTGCAGCTAAGCGATTAAAGCGCTTGTTGTGGTGTCAATTTGAACTTTTGAGACGCCCCATAATTCCAGAAGACATTCAATGTGTTCTCATTGGACGCAGACCACTACACTGTCCATGACGTCACATAGAACCGAGGGTGCGTATCACAAGCCAGACACGCGCAATTAAGGTCAATCCGGGTCACAACCTTTGCGTTGATTGGTCACGAAGATTAATGAACGTGTCTAATGAATATTCGGACGCGCCAGTTTAAGACCTTATCTTATCGTAGACTCTAGGGCGAGAAGCGTAGCGGAACCCCTGGAGTCTGGGACACAGACTATGTCGCATACGTTATTCTACGTTTTTCGGTCGGATTCCCAATGAGAGTCTTCGGGTTTGACCTCCGGGCAGCGGCGTGACCGGTGCTGTTGAATGGAGCGTTAATCTGCTCCCGTTCGTCACGCCGCCTTGGTCGTGTCTGCTGTTTACGTTCAGTCAGTATCATTCTGTCAACGAAGTGTTTACAATCCGTGAACATTATAATATCATACCCTGGTGCGACAACGGAGAATCCACCCTCAGTCTTCTGAAACAGCAGTCCGTATTCCAACTTGTGCCCCCCATTTGTTAAGCGTTGATGTTGACAGAGGGGCTGAGACTAGCACGCTACTGTCCCGTTCAACACCGCGCTTATGTACCCCGGACCACCTCTCATGGCACTGGAGGTAAAATTACCTGGCAATTCATTAATCGTTTCGACGGAAAGCCGACGAGCTTGTTATTCCTGGCTTACTGATATGCGTCTTAATTGGATGCCTGCTGAGATCGATGACGCTTCCATATTACTGTTTTATATTTGTTGACGGATGGCAGGTGACATGTAGATAAATAACGACTTTTTGCAATTTTTAAAGGCAGGTGAAAAGCTTGAAAACTAATGAGTTTTAGGAAGCTGGCGTCAACATCTGCATTCCCACAATCGGTCAATATGATGTGTTCCCTTAATTTATAATGCTGTGTTGAACAATCTATCTTGCTTCGAAGGTTGCAGGTTGAAGTAATAAAGCGTTCCATTGTTGATGCCTGTTGGAAACGGTAGAGGGCGCAGACAACAACATCGACCATAAAACCCGACTCGTGTGTTGTTGAAGGCTTGTTGCTTTGAAGTATACTGCATGCGTTCAGTTCTCTAGCCACAATAGTTGTCCTCCCCAAAGACCAAGTACTTCCCTTGTGTAAGTTGTGAGGCCACATGTTGCAGTGGAGAACAACTTATAGACTTACCTCCATACGATAGCGTTGAAACCTGGTCTTGATGCTTAAGCCGTTAATTGTTGTGAGTTATACGATGCCAGGGATATACGACTATCAAAGTACGCCTCATTTCACTTGCAAATTAGGAAACATGACCCTTGTGGTCTATGACCTCGGCAATTTATTAACGGTCTCCTCCTCCCGCGCGTTGTAATTAGCTCGGTCCGTTCTTTTTCTCTCTCACCATACACCGCCCGCCCCCCCCCTCCCCCCCATTCCGACGCGCACGGAATACAGGAACTAGTTGCTGTCTCGTCCCGGACTTCTCATGCCTCCCTGGATAGCAGTTTCTTTGCATTTGGGAAACCATTAAGCATTCACTGTCGAAGGTCACATTTGCGCATTTTCACCTTCGTTTCAAGGGTCCAACATGCGTTCCTATGGCAACCGTCTCATCTGCGTCGTGTCATTGACGAGGGTCAGCGAGGTACCTAAGAAATGCACTACAGCTCTTTGATCTTCCCCCCTCAACAGGTGTCTCTGTCTTCTCCTACATTGTCGTTTGCAGCACCTTAGGCTATCAGTGACCTGCCTGATTTCGGTCGAGGCAGTAGCTGTTCACAAACTCGTCGATAAGGACGCAATTGGTTCATTGCCTGGTCGAGATAAGGGTCACTTCGCAGATGCTATTACGAGCGCTAGCTGGGCGCGTGCTTCTCCCCAATCAAGCGCCATTTGTTTAGCGCTTCACAAGGAGGCGCTGCAAAGCATGTCGGGAAGGTTGGTTCGCACGGCCCGTATCAGCAGATGCCGCGCCGTCGTCAAGTCGCACTGACGGGGTTAGAACGACAACGAACTGGTCGCTCGCACCGCAGGTAATTCATGGAGACCGATGATGGAGACTACCTGTTATTGTGCCCTGATTAAGCATTAAGGAACACGATATTGCACTTATCTACAGGCTGCGCTGACATTCTTCGCAGATCCCTGGACGAGCGCGGCATACCTTTCAGAGAAACCAAATTGGAGGAACCGATCGGCCGAGCTGATTGGCTGGAGTAGACCCACCGTGTTGCGCGGTTTTGGCCAAGACAAATCATTTATTGCAAAGTACTGCAATTTATAATGTACAGTATATGACCTGTGGTCACTAATAGTCAATCCTGCTGACAAGACATTTCTGTTGGGCAGGAGCTATTTACACGAGCATTGTTCCTTTATTACGATGTCATTATAGGACCGCCAGGTGTTGCGTATATATGACGTTAGCGAGACGGACGCTTCTGTCAGAATATTGTAGTCATCTAAAACCAGGAACTCTGGAAAGTCCGCAGAAAGGAGTCGGATTATTCTCGCATTCGTATTATAGTGTTCCGTTCGTTCTACGTTTTTGAGAAAAAAGCTGTTCTATGTTCGAGTAAACTTCATTTGCAACCGACTGAAGACGCCAGTGAAAAGTTGTTTACGGCTGTCAGTTGCTACAGCAACCGAAACATTACGTCATAATTGATGATTTGTTGGGCGTAGAACAATACACGAAAGAGGACTATGGATGGAAGGTAAGTGATTGGTCACGTTGGTTGCCGTAGGGCTGATGAGACGAGATGAAGTGATCTCTCACGTCCAATGTCATCGTCGGTGTGTATGAGTAAGGTGCATGTATGTCAGTGATAACGTGTGTTTGTTTGTTTGTCTGTGTGTGTGTGTGTGTGAATGTACGTGTGTGTGAATATACGTGTGTCCGTTAGTGTGTGTGTGTCCGTGTGTGTGTATGAGTGTCAGTGTGTGTGTGGGTGTGTGTGTGTGTTCCGTGCTGAGTGTGTTTAGACAAATTGAATAATTCTTGAAATAATTCCTTTTTCTGGGTCGGTTGATGGAATGAAGGTCGGGTTACAACACCGATATGGACGCTCGTTGACGCCGCTACAGTGTACGCGTATACATATCAAACCTTCACTGTGTTTGCGAACAGCGCAATTACCTGATGGCTACGGGCGTGTTCTGAGGTGTAACTGTAAGGGCGAGTCTCAAAGGTGTCATGGATACATGTTTTATAGCAGGCTGGGGTGGGAGGTGAGTGTGGGATGTCTCAAAGTAGCCTGTATGAAACCTGTGATAGCTGTTCGATCCCTGAGGCGAGTTTCCCACATTTTCCGCTCGCTTACTGCCGTCCATGCCTGGTGCTTCTCCCAGGCAACTATTGTGACAGAGACATTCCCACAACATGGACACGTGTTGGACATGCGCGTGCGTGTGTCTCGATGCGTTGTTTCATTAAATGATACCTAATTTAGTCTGATTGTGAAAACAGCACCAAGCTCACGAAATATGGGTTATAATCAGATTTTCTAACTATCAGTGTGCGTGCCCCGCATGAGGGTGGGGGTGGGGGGTTGGCTTCAGTAAGTGACTGAGCGGGCGTGGTGTGTTGTGGTGTGTTGTGGGGGTTATGTGTTGGAATGAGGCTGGATGGTGTGGTAACTCGACCTTGTTCCCGCCTAACGATCGGGCCGCGTGGTGATCATGATATCATTGGTCGTCTGATTGAGGCGAGCGATCTAGAACAGAGGACCTGCACGGTGACGTCACTGGTGCGTCTCACAATAGACTGGTTCCTTTCAGCGGGTGATGAGTTGGGACCGTTTAAAACAGTGCGGATTGGGGTGCTTGTGGGGGTTGGGGAGGGGTTTGAAGTTGGTTGTAGTTGTTGAAGGGTAGCGGGTCTTTGAGAACATCCAGTTTTGACAAAATCACTGGTTCCTGATATCATTCAAGCTTCTGTGTCCCTGTAAAATAATGTATCGAGCTACGCAAACAGACCTGCAACCTGGTGCATCGCATCAGGAATTGTCTTGTACATTGTAGTCACCAATAAACCACAGGCGTACCATCAACCGTATCCAGAGACATGTCGCCGTGTATTCTTTATGACTGCCATGTTGTTTCATCGAGGAAGTGTGTTATACGGGGCTTGGACGTGTTGATGAATAATTTACATGCTGTGTAAGTGTCACAAATGGCCACTTGAGCGAGTCGTCCAGTGTTCTCAACCACTTCTCACCTGATTGTTGCAAAAAACGAAGTGGCGCAGCCGGTCGTTTGTTTGGTCTGAGTTGGGTGTTGATGACGTCACTATCGTCCTTACAGACCGCTGCAGAGGCTCACTTCGAGCTGTTATCCTGTGTCGACAAAGTTGCTGGTTAAAAACACCCACGTATGTGCTGAAGATATGAGCTTCGCACAATCCGAGCAACAATTGACTTGTGCACTCACTCAGTGGTTCGTTCGTTCGCTCACTCGCCGATTCGCACACTCACTCATTCGCTCGTTCACACTCTCACTCGCCCACCAGCTCACCCACCCACCCACTCACCCAAACACCCACCCACTCACTCACAAACTCAACCAACCACCCACCCGCCAACTCACTCACCCAATCTGGTCACTCAACTCACTCACTCACTCACTCACTCACTCACTCACTCACTCACTCACTCACTCACTCACTCACTCACTCACTCACTCACTCACTCACTCACTCACTCACTCAACCACTCAACCACTCAACCACTCAACCACTCACTCAACCACTTAACCACTCACTCAACCACTCACTCAACCACTCACTCAACCACTCACTCAACCACTCACTCAACCCCCCATCCACTCACTCACCCACTCAACCATTCACTCACCCACACACACCCACACACACTCACTCACCCACTCAACACTCACTCACCACACTCACTCACTCACCCACTCACACACTCAACCATTCACCCACTTAACCCACACACCCACTCACTCACTCACCCACCCCACTCACTAACTGACTCATTCACCCCCACCACTCACCCACCCACCCACCCACCCACCCAATCACCTGCTCACTCACTCACTCACTCACTCACTCACTCACTCACTCACTCACTCACTCACTCACTCACTCACTCACTCACACACTCACTCACTCACTCACTCACTCACTCACTCACTCACTCACTCACACACTCACGCATTCACTCACCCACCCACACACTCACGCATTCACTCACCCACCCACACACACCCACACACAAACACCCACTCACACACACCCACTCACACACTCACTCACACACTCACTCACTCACTCACTCACTCACTCACACGCTCACTCACACACTCAATCTCTCACACACTCACTCACACACTCACTCACTCACTCACACACTCACTCACACACTCACGCACTCACTCACACTCACGCATTCACTCACTCACTCACACACTCACTCATTCACTGTTTCCTTCCCCCGGCCAATCATCGAGAACGTTTACCGCGGTGTGAGGTTTAATTTTTTTATCAGAGCGTGTAAGGTTTACGTTTTTATCCGAGCGTGTTCACAGATGAGAGAGTTAAGCTCTTGTTGTGACAGAAGCAGACAGGCTGTTAGGTAGTTATGCTGGGTTTATGTTGAATAACTCTCTCCAGAGTCCAATCTATCTCTGTCCGACGACTGTTGTGGGTTGAGGCATCATGACTTGTGCTCGCTGTTTATAAGTTATCTCAGCATTATCTATGTGATAGAGTGCCGTTGCTTGAGCCTGGGCTATTGATGTCAACCGTCCTTTTGTTGGTGTGATTGTGGAAGTTGATTGTCTTTGTGATGGTGTCAAATTGTGATTCTATTCCTATTGTATTTGGCAGATTCAATTGCATGACGTGATAACTCCTCTCCGATGTCTCAGAGGTCACCTGTTGATGAAACACGTCCTGTTGGAGGAGATGTCATCGTCCGCGCGCAAATACCTCCGCGTCAGATACACGTCATTTTCTCTTCCGGTTTTATTCTGATGATATTACAATTTATAGGTTTTAGGGATACAAGCGCAGGAATATTATCAGATTGGTGTTCCCCTAAAGCATTCGTCAAACATAAAGCATGTATGCAAATCCATTAAAACCTACTTGGGGTGGTAAAAGCGAGTTTGTTAATCTAGGCCAGCGAGTGTTAATGACGTTGGTGATATAGAGGCAAAGGCCCCTAACCTGATGGGGGCAATGATTGATGGAATCGCACAGGCATACATACCCCTGGAGGTCGCCGACTTGATTGAGATGGAAACTGCGTGTGGCTTGGAGTCATAGGGGGGCTATGGCCCGGGTCTGCGGGACCTGGAATATTGGAAAATCACTCAGGCGGTAGACTGCAATCAGTGATTCTGCTGTGAGTTTAGGTGGGCGTGGCTGTGTGATTGTTGGCGATTGAGAGAGCAAACTATGTTTTCTGAACTCTTCACTGGAGTCAGGAAGTGCTGGTGTCGATTTCGAGCTTGTTAGAATGATAAGAGCTGGTGTTGCATAAGTTGCACCGAGGGCGTTTGGCGATAAGTAATTGTGATGAATTATACTAATTAGAAGCGCAGCGTATGTTGTGTTTGGCACACGGAGCCTGGTGAAATACACCCGCATCGTGACCAGTCCGACGACCAGAACGGCGGGGTTTATCTGTAACATGCTACTTGGTTGGGTAGCGCCAGTAACCATGATGATGACATCACGTCAGCGTGTTGGGAGTGTCAATTGTGTTGGGAGTGTCAATTGTGTTGTTATTGGACCGTCTATATGATCTCAGTGATTTGCCAATGGCATTTCAATTTTTAGCCGGGCACTTTTTAACATGTATTCCGAAAATCCGCTTTATTTTGAGTTGGGTTGAATATTCAAGCAGCCCAACAACCATTATAGCGAATGCAGCTTGGTTTCCCGCTGAGATATATTTGTATAACTTGCTCATATATAACATTTTTTTGTTGGGGAGTTTTTCGTGAGTTCCTATGATCCGGGAAGGCTCGACTGAATGGATAAGGCGAGCGAAACTCTTAGCTGTGACATTAATGCAGGAATGCATGCGGGTATACGCGCATGCGACTAATATGATATCTCTGCTGTGGGGGTAACTATGTAAAGATTTTTTGTAGAAGTTGAGACTGATTTGAAATTA
Source organism: Urechis unicinctus (assembly GCA_034190875.2). NCBI lineage: Eukaryota > Metazoa > Annelida > Polychaeta > Xenopneusta > Urechidae > Urechis > Urechis unicinctus. The sequence goes on from CM067358.1 coordinate 17,999,841, forward strand.
AAGCGATGAAGTTATATTGTCGTGTTTGACTGAGGAGATGATTAAGAGCGTAATTTGTTGGATCCCCCACCCCCCCCCCCCAAAAAAAAAAAAAATCTAATCTTAATGCTGCAAGTTTGCGGAATCTAGTTGTGTCTGCTTGGCTTTGTCATGCTGTGCACCCGTTCACGGGGAGATGCATTGTTTTCCTCATAGGGATCGTCCTTGGTGAATTCTACGATCTACGATACGACAGCTTACTATATTCTGGTAATGCTACCTTGAGTTGCCATCAAAGCTACGCACTTTAACAACTGTCATATAGTTGAGGGCCCCCTCCGCCGATCTGGGATCAGTTGAGTTCATGGGTGTAGTCAGTCAGTAGTTGCGATTAGCTTATGGGGATATACAGTTTCTCGACTTGTCCTCTCTGGGTCGTATAGTCCAACTTCAGTCACTCGCGATCAGTTCCAAGCGAGACAGGGGAGGATCAAGTTTTGTATTTTTCTTGATGCTGCTGTGGATGACTTTTGCACTAGGACTCAAAGGTACAGCAACAGATTTGTGAATCTTTTGGACTGCTTTATCCACCCATAACAGAGGTCGCAAATCAACGCCATTTCATTTTGTGATGATAATGTTTCTTCTGTGAGGAAAACGCTGACGGATCGAAAAATTGGCAAGGGCTTCAAACTTGTCGCTTAATGCTAGATCCTCGCAGCAGATACGCCAATCTATCCGCTGAATCCCGGGAGTTTCTCAGACGGATTAAAACCCGGGATCAGATCATGCCCGCCATGGATCTTGGAGATGCCGATCCCGAATCCTGCTCTCAAGTTCAAGACAAGAGTGACATTTTCAACTTTGACCTAGAATTTCCCGAGAGCCCCGTTCGTCCTATGTGAGTTATTTGACATAGACGACGAATAGGCCACTTTATCACTGACATTTGCCTGATGCTTCTATTAGGTTTTTATATGTCGCGACCGTCGTCATCTGTTATGACTGAAAACTAACGAGACTCACGTTGGTGGTAATGTTTGTTGATTGCTGCTGATGCTATCACACTTAGCTCTCGCTCGACTACCCGATGGCGAACCGTAAATCATTTTTTTTACCACGAGCCGTTTTCCGTAATGGGGTGATGTTAGTTAGATGAAGGGAACTAGTTTGAATATGCGTTTAGCTTGTGGTATATTTGCACGTCGGGTGTCTTAGAGTGACGAGATATTTCAGTGGCTATTGGTGGTGTTGAAATGATCGTATTAGGTTACGCTGGTTGGGTTTGTACGATGATTGGCGTCGACTAAGAGAGGACCACTGGTCATTATTGATGCTGTGTTTGTGTACAGACCTATAGCCCCCCTGTTGCTAGACCACCAGGGGCGCAAGATGCTCACTGACAGTCCGCGTTCCCACCGGAAGTTGCCCCGCCCTGGCAGTTACTGTAGCCCCGGGGATCCGTCCGATTTCTCTTCCCATCTCGAGTTCACGGCCATCAACAGAAGTCAGTCTTTTCATGGAAGACCCACCACTCCCATCTCGCCACTGAGTCCTGGTTGCTCGTTGACATTGTCAGGTGTTCTTGGGGAAGGATTCAGGAATACGAATTCGAAAATGAACAGTTTAAAACGAGGCTCGCCACCAGCGAGCACCAAAACCAGCTTCAACCGGAAGTCGATTAAGACGCCGAAGGTGCCGCGACCGGCAAGAACAATGCTCATGTTCGACTGCGTCAAGAAAGGCATCAGGTATGGCAATCGGTTTAGAGTCGAAGAAATTATCAATGATCAAATGCAATTTTACCGGCTATGATAAATTTAACCCCCCCCCCCCCCCACACACACACACACATAATTACTCGGTAAGTGCCTGGATAACGTCCTAATGATATGATCATTAATGATGATCTGTTCATTAGTTTTTATCAATTTGCTCGTTTTTCTTGATGCCCGCACAAATTTTGTTACTTATCAAAGCGCCAAATCTACTATGTTATGACATTGATAGGATGAGAAAATCTAAACATGATGAAAGTGACCATAACAAAAGCAATATCAGCAGTTGTCGTCATTTATTTCACCACACACCAACTTCCATGATACGTTTTAATCGAATATGCAACAATGTTTGTTGAATTGCAGGGATTGTATACAGGCGACTGAGAGTGATATCTCGCTGATGAAGCATTCTGAGGATTACACTACTCTCTCATCTACGGGCCAGGTATGTTACCAATCAGCGCACCTGTCCATGTGGTGGTGGGCCGTACCTTAACCCCGTTCTGTTACTAGATGTTAGTTCTCCACCTGTTTTTCCTCCCAACGCCGTTCGCGTGATCCAAATACCGACCACGCCGTATACCACAGTATATTCCCCAACACTAGCTGTTATGACAAATACGGCCAAGTCGTTAACATTTTTACAAACGCTTGTTGTTTCCATCTTGGCATCAATCCTTTGTGTATTCGTGGAGCCCGGCCAAAGTTCCACGTTGTTTTGAGCTCATCATTGACATATGTTGTTACATTAACGAGCACGTGTTGGCCGTAAGAGGGCGCCACCCGTGACACACCCAATTGTTGTGGCTTTATGCACATCCATATGTAACTCGGTCACTCGTCAACATTTCCATATGTTCATGCTGATGGTCATAACGGCTTGTTTAATGCCTCTGATGTTTGGCTGGGTCTTATTCTTCTTGTGTCGCTGTAATTGCTTCCCCATAAAACGCGACCACGCCGCGAGGATACGTTTTATTTAACAGTGTCGCCTCTCATAACCATGCAACCCGGAACGGATCCGTAAGTCCAATAAGTATGTTCATTGGCCCAGTGTCCTCAAACGTTCTTAATGACAGCTGTTGACATGGATAGGTAGACTGGTGGTTCTGACCACGTGACGGTATCGAATTTCCCCCCCGTATTGCGTGACGCGTGACCTGAAACTCGATCATATCCGTGACCAGCGACGGAGATCCGTGTGGGTGATGCGAAACGTCGATTCCTCACGTACGTTTTGTTGTGTCGCGTGAGGGCGTGGTGCTGTAATGTTATCGCTTTACGTTACGACAGCATTTGTGGAATGTTTGGGTGCGGTGACTGAGCTGGGATGGGATGGGTGAATGGGTCGATCGTAATGCCAAGACCGATGACGATTCCGGGACTAGAGGATGTGGCGATGGGTGATGGATATCTCCCGTGGTTCTCTGAGCTGTTGACGCCCTGATGAGTGACGTCACAATGTGTCGAATAACAAATGACGTCCAAACCACGATTGACCTCACGACGAAGACCCCGTTGTCACACTTTTTATAGCAAGTGCCCCCCACCTTTCCCCCGTTCAGCCCGCTACTTCTGAGTGTATAACGTACTGGCTTCTATGTCCCGTGCTGTGTGGGAGTGTCGCTAATTGATGACAGCAATATGATCACTAATTGTGTGCTAACAACAACCACATGCTCCCTCGTCTGATGAGGTTTTGTTCATATGTCTCACCCTTGTCTGTGTTGTCCATCGCCTACCCCCCCCCCAACACCCTCCCACCCCCCCCCCCCCCCCCCCACCCCCCACATCCCTGTTGGATTTACGCTTCCCCTACCCCACCTACCTCTGCTACTTAGAAGCTCAAGCGACTTGCCAATTACTTCATTTCTTCATCATAGTTACCATCAGTTACCGAGCTTACTATACCATGTAGCAGCCGCTGAATCAGTTCTGTAGAAGTTAGCAATGAATGTAGACAACTTGTTTCCCGTAACGTGCTTCTTGTAGTTTCCGGGAACCGTTAGAATTTTCATGCTGACTTTTTATTATTTCAGGCGCGAATTCTTGACATTGGAAAGGTATGCAACCCCGGGCTACAATGGTGCCTTCCCTGCTTGTATCTAGTGCAAATTAATGCATAGTACCTAGTTTATGTTATGCTGAGCAAGTATCCATATAACTTGCAAGTACGTCCTGGTGATTACATGCAGCGAGTATGTGCGTGATGTTGATGGCGTAAGAATGCGTAATGTTGATTGTAAATGTATCCGTTAAGTTGATTGTGAGTGCATGCGTGGTGGTGATTGTGAATAAATGCATGGTGGTGATTGTGAATGCCTGCGTGGTGCTGATTGTGAATAAATGCGTGGTGCTGATTTGTGAATATTTGTATGTTGCTCGTTGAGGGACGTTGTATGACAACGACTGCGCATGCCTGAAGGAGTGTATTTGGTTGCGCCAGATTCAGCGAAGAACGAATCCTGCTTGATTAATGTTAAGACCTGAAGGCATATTTAACAGCATGACAGCATGATGGGCGGATTTGATTTCGAGGACCCGGTTTTTTTTGATTGAATCCTACCGCAAATACTTTCCCATTATCTGCATGTCTGCGACGCTTAGTTCACTATCACTATATGTGATGTGTGATAACATACCATACTGTGCTAACGGTGGAAATCTAAGGATATTAAGGATAGAATTTTATTAATCTATCGATAAATGTGCAAAACTAATGAATTTGGCCAAATAAGCGATTTCATTTAGTTTTGTGGCAAATAATATTCTGCTTTGTTTAAGATCTGACCTTGATCTGACCTCAAGTAAACATCTAGTGAACGATACAGATTGCTGATTGATTGATTTGTGAAATGGTGGATGAAATGATGCATGGTTTTGTACGGGAGACTAATCGATGCTTGACTTGGTGTTGACAGCACATGAAGGCTGCAGAGAGGCACAAGAAGAGACTGGAGTTTCACCTGGCCAAGGTATTCCCTCTTCAACATGATTCCTGACTAACGGTAGATTTCAAACGAGGATAAAAGTACATTATGACTCACCTGTATACACTAATCGGGAATTCACAACGGATCACCGCTCATAAACCACGGTTTATACGTCCCTCCGTTGCCCTCTGAGGTCAACTCTGCTGGGGGTGGGACAGAGAGGGGGGGGGGGGGGGGGGTTTGGTAAAAGCGACCTGGTTTTTAATTAAAAACGGGATGATTCGACCATGCGTTTACACTAGGGGGCTGCATTGGGACACGAGGAAGGCCAGCAGGGGATAAATCAGTTATAATGAGCGTGGTTTGTGGGAGGATGTTGGCCTCGCTGGATCTTTCATTTTCCCCTCGTCTGTATTTTTCATTACTCGGCTCTAATTGGAATGCACCAAAGACAAATGGTTTGATTGGTGTTTGGTGGGAAAGGCTATGATTGGTTAGATGCTCTTTGGGGGGGGGGGTGGGGGGGGGGAGGGTGCGATATGCGCCGAGTCTACGTCCGCGTCATGTGAACTACAGACGCTAGCGGGATAGGGAACTGGTATGTTCAAGATAAGTATTTGATAGTGAGTCCAGGCTCTGCGGCCTAACTGAGTTCACTACAGGTTTACAATATTTTTGCCCACATGCAAGACAATCCCACCTTGCTATCTCTCGAACTCAATTTTAAAGGTGCATTGGTTAAATTAAAAGCTCATTCTGCTTCGAAAAAAACCAACACTGACTGATTTCTTGTGGCAACGATCTCTCCAACGTCCATCACCTGCTATTGACCTCATGCCATACCTGCAATCACCTGCTACTGACCTCATGCCATACCTGCAATCACCTGCTATTGACCTCATGCCATACCTGCAATCACCTGCTATTGACCTCATGCCATACCTGCAATCACATTCTATTGACCTTATGCCATACCTGCAATCACATTCTATTGACCTCATGCCATACCTGCAATCACATTCTATTGACCTCATGCCATACCTGCAATCACATTCTATTGACCTTATGCCATACCTGCAATCACATTCTATTGACCTCATGCCATACCTGCAATCACATTCTATTGACCTCATGCCATACTCTACCTGCAATCACATTCTATTGACCTCATGCCATACTCTACCTGCAATCACATTCTATTGACCTCATTCCATACTCTACCTGCAATCACATTCTATTGACCTCATGGCATACTCTACCTGCAATCACATTCTATTGACCTCATGCCATACTCTACCTGCAATCACATTCTATTGACCTCATGCCATACATGCAATCACATTCTATTGACCTCATGGCATACTCTACCTGCAATCACATTCTATTGACCTCATGCCGTACTCTACCTGCAATCACATTCTATTGACCTCGTGACATACTCTACCTGCAATCACATTCTATTGACCTTGACATACTGCCTACTGCAATCACATTCTATTGACCTCATGCCATACTCTACCTGCAATCACATTCTATTGACCTCATGCCATACTCTACCTGCAATCATTTTCTATTGACCTCATGGCATACTCTACCTGCAATCACATTCTATTGACCTCGTGACATACTCTACCTGCAATCACATTCTATTGACCTCATGCCATACTCTACCTGCAATCACATTCTATTGACCTCATTCCGTACCATATCAACCTCATAACATAAGCTACCTTCTGGGCACAAATCCATACCTAAATCCGGGATGGGATTATTGATTCCTCTTAATGAATGCCTCATGATGCGGGCTGTCAACCCCCGTATCTCCATTTCTTGCGTCCTCATTATGAGATTACCGCGCGTTCATCAGATGGAACACATCAGATGGAACACTACCCTTGACCGGGGGACCCTCTTGCGACTCTATATGTCCTGCTTGTTTGTGTTATCGAATCGATAGCAAATTATTTGACATAGGTAGCCAAGTCGTTTGACGAAGATGTCTGCATGAACCAATGCGATATTCAGGGGTCAGATTGTTCCCTCATGCGCATGCGTAGTACTTCCATATGAGGAATCTCTCTTCATGCGTTACACCGGGAGCCGTTCATGACCAGCTCTATCCCCGTTCCAACAGGGACTTTTACTGAATTACATCACCATGCTTTCTCCATCCAATTAAGGACGACCTGTGTTACATTCGTAGTGCGTGATCAAGACCATTCATTAGCCCCTTTGGGTGATAGATCAGTTGACCAAGCCAGTTATGCCTTAGCCGACCCGCGTGATTCGAACACCGCCAGGGTCAAGGTCTCACTAACTACCACGTGACTGATGACGCGGAGAAGCCATTGTCACGTGACATGGTTCGTCAGCATTAGTCAGTTATTACATGCGTGTCAACTTCCTGTCATACGGCTGTGTGACTCATTTATTGTGTCATTCTGCCTCAGGTCGCGGCAATTATAATGCATGAGTTGCCTAATTCGGTTCCCTAAGTTAAAGGCAAGGGTTAATCACATTATGATCTCTGCGTGTGGCTAGGACTTTCAGAATCGTCCTTAGCAGGAGAAATGGGCGAGTGATTGCTGCATAAGCGGACTTATTCTACAACTCAATTTCCTTTTTCTCCGAACTGCAGATGTAATTTCCCCTCTATCACTATCTTCTATCAGAGTTATCATAAGGTTGGCTCGGTGCTCGGGGTCCCCTCAACGCGCATTGGATGTTATCTTACTAGCATGTGTACTTCTTTTGAGGGGGGGGGGGGGGGGGGGTGTATTACCAAAATAATCAAGTGCTGCTGCGTAGAGGTTCATATTAAGCAATGATGATCGCAAATGGAAGATGTTCGAGGCATTCGAAAGGCGTCACAATCGCTACCACTTGAAAATAGCACAAAACCCCTGATAAATTCCTGTACATCTCATGCATCAAGCATGAAATTTAATCAGCCGAGTACAGAAGCTGATATCACGGACGATAAAGCTGTTTAATGAAATCACAAAAGAACAAAAAATAAGCCGACACGACCATGAGTCAGCAGATTTTGTTGAGGCGACATTACAGCGATAAGAATCTGTTATGTCTTATTCAATATAGTTTTTTTTGTCTCTAATGGAAATAGGATTATTGTCAAGCGGCTGTATGTGATTTGGCTGGTTTCAGATCGAGGCGCTGGAGGAGCAGTATACGCTACATCAGCAGCTACGTGAAGGTGAGCCTCGTTCTCTTGCCGCTCAGGCCCGGGGGAATAATGAATGATGCATTGAAGACTTGATCCGCTAATGTGATTTCGGAGTGTTTGTTTTTATGCGATCAGAATGGTAAATAAACGTTACAGCTTAATGTACTCTAGGAATAATGCGCTCGTTTGACGAACAATGGCGCGGTAATGGACAGCGTGTGTTGCTCCATTGGTTTTTTTCTCCGCCAAAACTGCTGACTCATCTGGTTTGCCCTCAGAGTAGGGATGAAGTGGGATTTAAGGATAAATGAAGCTTTTTGCATTCGGTCTTCTTCAGTGGAATAAATCATCGCGTTTCTGCCCCATGTGTTTCACCTCTTGGACCTCAAGGGAGCCTTTACTATACCCTGAGTGGGAGAGGGTGGTGGGAAGAGGAGGACATCCAGGCGGGGTGGGGGGGGGGGGGGTTACTGGCTTGCATCTCCCACCCATCCCACCACAGACCAGAAGATTCTTTGTGGGTCGGGTAGCCAGGGGAGAGAAGGTGGGATAGCTTAGTGTGGCGTTAGGGTGGGACCGGTGTGTGTGTGTGTGTGTGTGTGGGGGGGGGGGGGGGGGGGGGGGGTAGGTGGTGGTTGGTGTATTGGCGATTACCTCATGTAATTACGTGAGTCGACTAGGCGTTTTCCCGGAATGGTGTTTTGCTTGAAATGGCTTTTGGAGAGGGTAGGGTGTGTGTGTATGGGTATGCTGTATGGGAGGAGGGGTAGCGGGGTGTAGTTGTGCCGTCCCAGGCATGTGCAAGACTAATTAGTCGTTTGCCTACTGACTGTTACAAACTTCTTTTTTCATCTCCTTTTGAAGTGATCGCTGTTGCAATGAAGACGACGCGCGGCGGATAGACTATGCCTTGGAGGAGTTAACGCGTCATTTATTTTGACGCGCATCGAGCTTGTCGTGGAAAGCGCTTCTTAAACCCTCCAGTGACGACGCGTCAAGCGGAAGTTATCGCGTGGCGGCGCGTAGCGTTTGTCTAGCACTGGTTAATTCATGATGAGGCAATGTCTTTTGGAAGGGATTTTATTCTCGTGAATTATAGATACGACGAGTATCTGCAACTCGTCTGCGGCCTTTGTAAGAGACATTTATTCAACAGCGGTGTCATCTTCCCATAAAGGCAGATTCTACTCTGTGCAGATGAGTTAACGCGCAACTCGACTGTTTTTATGCCTCTTTGTCCGTAGTTTGCAAGTAACATTGCATGGCGAAAAGCAAACGAAAGCAAAACCCGTGCAATGGCAGCAGACGTAATAGTTATTTGTTGCCCTCTTTCAAAACGCGCTGGATTATTGTTCAGTAATTTTAACTTGCACACTGTTGTAATATTCCAACGATCTATGACGTCATCGATGACTCACCAAAACGCCATATTTGGCTCATCATGACGTCATAATTCCGTCGGAAACGACTTTCCCAGATCTGAATGCGCCACGTTTTCTTTGAGTCGCCTTCAAACCATCATTATTTCTCTCTTCTCGACCTCTTATGCCTCATCGATGACCCCCTCAGAATCCACATTTTATGCCCTCTTTCCTAAATCATACATCCTACACACTGCGTGACTCACAGCGCGGAGGCTGACCATATACGGAACATGTTGGCGTTCGTGATGAAGGTCCGAGGTGGGCGTGATCTACGACTCGAGGCCGCTTATTGTGGTCCTACTGTGATAGCGCCCGCTACCCTTCCTCCCGTGATCCGGTCTCCACCCTCCCCACCCCACACACACCTCCTCCCACACCTCCCCGGCGCGTTCTCCAGGGATATTACGACCTGTATGACCTCTTATGGTGAGCAAGAAACGCCTTCAATAAAAGGAGGGATTGTGTTAGTTGTTTGTGGAGGGGTGGGAGTTGTGTTGTATGTATAGGTTGAGTTGGCGGAGGCAAAGAGGCAGTTGGAAGGGGGGTGGGGTTGTGGTTAGACAATTAATTAAATGACGGAATAGAGGTGTTAAGACAGAGGTAGGTTAATGTGGTCAGTTTAGCAGGCGGACGCTTGACCCCCATGTAATTTTGTGGATAACGAACGGTACTGTCGTGTAAAATAAGCTCTTGAATATTGGGTTGGACACTAAACAATTCGCTCTCTGATGTATATTCTTAACCCCCCCCCCCCAAAAAAAAACAAAAAAAACAACCCAGCGCTGTTCCATTAGGTATATCAATATTATATTTTCTTGGTGAATGATTCCTCTTTGGGTTTGCCCATGCCATTCCGGACACCATCCATGGACGGAAGTCCGTTCGCGAGTCTCGCAGCAAGAGAGAGACGAAAAACCTGGTGTTCGATGACGTCCTGGTTTACCTGGTCAAGTCGATCGACTTTGGGACTACATATGTTTACATGGGAACATGTGTCCCTCGCTTCGTCCTACACCATTAGCTGTTAACCTCTCTTTGACCTGTACTTATTTTTCATCTCCGTCCAATTTACCTTCCACATTGGAAGGCCGGCTATTGGAAAACTTTGCATTGCTGTTACATGCTTTTTTTCGCGGTGTACCTTGTAGGTCGAATGTTCTGGGAATGGCTGAGGCGCAGATGAATGGGTTGTGTAATACAACGTGTTTGGTCAGTTCTAATTAGCGACATGCGAACCCCAGGTGCGAATCTGTCACTTACAAGAGATATATTTGAAAAACCTGGAATAGTTCACGGTATTGGGTCGCTATGTAATGACGATGTTGCTCACCTGGTCACGTGGCTGAGTTGGGGGGAGGGGTTGAAATGGTGTTGGGTTAGAGTGAATAGACGCTCGTAGTTAGTGGAGGTGATGGGTTTGGGGTGGAGTTAGTAGAGGTGGGGGGGGGGGGGGTTGGTGGGGATTATAGGATGCTGAGAGTCTGAATATTAGTCATCGATAAAGGCTCGTTATATCAGCACATACATTTATGATTTTATGGTAATCTAATCAATTGTGCTAACGTATGGTTGCACACAGATAAGCGATTGTATATGGTTATAGACGAAGGCGCGTCTGTATATATTTATAGACGGAATTGTTTCTGTATTTGGCTATAGACGGATTTGCGCCTGTTTATGGTTATGCATATGGCTAGTGACAGAGTTGCGTCTGTATATGGGAATTCAAGGAATCGCTTCTGTATATAGTTATACAAGGAATTGTTTCTGTATATGGTTATACAAGGAATTGTTTCTATATATGGTTATACAAGGAATTGTTTCTGTATATGGTTATACAAGGAATTGTTTCTGTATGTGGTTATACAAGGAATTGTTTCTGTATATGGTTATACAAGGAATTGTTTCTGTATATGGTTATACAAGGAATTGTTTCTGTATATGGTTATACAAGGAATGGCTTCTTTATGTGGTTATACACGGAGTTGCGCCTGTAGATTGTTGCACACGCGTCTTTTTGGGTCGCTAGATGATGGACCATTGACTGGGTCAATGTAACCGAGCGCTAGACAGCTGCTTCATTGATGTTCTGAGACGGAACAGACCGCTGTTGTATAGCGGGACCAGTCATTCATCATGGGCCTCGCGGGGCCAGTAAATTATGAACGATTCGTTTTCGGGTAGCACAGCGTCTGATCCGTGGTATTTAGTCGGTTTCATTAACAATGGACGCGGTGACGAGCCGCTTGATTCGGGAGAGGAATGGAGACTGATTTGGTCACGAACGCTTATCACAGGCGATTGATCCGACATTTCTATCAAACCGACACAATCCATGGTGTGTGTGCGCAGTTTAAGTGAATCTAAAATTAATTGTGTATATTGATTTCTGCGATGCAACGTTTTATAGTATGAATGCGTTGGTCTAGGTTTTGCCCTATGACGTCGCAGTGTTACCAAAAATGAAAGGCTATTGTATTCACCGCCAGACCTAACGATGACTCGGTAAAGCCGTGCTGGTATTCGCCATGTCCTTCTCACAAACCAGCTGCCGTCCATGTACTAATTTATTGGCGTCATCAAATCGTACTTTTCTATTCGCCGGAAATAAAAACCTGATTGAGGCATTTGTATTTCCGGTGTAGCTGTTCTCCTGGGTGCAACGCGTTACAACCGAAGTCTACCATAACCTCCCCCACCCCATACTTCGTCTCGCGCCCTCGCTACTCGCGCGATTCGCGCATGTTGAGACATTACGCGATGACTCATCTGTGCTGCTCTAAATCGCGACTCGTGGTTTATCTATTCGCAGCAGCTTCGGTCGCTAGCGCCGTCGAATTGGTGACGACTATCAGGATTTATTTGACAGACGAGGCTGTATTAGTGTGGTCAAATGAACTCCAGACTCGCCCCCTTGCGACACGTACATTGTGCTTGCTATCCGCCCTCATCAATACTGATCATATCTCACCCCAAATCAGCCCGTGTCCCGACCTCCACACGACAGCATTCCCATATCATGATCGCATTGCTTCTGACAGCTTAGTTACCACCCATGGAATGATGTGTATATTGGTGGAAATTACTTTCACCGTTGATGTGAATATCGCGACAAATTAAGACGGTTGGTAATTATCTCACCCGGAAGTTGTTGGCGTATGCAGTTTCTATGGTGAAGCAATAGGGTGACAGTGTAGCGTTATGATGGGCTCATTCAGCTGACAGGGTGATAGTTTAGCGTTATGATGGGCTACTTCAGCTGACAGGGTGATAGTTTAGCGTTATGATGGGCTCATTCAGCTGACCGGGTGATAGTTTAGCGTTATGATGGGCTCATTCAGCTGACCTTGCTGTTTGTCACACACGGCGTGAATTTATCTCAGTTTACAAAATGTTCCTGGCTACCCTAGCTCGCGTCCAGAATAAGAAAGCTTGTGAATGAACATCGCTACGGAAACAGGATGAAATTGCATCAATGTTTTTCTTCTTTTTTTTTTAAGGCGAAGCGAACTAAGTAATTGACATATTCAAAAAAATTGCCGAAATTTATTTGCCACTTCACCGAATGGGGCCAATGATAAACTGCCATTTCATTTGAGGTACATTGTCTCCTTTCACAGTTCGGCATAAATCCTTACCGCTGACAAAGCCGCGCATGCGTCTCAGATATGATGCATCCGGGTTATCACCAAATAGGCGGTTCGTCGTTCTTCACGTGCAACAGCCGCGAAGAAAGCGGCTTATTAAGTCAAACAGATGCTTGTGTGGTGTTTTTCCTCCAGGCTTCTATACTCTTTTAGAAAGCTGCTTGTTTTATCAATAGGCTGTGTCGCTTGCGGAGCCCGGTAATCGGAAATGTATTTCTTCATATCAGCAGATGACGTCAACACCATCATAAGATCTGTTGCCTGCGATTGAAGAAAAACCCATTTGTTAAAAATCTGCATTTTCCCCATTTAGTCCAAAAATAATCCATGCGAATTCAGCCCAGGTTTCGCCAAACAAACCACGCAGTTTTCAGCTCGGTGAGATTGGAGGCTGCGTTGTTAGAGCTAACATTAGGTTTCTTAAGCATATATATTTAGTAATGCGCTGGGAAGAAATTATCAATTAAAATGTAGCTAGGTTCGATTCCATCATGGACAATCATGATCTGTCCATGATATGATGGTACATGAAGGCAGGTGATTGTCCCCACTTGCATGACGGGTGTGAAATAGTTATATTCCGGAAACATGTGACACGTTCGTATTGAAGGTCATGGCTGTCAGATCATTGTCCTGTCGTCTGTTCGCTGTTCTCACTCCTTTCCCGCCGTAACTGTTGTCAATGGAAACAGAATATAATGGATTCATTTTAACATAATGGGTTGAAACAGGCGCAAAGAACATGGCCAAGGCATACAGCGTCATGTCGACCGCCCACAAGAAGGAGTCCATGCACAATGTGGAGTGTGGCTTCCGGGAATGCACAAGGGTCAGTCGCTGTGTCCTTAAATATCCGAAAACAATATGAAAATCCGTTTATCGTCTTGACGAGAAAGTAATGCGTCCATGTTTTGTCGCGATTTACAGGTTCTGTGCTCGATGGAAGCTCAGCTGGAAATTCTTATGGGTACATTCCATTGCCAAATGAAAGGTAAGTCAACCAGCGTGACTTTACATGGATGAATAGAAATGCCGATTGGAGACGCATGCGCGGGTAAATGTGTGGCGTTCCCTTATCATCGCCCTGCTGTCACGTGTTCAGGATTGGCGGGGTTCGCGCGTCTCATGCCGGGAGATGTCTACGAGGTGACACTGCGTCATGGAGAGCAGAAATGGAAAAGCCGGGGACGAATTGGCTCCAACGCGCAACAATGGGACGCCGAGGAGTTTGTGTTTAAGGCGCTAATCGGCGACATCATCAATGTCAAGGTCATTCGCTATTCACCGTAGTAATTAGTTTAACGGATGCGCTGTGACATTTCAGCCGAACATAATTGAATGAAATGATTGTAATTCCATATCAATTATGAATAAGAATGCAGTGTTATTTAGAACAGGCATGTGCCATTACAAACACATTGGAACTCAATTAGATTTTGGGCATATGCTGTGGGTTTGTGTCGTTTTCCCCTGGTAACCATTAATGTCCTCGACGAAACTGACTTGAAATGTACATCACATGCGTGTTAATTCGCAATTTACTGACCTATTCTACATTTTTAAGTAACTGTACATCAGTGTTTTGACACCACGTGCCATTTTCGTCACACAGGTGGTGGAGCTGAAAGGTCTGGGCAAACACCTGCAGCTCGGAGAGAAAAACTGTGAAACAAAAGGTCTGTTTTCGTCGCACCCCCAGCTGATGACAGTCAGTATCAACACTAATGGATCTGTCAAGCTTACCACAGTCGTCACCTGGAAGTACGTTCTCTTCGACAATTCTGACTGATGAAGCTGCTTACTATGGCGTGGCAGTGAGTGTGATAATGTTTATAGTTACACGTGGTTTGTCACGGCTCGGTGCGTGTGTTTTTACAGTCCACTAGAGGGGGTGGAGGAGGGCGTGGTTGCCAGTGGTTACGAGTTAATCACCTCCGTCACACCTGTACGTCGGCGATTACCTACCAGTCCTAACGGAGATACATCCAATTTCCTCAAAGGGGTGAGTCTGTATACTAGACGACTGACAATCTACTAGGATAGATATAACTCACTGAAGCTGATAGATCTACTTGCCTTTATTGTGAATCGTCGGAGTGAAAACAATCTTTGTTGGTTGTTGGTGTCGTAGCAGCGAGAGAGCATCAGCTCGGACTACAGTTCCGACCACTCACCACACTCGACGCCCAGTCTCACCAACCACCACCGCTACAGCGCCCCTGTGTTCCCATCACTGGAAGACCTGTCGGATGCGGCTCTCTCCTCATCACCATCCCCATCTCCCACCACCTCCACAAACAACATCAGCAGCACTCGCTCCGCATCTCGCCCGAACTCCATCGCCGTCATGGATACCATCAGTGAAAACTTGACATTGGGTAGCCTTACAACATTGGACACAAATGACAACTCGACGAAACTCGTCACCTCGTCCGCCGAAATGGCGAAAATCACCCGACCCAAACTCATCGACATGAGCTTATTGTCAGCTTCTCTGGAAGCTCATGTGTCGCAGGGTGATGTGTTAGTGCGGTTCGGGGAGGGTATGGAGGCCATATCGCTAGAGGAGGCTGTTCACAGTCTGAGGACGAGCTTGGAAGACTACCAGGGCCAGTATGTGGAACTGCAGAATCTCGAGGAGCAAGTCAGCATTCTGGACACGCGGCTCCGGGTACGCCTTGTGCTTATCATAACGTTATTGATCTCACGTGCGATCTGAACGTCATAACGTGCGTTACCCCTTGGTGTCCATAATGATCATAGCATGTTTATACTCATTTAATGGTCGTCATAACGTTTTCCAGGAGAGTGCAGGAGGACACACCGCGCGGATATCAAACGCGTCGGTCGAGAATGCGCTGGAGGCTTTTGATTTCCTCGACCACGAGGACTGTCTCTTTGAAGACAATCTTCTTATTGAAGGGTTTGTATTCAATGACGATTAAACTGGCGTTTCCTGTTAGAAGAACAGTTTAAATTATCAGAGATGAGTGAGTCTAGCCATGTGAAGGTTGGATATATTTCTAATACATGATTTGATGGTTTTAGTTCATTGTATCTCCTGGTATTGGATCTTTTACATTGGTTCTACCCGTTGTGTTCACCTGCGATGATTTCTGTTGTAGACCTGGCGGCAGCAGCCAGAGTTCTAGTCTGGATGCACTCGAAGCTAAATGCACACTCAGCCCTGAATCCACAACAAAGACGGCAGATTCTGGCATCGAGTCCATAGCCAACAGGCTGAGTGAGGATCATGGGATAGAATCTGGTATTGGCTCTGTCACAACAGATCTGCCATCTACTGGCAATGACCAGGTGGATGTGGCACTCCTCTGGCATGTAAAATACTCTGACAAGCTGCTTGAGGTGTGTTCTCAACTTTAGAATCAGTGCCCATGTTTGTGGAATGTAAATCTGTGCAAAGAGTTTCCAACCAGGATCACTTGCAGATTCATTTACCTATTGTATTTTAGTCTGCACTCGAGATGATACCTTGCAACAGAATAGAATAAAGAGGAAATTAAATCGTTCAGGAGTTAATTTCAATTTTGTGGTTTTGCAGAATCTCGGTAGATTTGGTCCTTTGAAATGTAAAGAGATCTACTCGCTTGATAAGTTGCAAAGACAAGCTGTCATCATCGACCAGCTTCTGAAGATATGTGAAGCAGGAGGCCACGTAGGCGACCTACAGCAAGGTCAGTCATACAGCTCAACCTCAACACTCATCCACAGAAGCTACCTTCATTTGGTGTACCATTCTCCTGATAAACCAAGATTTAGTGGTCAATCTTGGCATTACCAATAAATGGTACTGTTCATAATTAATTTTGTCTGCAGTCATGTCTGAAGTTACCCAAGCCAAGGATCTGAAACTATTCTGGGTGAGATGTGTGGATGAAACTGTGCTCTACACCACAACGAGTCGATGCTCTGCACAGCTGGAGAAAACATATGGAGAGATCATTCAGCAGAAATATGATGCCCCTGTGGCAAAAGGTCTGTATGACTTTGGGTCAACTTGCCATCGAGGTTAATTTGTTGGAAGGTTTAGTTGATGTGGGAGTGGTCTTTGTTTCAGTTATACAAACTCTGCTGGCGAGGATTCTGGACGAGCCCAAGATGGAGTTGGTTCTGTCGGAGAATCGACCAATCACGCTGCACCAGTTCCTGGAGTTTTTTACAAACGAAGAGAAGTTTGTTGGTCTCCAGGAGTATGTGGAAAAACTGGCGCAAGAAGGTGGGTGGTTGGCTGTCATAACAGTCTTTGGTTGTGCTGAAACATACATCATAACGTCCTCGTGATACTTGATGATTTTTTCCCTCATGCTTTCAGGTTTCATGCATGTTAATTGTTGCAACTCATTCTTAGCATTTAACTGACATCTGACACGTGATTCATGTTTCATGTGCAGTGTGGATGTCTGGTCGCTTGCGGTCGGGGGACACCAGACATCACCATCAAGACACTGCTTGTGTACGAGAACCAGATGGTGGCGCCCTCTGGCCTGCGGATCATCTCACTTCTCCTCCTGGTGGACAGTCTGGAGGTGCGCCAAGCGGCCGGTAAGACTCGCTACTCTTCAGCTGGGTTGTGAAGTGTGATGTAGTGTGTAACTACACCAAATGCACTCGTGTCCTAGTTTTAAAATTCATAAAACAAATACATTTTCCTACTGAGCTTATCACTAAGAATTGAATCCTTTGCTGTGAGATATGACTGCGGAATTGAACCCTATTTTGTGCTGTACACCCGTTGATGCATGGAATGATTTTGCATCTTTCAGCTCGGTTCCTCAAGCACCTCTCAGTGGACTCCTCCTTGAGGGACGAGGTGAGTAAGATGAAATCATCGCATTTGGATCGAATGCTATATTGCCAAGAAGGAGGTCCACTGATGACCCGTTGGTTGTGTGTGATACAGATGCTGGTGGTGTATGTAGAGGCGTTAGAAGAGGAGAGTCCTGATGTACGCTGTGCTGCGTGTACCGCACTTAAGCTCCTACAGGTAACTTAAAGCCCCCCCCCCCCCCCCCCCTCCCCCCCGAATCAATGCAGGTAGTCGCTGGATTGCGTGGTTGACAGCTCGTGTAATTCACGTATGTTATGCGTACCAGGCGGTGGAGAGCATGGAACAGCTGGTGTTTGTCAGTCAGTCTGACAACTCGCGCGTCGTGAAGCACCGCGCTCGAGATGCCGTGCTGTCGTTCGGTGAGTTCTCCAATGCGTGCTTCAATGTGTTGAGGGTAAAGCAAACACATCATGTCTCGAAAGACTGGGCGATGAAATCATTTGAAGCAGCTGGATTACCAATTACCCGTTACTAATATCCTGCATTCCTTAAAATGTCCATGTGAAGTTTGTGCTCATTACAGTATGGGTCAGACAGATGACAAAGTAGTTCACGCAGTTTCATGGTGTTGTGTTTCAGGAGAAGAAGGCCAGAGGGCGCTGTCACAATCGGAACTAACGGCCAATGGATTCCAAGGAGTGTCTGTTCAGCTGTGACAGCTTCCATCATAACGTGCAATGCAACGTTATGACATCTACACTCCTCCATGGACCAACCCACGTCAATTTTCAAATCACACTTTTGATATCTGCAATAATACATAACCTTGCAGGCAGTACATAAGTTCTTTTGTAAAAAAAAAAATATTAAAGTTATTAGTCAGTATTTTCCAAAAATTCTAACTACGAGCAAATAAGGTCAAAGGTGAAGGTGCTGTTTGTTGTTTTTGTCTTTCCACTTTTGTATCTAGTCGAGGTAATGGTTGTTAATATCATGTCGTGTAATCCATATTGATGGTCCATACTATCTCGTCAGCACAATCTGTACAAAGTGGAGATGAAGGGGTCTAAATATGTGGGCAGGTATATTACAATATTATCCTTAGTAGGACCGGAAGGGTTATGGCAGCACCCAGAAGCCTTGTTATTCAATAAATTAACAAATGAGTAATTTTTCTTGATAAATTAAGTGGTTATTGCAATATCTGATCCTTTCAAGCATTATACTATTTGAAAACTTTTTAGTGGACCATGGTGCACTAGTTCAGGGAGAATATGTAGTCATAATAATGAAACCAGCCTTAGTCAAGTCCAATGAATTGTTAAATAAATGAACCTGTACTTAAATTGGTCTGAAGTATAAGGCTTCCTGGGTGATTTTATGAGCCATGCATGGATTCTGAAGGCGTTATTGCAATTGTGAATTTAAGTATTGCGTTTCCTTTGCATTTCAAGTCGCCAGGTGAGGTGGCTTAATGACAGGTAGCCATTGTTACAGTTATCAGTATTTTGTTACTCATAAAAATAAGTATATTTTTTGGATGTTGTTAAATGTTGTTGCAAGATGAATGTTGCACTTGGAGAGCATCGTTTCCATGGAAGATGGCCAAGTATTCAGCATAAACTGCCTCTGTGTGCCAAATGTATGTATTTATTATTTCCATGTGAGTTTCAAGGATGTGAAATTCGTTCAGCATCTAACACTGAACAAGGTTTTGTTTTATTTTATTAATCTACCTTCACATTGATTTGAGCTGCACTTTGAGTTGCGTGTTGTAGGAAGTCTTGCCAGGCCTAAGTTTAGTTTCATGTTACCATGTCACGTTTTTCATCTCTCATCGTCATTTCATTCATTCTTGTGTTGAGCCCAACTTGTTTTAGTTATTTACATTTGCAAGGAATAAAGACATGGTATGATTGCTCGTGTTGTTTTCCTGCGGGCTAAACTGATATGCTGTTATTTTTAAATCCTACATGGAATGGGGAAATTTGAAGTTTTGACCGACTGACCACACAGATACATTATCTAGAGTTCCGAGCAAATGGTATGATTGTATACACAGTAATCGGGTCGTTTCAATCCCCACTCGGTCAGACAGGTGTCAACTTCTGACCTGCTGGACATTATACAAGGGGACGATATATACGTGTACATCAGTGGATGGTCAAGACATCACAAACAAAAACACCTTGTAATGTAACAGAACTTTATCGATCAACAAAATATATTTTGGGGGGGGGGGGGGACAGAGGATGTGGAATTGAATGACAAAGTGTCCATGAGTTGCCCTCTTCTACCTGGGTTCTATCACCTGTACACTGATTAAAGACTCAACAGAACTAACAACAGTTTTCGCCGGATAATGCGTCCTAATTTGATTATCCCAGTGATGGATGAAGTAATATGTACATGTACATCGTGATGACGTCACAGGACAAAACACGTCATAAGATTACCTGGCGAGTATTGAATAAAATGACATAAAACCCGTTATGATGTCAAATCTACACTCCTGTCCGGAGCAGAAGGCATTCATGCTACAATTTCAGCAGATGCACACCAAGTGTATTAACAGCACAGCTGTGCAGAATGTTATAAAACTGATCTAATAAAAACCAAACACAGGCCAGGAAGGTCGCATGAATGTCCATTAAGATGGATATCTTTCAAGCAGGCTGTATCATCACTCAAGATGAACATTCAGACAAAAGGCAACTCAGAAACCATAAAACAAAAGTTTCATGTGAGGAGAACTTACAACAGCCACTATCAGAACCCACACTGAAAGACTAAGACTTCCATGTGATACCAATGAGCCAGGAAGCCTGTGTATGGTAGCTGTTTGATGGTATAAGGCTGAGAGGATTCTGGCTTGCTACTTTCTGATAAAAAAAACTTGTGCGCATCATTCAGATAGTAATTATAACCAGAATTTATTATCAGAGTGACCCCACCAGTATTTACCTAGAACCATGCCAACTGCCAGCTACTGTAGGCAAGGTTCAGCTATATCACGTTTCATTAACAGGACCAAGTCAACATTGACCACATAATATCATGTTAATATCACAGGTTGGGTACACCTCAATGTTCCCTAAACAATTTGTTCATGACGTGAAAAGTCTTCGGCTACTATAATCACCTCAGCGAGGGTCGGGTAGTGTGCACAACCGATAGAGGTCGGTCGTGAAACCACTCGTTATCATCATGATAAAAATCACGTCATTGTGATAAAGATCACATACATTGTCATCATGATAAAATTCATGATGACAATTATCATGAATATCAATTTTAACAGTTATCATTATAGCTTGGTATATTATACATATACACATAGATGCACAGAATGGTGTCATTTACAGGTAACCTATGTACACGCTGAGGGCTGGTTATGCTGACGGGGTGGGGCTGGTTATGATGACGGGGGCAAGGCAGGGAGCGGCATTAGCTGGTGTAGATGGTGTCTGGAGGCGGGGCTTTCCTTGCAGTGGGCGTAGGCATGTTGTTATAAACCCATGAATCGCCAACTTGGTGGAAATACTGCAACAACAACAATAATGATAGTCTAAAGCGGTAGTCAGTAATGCTAGAGTGATTATATTAACGAGAAAACAACACATCCAAAACAATGATTATCACAATATAAGACAAGGTTAGCGTTGTGAAAACGATAAATATGTCAATATAACTTGATTGCTTCTACCTTGGTGGGGAACGAAGTATTGGTTTCCTTCCTATGCCTCTCGCCTTGTCGCTGACGTTCCTCCAGCTGAAAGCAGCATCACCAAGTTGGTATAGCAAAGACGTTATACAAAGGGGACCGTTAGTGGATCCAAGAGGGGAATGTTGAGGTACTAACAAAGCGTTTATGGTGAGTGGCCGCCTCGATGTCCCCTTTCTGCAGGTTGTCTGTCACATGCTGCCAGAGTTTACGAGACTCAAAATCACCCTGGAGATGAAGGGGGCGCACTCGCTTGCGGAGGCTGCCGAGTTTGCTGGTATCAATCGAGCGAGTTTGCTCCTGGAGAAGAGAAATACACAGAGCTACGGTTAATAACGTGGATGGGATATTGATTGTAGTGAAAGGTTCAATATCCCCAGAGCTGTCTGTGTTAGATAAACCCCACCCAGAGCTGTCTGTGTTAGATAAACCCCCCACAGAGCTGTCTGTGTTAGATAAACCCCTACCAGAGCTGTTTGTGTTAGATAAACCCCACCCAGAGCTGTCTGTGTTAGATAAACCCCACCCAGAGCTGTCTGTGTTAGATAAACCCCCCACAGAGCTGTCTGTGTTAGATAAACCCCTACCAGAGCTGTTTGTGTTAGATAAACCCCACCCAGAGCTGTTTGTGTTAGATAAACCCCACCCAGAGCTGTTTGTGTTAGATAACCCCCCCCCCCACAGAGCTGTCTGTGTTAGATAAACCCCCCACAGAGCTGTCTGTGTTAGATAAACCCCACCCAGAGCTGTTTGTGTTAGATAAACCCCACCCAGAGCTGTTTGTGTTAGATAAACCCCACCCAGAGCTGCTTGTGTTAGATAAACCCCCCACAGAGCTGTCTGTGTTAGATAAACCCCACCCAGAGCTGTCTGTGTTAGATAAACCCCACCCAGAGCTGCCTGTGTTAGATAAACCCCACCCAGAGCTGTCTTAGTTAGATTAACCCCACCCAGAGCTGTCTGTGTTAATTAAACCACCCACAGAGCTGTCTGTGTTAATTAAACCACCCACAGAGCTGTCTGTGTTAATTAAACCACCCACAGAGCTGTCTTAGTTAGATTAACCCCACCCAGAGCTGCCTGTGTTAGATAAACCCCCCACAGAGCTGTCTGTGTTAGATAAACCACATCCAGAGCTGTCTTTGTTAGATAAACCCCACCCAGAGCTGTCTGTGTTAATTAAACCCCTCACAGAGCTCTCTGTGTTAATTAAACCACCCACAGAGCTCTCTGTGTTAGATAAACCGCATCCAAGGATTACATCATAAAATTATCCAAAAATCATTTTGCAGGATAATTACATTTGCATAGGTGAATTCCATCTCGCCGTTCCACTCTCCAGCCACTCGACACACGATGTCACCTGATGGATTCTTCACCTCAGAACTCACTTTGTGTAGCTTGCCACCGTAAAAAGGCTGCAACAGATACAACACACCGTCTGCTATGGGCTGCAGGTTTCACATTCAACCGTCAAACATGGTCACAAACATGAGAGGATACTTATCAAACATGGTCACAAACACGAGAGGATATTTATCAAACACGGTCACAAACACGAGAGGATACTTATCAAACATGGTCACAAACACGAGATGATACTTATCAAACATGGTCACAAACACGAGGATACTTATCAAACATGGTCACAAACACGAGAGGATACTTATCAAACATGGTCACAAACACAAGAGGATACTTATCAAACATGGTCACAAACATGAGAGGATACGAATCAAGAATCCTTTGAATCAACTGAACAACAAATCCTTTTTCTCTCAGGAAACAACCCACAGCTTCACAGGAAGCCTGGAGCCTGTGTTGGCAGCAGCTGTACCAGACCAGATACACCGTGATGGAGCCTACCTTGGTGTGGAATGTTACGGCAGCTGAGTAGCCTGTTGTCGGGGAGCTGATGGTGACCCTGTCTCCGAGCTCCACCCAGGGGATGGTGAGGATGGAGCGGGCATACGCGCTAGGCAGTGAGAACTCGTAATCCTCTGACAAGCCCAGCAGCTGTAACCGCACTGACAACACAAACACACAGTGATAGGGGAGATGACGAGCCATACAGAGATAGACAAGATTCAACTAGTTCTGTGTAAGATAAGAAATGGAAGGTGTGGAGATTTTGTACGGCTCAGAGGGATGCTAATGGCAGTGGTGGGGTTTTACGTCACTTTCACAACGAGGTGATATCGCGACGGTGATGGATGAGGATGATTGTGATGCTTGGACAGCTCCCCTTAAGTGCCAGCACCCACTTGGCACAAACCCAGTGCCCAGAACGGGCTTCAAAACCCATGCTGCTTGGATGAAGGTAGAGGGAAGTTATTGGGGAGAAGAGTGGGGGAAGTGAACAGAGAGATAAACAGGTCTCACCTTTTCCAACCATGACCACACCTATGGACATGCCCATGAATTTAGACTTAGTCCATATTGATGCGTTCATACACATCTGTTTCTCAGGACATTCAAAGTAAAAGGCTGATACTGAAAGGAACATCAAGGTCACATAAAGGTCACATAAAGGTCAGGTGAATGACATCACATGATACAAGAGATTGAGACTACAGGGGGAATGTTAAAACAGGGGAATGTAATTTAATAAGCAGGTGGACAAAACTTACTAGGAGGGTGATGGGAAACCTGTTCAGCACAGTAATACATGTTGGTTTCTTCCGACCTCTGACCCTGACCTATATTGTTTGATGATGATTGGCTGGCAGGCAGAGACCAAGAACAATGGAATGTCTCCCCAATTATAGGATTATACGGCTTCTTTGCAATCGACCCCTGTTGGAAACACAAACGGAACTCAATCACGGATCAGCTATGAACTTGAGGTCGGCTTGTGATTGGTCAAGTAGAAAGGTGAGAGAAGTTACCTTTCGACCAACATGGAAGGAGGTTAGGTACCACTCGACGACGGCCATCATCCTCGCCTCCGCATCTAACTGCTCACCGATCCTACCACACATACGCATGAAAAACCAGTCAGAGGTCAGGTTGTACTGTGATAGATGGACGATTGTGGTGGTCCGTTTCAATGCTAGTAGTAGCCACAGCAGGGGGAATACAGTGTTCACATCAGGTGTCTATCCTACAATGCTACACATAGGTCTGATAGCACTAATAGCACCCAGTGCTGCCCAATAGATACTTGGTGAATGCTTATATCACTGACGACCGATTGGCTTATTTCTCTCAAACAAACACCTACTTGAGGAAGATATCCGGGTGGGCCATGCAGTCTGCGAACAGCTCCAGGAGGGAGCGACGCTCAAGGATAAACGTGGGCAAGACCACCTGAAACACAAACACGACTCACGTCAACATTCCCAATATGCAAATCAGATCACCTGTAATTTGCATGTTTATGAATGACTTGTACCTTGGTGAGGTCCATGCCCAGTTTGAGTTGAGAGAGGAGGTGGAGAATGATACTTTTGTGCTCCTCCACCCGGCCCAGATCTGTGTCAGTGTACTCCTTCTCATCCTCCATCTCATCTGCATGATTTATGCTGACCTCTGCATGCATAAATTTTGTAAATTACTTTGGGTGTCCACATTATAAGCGACTTTATAACACAGAACAGCACATGTGGTCAAACAGAGGCTTAATCGTATCAAGTGACATAATTTAAGATTAAAAGAACACAAGGTGATACACAGAAATGATGGCAAGTTGGCCCACCTAAGCAGCTTGTGGCTGACTCGGCTGCGGTGACGGATGAAGCAGAAACAAAGCTCTCTGCTGGGGAGACTGGTGCAGTCAGTTGTGAATGTAGTCTGAACATCACAGTGCAAGTCAAACGTTTAACACAACACCTGTAGCAGTCTCTACACAGGTGGGGTCACTCTTGCAATATATAAAAGACATTAAACCTATAGTTTATCCACTGATAAAGTTTGCACTGTGCATCCATAAGCAGTTTTTATTGTAATGGTTTAGATGTGATGTGTAAGCAGGGTGGGCTGTGTGGTACGGTGGCTGGTGTGGTACAGAGGCTGGTGCCGTGTCACAGCTGGTGGATGAGATCATAACAACACTCGACTCCATCGCCACTCACCCTGAATCCTGCTTCCGATCCAACCACTCAATGTTGTTGGCATACGAGTTCTGATTGGCTGCTGCCTGCAACACAATCACCGCGTCTCAATCAGGATCAATAGTGAACGACACCACATGTGATGGACAGGGGACGTTATGATGTCATGTAACGTTATGATATGGGGTTAAACCAGAGCAATACAAACTGCCATAAAGCAGACTTGCACCGAGAGAGGAGTCATCATATATCAAACCCAAATAACATTCAACTTAAAGAATTGTCCTTAGAACCAAAAGTTGTTTGAATATATGAGATTGACAAATATATAATTGTCATCTGTATAAAAAAGAAATATTCCTATCTAAATATAACTGACATTTATTCATTACCAGACCTGTGTACTGCACAGTACAGTCGAGTAAAGGCAGACAACTGTATTTGATGGTGACCTAAATGGTCATCTGCGGGGGTGGAAACTAAAGGTCGCCCACCCGCCAATGGCTACGGAAAACGATTCTTGGCGGGTAGAATTCTCCTAATTATGCGCCCGGATGGCAGCGCCCTGCTCTCTCTGGGTTCATTACTTTCTGGCGACATTGCCAAACATAAAAAGCATGCTTGAGACGTTTGTCTCCATTTTTTTTTGTCCACGCATGCTACCATAAAATACGTGTGTCAACAAGCTTTAGATCAGGTATTCATTAAGTCAGCTTTTTGAGAGGGTAAGCTGAGTAGGCTAACTCAGCCGTATTCACAATAAGAAATTGTATGGTCGACTGAAATTTCCGTTGCT
This sequence comes from Urechis unicinctus, assembly GCA_034190875.2. Lineage (NCBI taxonomy): Eukaryota > Metazoa > Annelida > Polychaeta > Xenopneusta > Urechidae > Urechis > Urechis unicinctus. The sequence goes on from CM067358.1 coordinate 18,026,150, forward strand.
CTTATGAATAAGATGTAAGATCGTGGACTCAGCTAAGATCGCAGACGCAAAGTTGAGACGACTCAAGTTAAGATTCTTCATGAATACGGCCCCAGATAAGCGCAGTTTGTCTACGATAAAATTCACGAATGTCAATATGTGAAAGGTAGCCAAACAGACCTACTTCAGGTTTTATTACAGCAGCTTCCGTCCTTGGTTCGATAGAGCTGAGCAGTTTGAGCTTTGCGTAATAAAGATTTATATTTAGGCATATGGTTATGATATGATTTGGGCCGGTAAAAATTGTGTTTGGCCGGTAACTTTTGGCCGGTAACTAATGGCTGTTAGCTAATTTTGTTAGTTTCCATCCACCCCTGCATCTGGGAACAGGAGATAAGTTGTTGTCTACATCAAGGGCTGCAAAACAATGCTGTACACGAGGTAGAAGTCACACAACACCAGTCGCTAACACCGGAAGTACCATACTATAAATAGATGAGAGATGGCTACCTGTTGTTGCTGGAGTATAGAGAGACATTGCTCAAGGCAGGCCAGCGTGGCAGCGGACGTAGCCTTAAGTAGCAGCATGTCCTACCATCACAAGCACACATTATAGGTCAATAAACGTCATCATACTCGGTGACAGGGCTGATAGACGATGGTTTGCTTGGAGATGGTCAGAACCATGTTAAAGGAATCACGGGATGAAATGAATAATGGCATTGTGGTTTACCTTGTCTAGAGAGCTGATATCCTCCCCTGAGGCGGGCAAGGTCTGAAACATACAGGTGAACATGTACTAACAGCAGTGGTAATATGGGGGGGGGAGCGGTCATAAAGGTATATTTATCTCATTACGAAACGCAATCTCATTGGTCGATGGCGTCATGTGACCCTATGTTTTCGCGCATTAGAACGATGTAAAACATGCGGGATTCCAGTTGGTTTGTAATCACAAAGCCAGTGTTGGAAACTACAACACCCACTTAGAAATTTCTGGCTAACCCTCTGACATATACGCGTGTCGTATGACACATATGCTAAAACACGTCCACCTTTGCTTGTACATAAATAAGCCAGTGATTTTGAACAAGCACCTCAATCTTGGTGGTGAGGCTGTCACAGTGGTCCTGCGCCATGACAACCGCCTCCTTGGCATTGTTTAGAGAGGTGTTGTTTGTGTTGCCTGGTGATGGAGAGAGACTGGAGGAAGAGGTTGCCAGCTGGCTGCTGGCAGCGTGTCGATGATGAGACCTGTTACTAAGACAACACAACCAATAAGTGTTGTCATAGTAATAACATTTGACACCCTGACAATGTAACTTTAAACTACCAATCTAGATTCGAGAAATAATTTTCATGAACAAATACAGAGGAGATTATTCTGCTATATAAGAAGGTTCTATCATGTGTTAGAATTTGTAGTTAGTGGCAGTTAGACAAACCAACAAGTTCACTGAGCAGCCTTATTCTATACTGTACAGTACAGGAGCACAGTACGCCCAGCATCAGAGGTCATGATGCGGACGGGGGGCAGGTGGGTTTACTCTGGCTGGTGTAGTGTGGGGGGTGGGGGCGGGGGAATTGGGTAAAGGGTACAAAAAGCACTTAACTAACCACCACCCCTCACATAAACTTAACATGATGCAGACATGAAGTTAGGATATACTGACACCAAGACCAAATAGGGACAAAGATGTCAGGTTGTGACAGCTCATCGCGTGAAACTCAGATCTCATATTATACATATATACAAAAATGCATGCACATCTATGACAAACACACACACTGTCATACAATCATGCACACAGACAAGCACATTCACATATTCACACACACACACATATAATTGCATACATCTGAACACCCATCACCGAATGAAGACTCCTCATCAGCTCACAAAGACCCTATATACACCGAACCAAGACCCTATATACACCCCACCGAGACCCTACATACACCAGCACCCCTCACCACCTCAACACAGGACCCGACCACAGTTATCTACAAGTGACAACCCAGCCAACTGGCTCAAGTCCACATTACCTCTTGACCACTACAACAGAGCTGCGTTCGTCGGGAGATTTGTTAGATGATTGTGAAGGTTTACGAGTGAGAGATGTTGAAGATACAGAGGCTGGCACTGATGGGGAGTAACACCTGGAAATACAACAACATACACGTCCTCATCATGCTCAAATCTTGGTAGGGTTAATGTATGCAACCATAATGTTATTGGACCTCATAATGAGAGGGAGGTCTTGGGAAAGGTCATGGGTTTGAGGGTGTCAGGGTCATTGACATGATGGCATTAGACAATAAGAAAGGTTTAACGAAGGTATTGGTGGTTTAAATATCGTGATTGGGTGGGCAGCGATCTTCAGCCAGAGTTACAGACATACTGCTTATCCAACATGGATGTAGGGATTGGACAGCCTGGAGATATCTATGCCCCATTCACACTGTTATAGTAATTGCTTGCATCCCAATATAGTCTCAGGCCGGATGGAAATATGTTCTTATAGCCATTAGAAGCAGCTGACTAGATCTGACAGAGTGGTACAGACATACATTGTCATGGTAACCAGCAACACACACCTACCATCAGCAGTAACGGTAAAGTACGACCTACTTGTTTGATGAAACTGAGGTAGCAGTGGACAGACTCTCATTGGAGCTCTGGACGTCCGACTTGCTGGAGGAGATGGGGGGAGGCGGCTGATGAAGCTGCTGCAGCAGGGCTGGCCGACTGTCTCGAGAGATGGGAGGAGCATTCTGGAGAGAGACCAAATTAGAATTCACTAGACTCGTTCAAGCTTGACATATCTTGTGTGTAACCAGCCTACAAGCTAAAGACCCTGATACTTCATAAAACTAACAATACTGACACCAAACATATGACGTCAATTATAAATATGACATTTTTTTTAGGACAAGACACATCTATGACAATGTCTCATAATAAGCTTATTAAAGACAACTAAGTTGTAATAACATTGACAGATACTGACCCTAGACTGACACCTAAGTACTGACCAGGGCTATATTGTCTGTGTGATGTTCAGCCGTGGCTCGCAGTCGATTGACCCAGTGCTGACGCTCCTTAGCATCGAGCGCTTTCAGCTTGTAGACTTCACCATTAGCCAGATTCACTGTGAATGTCTGGGAGTCCTCGTCTGATGGGGATATGACAGCTCCCTGTGTAGACAGTGATATGAGTAGATATCAAAACTACAGAGGGATTTGTGGAGAGGGATGGGGGGTGGGATTTGTGGTGAGGTATGGGGGTGGAATTTTGTGGAGAAGGATGGGGGGGTTGGGATTTGTGGGAGAGGGATGGGGTGGGATATGTTGAGATGGTGGGTGGGATATGTTGAGATGGGGTGGGATTTTTGTGTGTGAGGGAGGGGGGTGGGGTTTTGTGGAGAGGGATGGGGTGGGATATGTGGAGAGGATGGGGGGTGGGATTTGTGGAGAGGGATGGGGGGGGATTTGTGGAGAGGGAGAGGGATGGGGGGGGATTTGTGGAGAGGGATGGGGGTGGGATTTGTGGAGAGGGATGGGGGTGGGAGATGTGGAGAGGGATGGGGGTGGGATTTGTGGAGAGAGGGATGGGGGTGGGATTTGTGGAGAGGGATGGGGGTGGGATTTGTGGAGAGGGGATGGGGGTGGATTTGTGGAGAGGGATGGGGTGGGATTGGTGGAGAGGGGTGGGGGGGGGGATTTGTGGAGGGATGGGGGTGGGATTTGTGGGTGGGCTTTGTGGAGGGATGGGGGTGGGATTTGTGGAGAGGGATGGGGGTGGGATTTGTGGAGAGGGATGGGGGTGGGATTTGTGGAGAGGGATGGGGGTGGGGCTTTGTGGAGCGGGCTGGGGTGGGATTTGTGGCGAGGGATGGGGTGGGATATTGTTGAGAGGGGTGGGGGTGGGATTTGTGGCGAGGGATGGGTGGGGTGGGAGAGATGTGGAGCGCGGTGGGGTGGGATTTGTGGAGAGGGCTGGGGGTGGGATATGTTGAGAGCGCTGGGGGTAGCTTTTTGTGGAGCGGGCTGGGGGTGGGGGCTCTGTTGAGAGAGATGGGGATGGGATTTGTGGAGAGGGATGGGGGTGGGATTGGTGGAGAGGGATGGGGGTGGGTCATATGAGTGTTTGAGGATATGTGTAAGAAGGGTGAATGGCGACAGGTAAGGGCGGTATCAGGGTGAGGTGGTCACAAATGCCTCTAACCAACGAGTACACAGAACATAATGACTTGTCAGCAGGGCAATAAGAGAAGAAGTTGGTTCATACTGCGAGATGCGCCACCGCTCGAGCTCGCTGTGCTTTCCTGTGCTCCTCTCTCTGTCACAGGCAAAAAGGCAGGTAACATCAGTGAGAAATGGGGGATGGATGACATTAACCATACACACATCAGTGAGAAATCAGGGGAAATGGGGGGATGACATTAATGGCCATCAGCGAGAAATGGGGGATGACATTAACCATAGACATAATGGCAGGTAACATCAGTGAGAAATGGGGGATGACGTTAACCAAACACATAATGGCAGGAAACATCAGTGAGAAATGGGGGATGACATTAACCATACACATAATGGCAGGTAACATCAGTGAGAAATGGGGGATGACATTAACCATACACATAAGTGGCAGGTAACATCAGTGAGAAATGGGGGATGACATTAACCATACACATAATGGCAGGTCACATCAGTAAGAAATGGGGTATGACATTAACCATACACCACACACGTGGCCATCAGCAGGATTAGTAGGGTGACAATACCTCAAAGTAGCTGAGGACTCCCGACTCTGGCTCGAGGACGAACCAGCGATATTGCCATCCCTTCACAACGTTGGTGTATTTGTAGAGGATGCCTTCCAGCGGCTGCCTACACACAAACACACGGACACAAGCCATCACAAACACACGCCATCACAAACACACGCCATAAAACAGAACACCGTGATAAGCATGGGAACAGCCCAGGTGAAGATGAAGACTATTGAGGTTCGGCTTGGCGTGCCAAGTGTATTGTTTGAAATTGAAATATGATCCAGGTAAACCACTGTGTATGGGTACTCTTGTTTCACCCAATAGATATGATAACATGGGATGATTCATACAGATGGTGCAACATGTGTGACAGCCTGCTTCATTGTTTACCTCCACTCTAGCGTAAATATTGACACAATCAAGTCATTCAACAAAACTGAACAGAATGTCATATTGATCATCATAATACATGACATCAGAATGATCTGATACTGTGGACGATGTAGGGTTTATCGGCACATCGACACCAGTGTGTTGTACAAAAGTGTTCCTACAAAAGTGGGATGAATATAAGATAAGATAAGAATGACCTGATTGAGCAGCCACTTTCTAGGATAGATTGAAAAAAAGAGGGAATACAAATGGCTGATGATGAAAAAGATAAAAAAATGCAAACAATTATCCTGGGATCATGTCACTTCAAGCCGATTGTCAGGACCAGGTAATTCCAGCCTCTCGTCTGGGCAAAATCCAGGACAAAGGGGTCTGTTGTTGATATGGCTCTAGGACCACTCTACTCATCCACGGGGATCCCATTGACCACTGACCCGAGTGGCAACCCACGGCAAACAGTTTGCCCCCTATTTACATTATTAATCGCTTGTTAAGCCATGAAGGAGGATACAGTTGGCCTGTTCTATCCCCGGGCCCACAGGGGGTCCCAGTGGACACGCCCCCAACACATCATCACATGAGGGCCACGCCTACCTAGCGTCACGTGCCCACTATGTTTTAACCACACACAAAACCACACAAAAACTGTCAGTAACCACCAGTAGATGTGATAAAACCACAAATAGACTGCACGCGACCTTGCAGCCATACAATTACATGGGTACAATCCAGACGATCGGGCGACTTAAATGAGAATCGTGGCGAATGGAGCTTCAATAGAGACATAAATACATCCACACTTATACTCGTCCGATGCTACCATGTAAGACATCAAGATCCGCACGCACATCGGTACCTAACGAGCGGCCGCTCTCAGTGTCAGCTGACACTAGTTGAGATATCACCAGACCCTATGTCCGCCCTACCTCTCATAGTCCTCGTCATCCGACTCCATCGCTCCACCCGTGACCTCCCCTGACCTCACACGGGACACTCGGCCCATCTCTGACGCTTTACGCGGTTTCTTCATCGCCGACTTGGTCTTCTCCGACATGGCTGTCACGGTGTCTTTCAGATTCGAGTTGATCTTTTGCCACTTAGTAGGTCTCTTCCCGGCTAGATCGTCCTCCATGGCGCACTCAGTGACCCGAACCCGTGTAGCCGAGATTATGTCAGGGTAAGGAAATGGACACCGCTGTGACAGCTGCTGAAAGCGTCACAATAATGACTGTTATAGTATCTGAGAGATCCGAGTGGTCTTCCCAGGCGATCCAAGGGCGTAAGTTGACGCCCGATGTTAAGCAAGTCCAAGTCAGAGGGTGTTATCCACTACGATCAGACGACAGAGGTATAGCGACTTCCACGTGTCTAACAACTATCAATTCTGAGTTACCGCCACGCAGCCTGACTTATAGCGTTTCTTCGGAAACAATCAGCGCCAATGGATCTGCTAAATCAAGACTCCTTGGTCAGTTGAAAATTGAATCGATAGCGCGCCATCTGTTGGACTTGGCCGCGGGTGCATGCGAGTAGACATGCCGAGATATCGCATAGATCCTTTTGCAGCCCGATCCTTAACGTTATAGAACACATCACGAGCCAAATGTTCACATCGTAGGCGACGCATGCGCATCCAGATCTTCTGAGATAGACCCAAATGAAACGAAACTAATCAGGAGACGCCCACTGTTACGTAAGCCGGCAACCATCTCGTCCAATATTGAAGTTGTAGTCGAGATAACGTCACTTATGATTCATAACAAGAGTGGACACAGCCGTCAACAGAACGCCTCACGCACACTCCACACGCGGAGACTCCATGTCTGCCTGATCCAGAGAACAGTTCCCGATCACCAGGAAGTGAGGATAGCTCAGGGAACAGAACTACCCTGTTCGACATCTCGCGGGAAGCAGACGGGAACTTGTCGAGAGGCGTCGAAGAGCATGTGTAACAGACGAAATGTTCACTGCTTACTTTACACAAACGTCATCACCCCGCGTACAACGAGCCGTAAACATCCGCCATCTACTTATTTCAGCTTCGCTCTCATGTATATTACAGCAGCACACCACGCCACTTGACATGGAAGTAGAGCAAACATTGAAAACAAGGAAAAAATATCCAAGTTGACGAAATTGATGAGGTTGGCTCGATGCAGTAACGATATTATGTCGCTGAAGCTCACTGGGTCGCTGTCATATCGTCAGAAAACAACTCCCCCGTTGACAGTGATCAAAGGCCGTGCGAATTGAACTGTCGATCGTCGCATATCAATCCTAATACCAATCAATCATTGATAAGGAATTAGCTTAGGTCCCGAGTTGACACACTGATCACGTCACCTCAATTCTGTCACTATCAAACCAGACACCTCCCGACGAACCCGGCAACATCCAACAACTATAGCGGACTGCTAATAGTAATTAAGTCTCGGAGTGGGCGCTATTCGCATGAGGCTGGCGTAGTAGTCCAGGATACAGACGTCAGACACCGGGATGCGCACACGGAGTGAACATGTCAGCCGACACGCTTACAATGCGGATTAAAGTCCACTCGGTTGTGGGCGCTAATGTAGCCCAGAGCCACTGAAGAACCGATTGTTGAGTTACCCAGTGGCAGGACTGAGTGGTGGGGACGGTTTACGTCCACGACCGGAACAACTCGTACAAGGCGAGCTGGGACCGAGTCCGGACATTGTTAGTGGTCCACGGACAGTTTCAGTGTGAACTCCGCCATGACAGCTGTACATGCCAGGGAGTAGCTGCGTCAAGGCAACTGCATGACGTCGGCATTAATAGAGTCACTTAGTTGTACGTCATAATTGCGCCAATAAACACATAACTTCAGGATAACAGCTTAATGGTAACTCAATACCACAGAAGACCAGTGCCGCAACAGCTGTACGTCACGGAAGACCAGTGTCACAACAGCTGTACGCCACGGAAGACGTGTCACAACAGCTGTACGCCACGGAAGACTAGCGTCACAACAGCTGTACGTCACGGAAGACCAGTGCCACAACAGCTGTACGTCACGGAAGACGTGTCACAACAGCTGTACGTCACGGAAGACCAGTGCCACAACAGCTGTACGTCACGGAAGACCAGTGTCACGACATCCTCGTATATCATCAACCAATTAACCGAGCTTGTATTCCCACAGGTAAGCATAAATTGTGAAAGGTAACCTGTAAATGACCCTCAACACCCATACGTTCTTTTACCCTTGTGCTGTATTCAACATATAATACAAATCCCAACACTTCGTATTCGGTATCAATTTACAAAACAATTAGAGAACGTTGCCATGGAAGTGAGGGGAAGGGGTGACTCCGTTGTGTTGGCAACAAAAACTTACCACGGCGGTAACACGTGCGCGTAATCCACATGCTTCCACCAATCAACGAGTAGTCCTGGTACAAAATGGCGGTTACCATAGCGACCATACCCGACATGACAACTGTCATAACGACCTAACCCAAAATGGCTGTCACCATAGCTACCCAGCGCGAACTGCTCGTCACCATAGTGACAGACGGAGTGGTTACGGCGGTTGTTCATATGCCGGCAACAGTCCGTTCGGGTCGGTCCCTCAAGGTCGTACTCCGATGGTAATGAACCTCTCGTGGGTCTTTCCGGGGGGAACACAAAATAGTCCGGGCGTTTAGGACTTCCGGTCGAGCTAGTGCCGTCGCTATGCGTTGATGGCCATGGTGAGGCAGTTTCCGTTAGATGCGGCTTCATAGCTTATTGATTGTCAAGTGAAAATGGGTTCCACAGAAAATGTTTCAAATGAACTTGTGGCTCACAGAATTCGGATCAATGAGTCGTGGTACTGCGGTCGGAGGTTTTGCGCGGGCGGCTTCATGCCTCGACTGCCGATTGACACGGATGGTGGTCGTTTGAAGAAAGGTGTGGCTAATGATAGATAGTTGACACAAAGTACTGCAGGGTGTCTATATAAAGTTGTAATGGAATGATACACAGGGCTACACAGTAATGCAACACGCGCGGCCCGTGTTCGAAGTAATGGTTTATGTCGCCATCGAATGCGTATTCATTGTTTTTGAAAGCGAATCCACGGTTATATTCCCATGGTAAGCAGGTCCATAGTAGCCAATTCCGAGGTAACTCCTGTCTTAGGTTAAGTGGCCCCTGGCATCAGTTACATTTGCCCAGGCAGCATCAGTCGATCAAGCCCTCGGTTTAAGGTAGGGTTAATTTTTCAGTCAGACTTGCAGCTCAACAGTTGGTATGTGAGGTTGACAATGCCTCTGCCTGGTTCCTGTCTGTACGATTGATCCGTCAGACAGCAATATATCAAGCGCATTGCATAATGGGAATCATGCAGGCCGCATGCGTTATATAGACCACAGTAACAAGTCCATCTGTGGATCTGACGAGGGTTGCAGGTTTGTACAGGGAACTGTGTCAATTATTTCCGTCACAAATGCTGTCTAAACATGGCGAAATCAGAGCTGATGATGTCATGCCAAAGAACGCTATGACTGCACCTCCAGAAACGCTGCTTGGACGGGATGGTGTGTAGCATCAGCCAGAAAAATCCCAGTCAATGTGCAGTTTCGAGTAGCTGTCCTCATCAATTGATTGATTACCTTGCCGTGAGGCGATGAGATGCTCTCACTATACAGCGAGACTCGCCAGCCTCCCCCGCCGTTGTGGCACCAGCATATCGCTCACTCACTCGACATTGACGTTATGTCGTCTGCGATGGAAACTGGCGGTCTGTTTTTCCGAGGACATGATCGCAAGATGTCGCCAGCAGCACACTGATCATAACAGGTCATGGTCATAACGTAACTAGATCTGCCCCCAATCAGTAGCTTGGTAATGCCTGCTCTTGACAGATGCATGGGCTTGACCGCTAGACCATTATGGTTGGTATCATCATGATCAGACACTCAATGTATGTTAAAGGGAGGGTCGACAACAGGTCTCATCTCATGGTTAACTTGACAAACTACCCTCCAATTGAACAGCACAGGACAAATTTAATGCTTTACAAACAACTTGGTCAAGGACACTCCACATGGCTTATTAGAGATCAGCTGGTCAAGATTAACTTGAAACGTTGAAAATTTTCTCTACGAAAATGATAGTTTGGTGTGTGTAATGGTGATTGAATGCATTGAAAAATCGATGGTAGATCTCGGACTGAACCATCAGCTCTAAGAAGAGTCTTTCAGAGCAACCCTGGTTCAGTTTCTGCGGTCTGTTTCTCACCTTTACCTCTTTAGATAATCAAGCTGATGTCCAGTCGTAATGGCCAACTGGAATCCCTCTCTACCTTAACAGTCTAATCACTGGCACACCCTCACTGTCATAATGTAGGCAGTTGATTCATTGCATTCAACTCATTCATCAAGGATTTTCTGCGTCAGAATATTCGCCAGTGTTATATGTTATTCCTGCCAAAAAGTTACCTACAAGCCACAAAGCAGATTGCAGGGGATGTCCATTTCCTGTTTAATGCTGGCTATAAGAAGAGCCAATGCTTTAGAGATAAGCAGGGTGAATGACTCTACTATAAGTGAAAGCAAATGCAATCAAGCTTTAGAGGAAACTTAACAGTGATAATGATACACCAAACTTACCACTATCTTGAATCACTCTAATTAGTTGAGCAGATTTGGGCCATTAGCTCATAGGAATTACATAAGCATGTAATAAACAAAGGTCAAATTAACGTTACATCAAACAAATAATTGTAAACTATACAAAATTTTAAACTTGATTTTCATTTAATTTCACGCTTCTTACCCCATATCCCTTAGTTGCATTGCTATTAAGCTATTGTCTGTTAACAAATCAAATATACAAATGGAGACTTATATTGCCTATATTTTATAGAGTGACATAGACAGTTATAAGCTAGGCTTGTCTACAACTGTCAGATATGCCCCGTGCCAGACAGCACATGAAGACATCATGGAATGGTCTTCAGGTCATGTCTACAAGCCATCAAATGCAGAGGTTATTCTATGAATTTACCGACATCCCTCTGCCATCCCGTGCATGCTAAACATCCACTCGGTGCATCCCCAAAACCGTTACAACCTACCTCAGTGCTCTGACGTTCACCATCCTAGCAAACATGAACATAAGACTCAATGCCAAACACACCGATCAGTGTACATATATTGAGGGTGCTAGTCGCACCCATGACAAGCCCTAAACTTTGATTCCTGCCAACTTACATTCCCGGATGTGCAATCCCCCCACTCCCACACACAAAACACCATTCACACGGTGTTTTATGACAATACAAAACTTAACAGTATCAACTGCCACTGAAAGGGGGTGTTTTAAAACTTAAATGTGAAGGTGCATGGGCATATTTATATACCTGAACTTATATAGGTTTCTCTTGTACCTGAAAAGTAACCAGGATATCAGAAACAAAATATTGTTTAATGAGACGGAAAAGAGGGGCACAGCTAACCACTTGTTTTCACATGCCCTCCAACACTTGAATACAAATAATACAAACCTCATAAGAAGTTTCTCTTCTTTCGCTTCAAATTCCTGCAATCATATAGGTAACTCATCAGATACAAGATTTTTTAAAACACGCATTTTTCAACTATAAATAGGTAAACATTCAATGAGGACATTTAAGATTTTTGAATTATATTAGACACTGTAATATATGATTAGGAAGGTGGATCTCAGGGTATGACTTTGAGCTCAAGTCATATGTAAATGTAATAAGAGGTCAGGATGGAAGGCAAATAATGTATAACTAAACTGTAGAAATGCCACTGGTTACCAGGTACAGGCCTACCAACACAGCCACCATGAATTTCAACCCAATAAAAATCAAGATTTTGTCAATTTGATGGACATTGTTTGTCACTGGACAAAATCATCTTCAACTGCCCCCTTTTGTAATTTAATCACCCCCAACACCACCCCCCCCCCTCCCCCCTATGGCTGACATCAGTTGTAACATGCAGCATTTGTAATCCGAATATTTTGCTTTGTACTCGAACCATTAACTCATATCTGTCATCACAATTGTAATTTCAACAGCACTGTTGCCTCATCTCTCTAGAATGTTAATTCTTATCCAAATCATACAAAATGACTTCTTCCCTACCAAAAACTATTGGGTGTGGGTTGAATTAACGTCAAGTATTACTCCACAACTTTGGATGCCGGAATGGAACCAATGTAACATAGTCTAGCATCAGATTCAGAATCAGATGCGATGTGGTCAAAAAATCTTTTCCCCAACATAAGTGCATAGCCTACCTAACAGTGTTATTATAGGTACATAGATGTTATTATGATTTATCTCGCAAACTTAACTAAGGTACTACATACGTAACAGTGGTATACCACAGCCAGAAATCAGACCAGTACCAGCATGATTACTATTGTTACATTGTTTTGACAATTGACCGAGTTTTGACACCGAAGAACACGACAGAACCTCAAACTGCAATTTTGAAAACGTAATTACCTTCGCTCGCTGAAGAACAGCGATGACTTTCTTCTTTTCTTCCTCGGACAATAAGGATAAATCCGGCCCATTCTCCTGTGAAGCCATCCTAAACACCTTCCTCACGAGTAAGCTGCAGCTGCCGCACAACAATCTACTGTTGTTAAAATACTTCCGCTGGGGTCAAGGCCGAGAGGGTGTCATTGCTTCACACGCAAAACGTCGAAAATCACAGCGAAATTTCCATTATGATGAACATCATATCATAACGTTACCCTTCGCCTTAGCTACACCCATCCACAGAGTACTTGGTACTGGAGTATCGTGATTTTACGATAGATGGTGGTGCTTGTTCATAATGTCAATAACACATCAAAATCACACTCACCCACTCTAGGAGGCTAGCCCCTGGAAATGTCGTCGTTGCCTCGCATGTACCACAGCCATCCACTTATCATTAGTGAATATATATATATATATATATATATATATATATATATATATATATATATATATATATATATATATATATATATATATATATATATATATATATATATATATATAATAATAAGTCGATATATATGTAATATATATATATATATATATATATATATATATTTATATATACATATATATATATTTACGCATACATACGAATATGTTTACACTATCTGTTAATGTCCCTTCCTTGTACCAATAACCATTGTCATGTATATCAGTTATAGCAGATATTGTACGTTACATCGTATAAATCTATCTTCGTCATCTATTTAAGTCCACGGTAGCGGTACAAAGGCAGTTTCGTCGTTCTTTCGTTATCAAAAGTTGTGTTTGTTTAATAAATATGACAATAATCAATCCTTCGTTTGATTATTTTTTGCTCTTGGGTGGTATGCTGTTATGTCTGGTGTACGTGTAAACCAACAGGACAGCTTAGGATTGGTTCTGCTCACTGAAAGCCACTTCACTGTCCCTTCCATCTACCGACTGCTGAAATTCTGCTAATATGATCACACATGCACCCCCTGGTGGCCAGCTTAATAAAAAAAATCATGTTGTAGTGCTCAAATAACATACGAGGGAACAAGCGAGTCGTGAACTTCAGCTCCCATTAAGCGCGATGTGCATAAAAGTTTGTACACACCGTAACCGTCGTGACTATTTCGTGACGTCACTGATTGGCGCAGGCGATGTTATTAGTGCTGTACAACGTCAATTGTGGATTGGCTGATGACTACACTGCACTACAGACCGGATAGTAGACAATCTTTCACACCTACCGATCCCCAAAATCTATATAGCGGTGATTTTGATTGACAAAATATATTAAAACCTATTTCCTGTCAAAACAATTATTTTGCGAATGAATATTCAAAAGGATTTGATATAACATGTAGCATTAGGCGGCAGTTTTGCCTAACATGTAAAAACGTATCATTCGCTCTTCAACTTTTAACTATTTTGCTCTTTACATTAAAACGTTGGTCCAAATAAATTCAGTCAATTTTGAAGATTACAATATTAACCAATTCTTTGCGTTTATGATTCGAATAATGACATTTTCAGCAGAATTTACTATATTTCAAATATACATATAGGCCCTATATATTTTTTTACGCTCAGAGACAAGCCGCAAAACACATTTTTGGTTGATGTTATCATGGTGTAACAATATTGAGTTTGAAGAAAGCCAAGACGTATCGTTTTATTCCTTAATATTACAGAGATAAACGCCAGGGAACTGACTCAAAAGTTTAAGCACTTTAAGTTCATGGCATACTTAATAAAGTGCCAGGGGTCAACTTAAGCACATGAAATCTATCAAATGAATATAACTAAGTTATGCAGCTTTTAATGAAAATGCGCCTTCTAAGTGAAAAATCCAAAGCAATTTGGCATAATACCGTGAAAGTTCAGGGTCACCAGAGCATCAAGTGACAATTATACATTTTTGTTAATTGTTCGTCAAGAGAAAGAGTTCATTTTTGTATTATTTCGACTAAGTACCTACGTTACTGTGCCATAAGCATGTATAGATTATACCATCATCAAATAAATTAACACACTACAGGTGTACCATAGTTTGGAAAGATCAGCTTTCTCTAGTTAAGATATTGCAGTTTCACGTTGAACGAATGTCGAGAATCTTTCTGAATGTGAACCAGACGATTGATCAATCTTCGTCTTTAAAGAGGCACTATCCCCTATGGCGGTTAAACTATGATATAAATACGCGTTATATAAATTAAATATCACCTGTCGCTCCAGACTCGGTTATGTGATTGCCTCTAGTAACCCACGACTATATCCTAAATCAACTCTGAACGATTAAAAAGTTAAAAATTACACACACACACACACACACACACACACACACACACACACACACACACACACACACACACACACACACACACACACACACACACACATACACACACACACACACACACACACACACACATATATATATGTATATATATATATATATATAATATATATATATATATATATATATATATATATATATATATATATATATATATATATATATATATATATATATATATATATATATATATATATAGATAGAGAGAGAGAGAGAGAGAGAGAGAGAGAGAGAGAGAGAGAGAGAGAGAGAGAGGGGGGGAAGAGAGAGAAGAATTCCATAATTAATGCATTACACACAATCAGTACATATGACACGGTTATGTGAGCTGAACAGCGCTATCGCGGATATAGAATGAAGGTCTCCGTTTAATTACCGTCACTGAAATACTTGCTCACCATTGACGTATTAATATTCAGCATTTGCATCATCGACTGCAAGACTGAATAAAATCAGATAACATACTGCAAAGAAGTGCAACCTTCAGCAACGATTGTGGGACCTTATGATTCATAGATGATTTGTGCATTGGGATCTTGAGACAGTGAATTAAACCAAGGAGTTACATAAAGCTATTGGTTATAAATCCTTGATTAAACGAGCGTTGGCGACATACATTATTATTCAGTTTATGTTTAATTGTTATCTTAGGATTCAACCGCTTCCTTGCTGGTCTACTATCGATGCTAACGTTTATACAGAACCACATCGACCGATGTCCAAATAAGGAAGTCACACATACGACACTGAGCACAATGTACCATTTTGATATCAGATTATTCAGTAATGATGGTTTACCTTCGATTCCAGACGTGAGGAGGTCTCACAAATGTTGAAATCATAAATCATAATGCTATTTCCCTCAGGCGCTGTAAATTACCGTTATGATTGGGTATCATCATGATCAGACCCTTTATTCACAGTATCTGTGCGATTATAATGGCACACAATCATTCCACCTTCTGAACACTCCTACCCAATACAAGTAATGTAAGAGTAGTGTTCAACGACATATCAACCTAAACCAATATATAATCTTAGAAACCAATGCGTCCACCTTGATTAAAGTTTTCAAGGGCCAGAAACAGTTGTAATTGATATATAAATAAAGAGGACCAAATATTAGGATTCAAAAATACAAAGAAAGCTCCATTCCACCGCCACACATGCATCCCCTTTTAATCACCCTGCTAGGTGTGATGTGTGCCATTCATCATCATCAGTGGACGCTGGTGTTTGGTGCTGAGTATCCACAGAGAAAGTCATGACAGGTATAAAAATATAGACTTTATTCATTTCAGCATGAACATAGAAACAGTTGATGAACATCAGATAAACATGAAGTGAGGCACTTAAATCAGGTTTCAGGTTCCTGCTCCTCAAGTTTAAGGATGAAATTCCATTCTTCTGTAAAATGCCAAAGTGAAAAATTTGATAAGTACACTGTAGCAAAAGCAGTGTTTGCATTTAATGGCTCCTCTTCTTAGAGACAGTAACAATTGGGTTTGCTCATTAGTGAGTGTAAAATGGATTTTATTGAGTAGGTGGTACATTGATGGTTCTATTAGGAGAGATGAGTGGATGATAGATACATCACAGACAAAGTGCGCCATTCATTAACAGTAGACATTATTCAATGGCCCAATCTAAAGGGTCATAGAGCCCTCAAATGATGTCACTTTGCCCTAGTAATTGAACCATAAAAGAGAACACCCGCTTCCACCCACCTTGTGATACTGGTTGTACAGACAAGCGAGCCCGTGTAAACAGAGCCATGTCAGCCAGAGGACCTCCAGCTGCTTTGTGCTTCAAGTGAATCGCTTTCAGTTCTGACAGAGGTATGAATCTCTTCATCATACGTTCATATTTCACATCCACCATCATCCATTTGGGTTTCTCCTTAGTTGATGATCTGGACAATAAATAAGGTTTTACAACTGACCCATTTCATTTTCGAAAGTAATTACAATATATAATTTCAGATGAGAGGAGTAATTTTAAGGATCTGTTCTAAGCTTTGATCACTGGGATTTAAGAACCTGTCGTAGTGAGGATCCTTCTTGTCGAACTGTGTGTGGTCGACATAAGCTTCCCTGGCAATCTGAAACGAGCCAAACATACCCCCTAGATTATGAAACAGCAGATGATTTGCAGAGGTTGAGGGTTGTTTACATGATCGAGGTTCATCAAGCTCGTTGATGTCGCTCCAGTCACATGAAAAGTTCTCATTCATGACATGGGTTTTATCGTTGCCTGATTATATATAGATGTTAAAATGAACTAAACTGGGATTCACCAGCTGCCCTTTGTTAACAGTTGATGTGTTTTATACCTCTATGATGTGTTTTATACCTCTATGATGTGTTTTATACCTCTATGATGCCAGCAATGCCAGGTTCCTTGCAATTGCTGTGATAAAAGAATGCAGTCTGTCCTTTCTTCATTCCATCTCTCATAAAATTACGAGCCTACAAAATATTTAGCAAAAGGCCACTTTAAAAAAATCCATGCAACTAAAATTAATTTATCATCAGAATATAATATTCTCTATTTTGGAGCACTTGGTAATTCTCTTACATATATTGGAAAACATCATTATAATATTCTCTATTTTGGAGCACTTGGTTATTCTCTTACATATATTGGAAAACATCACCCGAGGTAAATACAGTAAGAGTGACAAGCAACCAGTCACCTGATAGTTCCGAACACCATCCCAGCAAGCTGTCTGTTTTTCTTCCAACTTGAATCTTCAATTCCAAACTGCATCAAAAAATAAAAGCAAACAACTTGAAAGAATTGGTTTACCACATTTGCATAGGTCGCACCTCACTTTTTGGCCTTGAAATTAGGTCCAAACTTTTGTTTCATGTAATATTACATGGAAAGTGACCATCATTAAGATGTTGTTACTACACCATTGTATCTGGTTAAATAAATTTGTTTTATTCAGTTGCATGCTAGCCTATCATTGGGCAACTGGGGTGGGGGGACCAAATTCAATGCAGCGCTAACTTCCAACATTTATTAGATGCCAGCGTGACAGATTCACTAACGTGGAACTGGTAACACGTCTACCAGCTTCATGCAAAAATAGATTCATGGTGGTGAGAACAAACCTATTATTAGGCAACCACGTTATGGCACAGTGACACAGGAATTTCATGAACATCAGACTTGATTTTGTAAGTCACAGATCTAGCTAACTTTATGGCTGCAGGTAACGGCAATGATCATCATTGATTCTTAAATTCATGGTTCTGTTATTCTGATTTCCACACCGAGTGTATAGATCACCATCCCTCTTTTTGATTCAAAATTTTTCCAAAATGTTGTGACCAATACATAATATGGTAGTTAATACAAACAAAAGAATCCTAGCTCGGCTGTCCTGGTATGTGCTGACCATTAGTGGAAAAATACAGTAAATTTCACGAGGGCATTTGGAATGCCCAACATTACAGCATTACAGACCCTGTTTGCCATATGGTGCATAACATCACATAAGTGATAAAAAACAACTATTCACCCCAAAATATTTTAAACATGTTCACAAAGTTATAACACATTTATACCATTACCTTGACATCGATTCCATTTTCAAATCTACTCTCAGGCTCTGACTTCATAAGCCAGTTAGGGTAGTCCATTGATGGTACAGCCTTACTGTCATTTTTGCCTTTCTTGGCACTCTTTGTGGTCTCTGTTGTGTATAAAAAATGTATATTTCAAACTCATATGTATAACCCATGGTGCAGTATCCAAAACACTTATTAACCTCTAAAGGGATCAACAATTTATTTCTTTGGCATAACAAAAGAGGCATTCTGATAAATGACTATATACTTCCTTTCATTGTGAGTGTCTGCCACAGTGCCATGGTATGGGTTTATCAATAAACCAGCTGTTTGCCATTAAACATTTATTAAAAGGCCAGCTTTGGGATACCCTGTGGGCTTTGAAAATGGGTACCAACTACATCATGGCCATGGGAACCATAGGCAAAGAAACTCCGCCTCTAACAGCGCTGCGCTATTTACTACTATAGAGGTGGCATCAGATCATCAAAACACCAGGGGCGAGTGCCTTGCCTATGGGAACCATCGATTTCAGTGGAGTTGTCACGACCCAATTTGAAATCCAGTCAATTTGAAAACTAAGGGAAGTAAGTGTGTATATGCGTCTAATTCAAGCATTAATTCTTCTAAAATACTAATCATATATCAAAGGTAGCTGTTACCATAAATAAAGCTCTTAAAATGTAAATAATTTATCCTAACCAATCACAATATGCCGATATATATTGCAGAGACTTAAGCCCCAACTTAAAATAATGGTCAAGGCCTGAGATCAAACATCGCTCTGCGAGGCGTGTTAGACAGAGAGCAATGGACTGCTATTGAGATTTATTTATTTCTCTATTGTATTCGTCCTTGGTACGTGACCATTGATCCCTGAAGGCTTCATGAAAATCCATTCATAACTTGTCGGTATATCTTTGCTTACAGACAAACAAACAAAGATGAAAACAATTTTCTACTGGGCGAAGGAAATTTCAGCCTTACGGGTACATCAGCGAGCGCTGTCTGTATTGCCATGCATTGCGATATACTCTGCCGATAATGTTATAAACACGGCATAACAGTTGTACCTGCCAACCCGCCGTCCAATTTTTTAAATGGGTCAACCCAACTTGAAATTTCAAGTTGGGTCAGGAAAATTTTTAAAATTGACCGGATTTCAAGTTGGGTCGTAACAGTTTCACAATTCCAACATGAAATCATATATGATCTATTTTGTCATTGGGTAGTGGGGGGGGGGGGGCTATCACATACACATCCAACAAATATATATATATATATTTAAATGACACAATTTAACGCTTTCCCCAAAAAACATGACAAACGCATTATTTTAAGTATAAAAACATGGGTCATGATCATAAAGTGCCCCCTCCTGAGCAGTATTGTCTATCGATCTGAAAATGTGGGCGATATTCAAGAGTTGTTATTACCCGTAGATGCTTTTCTTTTTGGTGGCATATCTTTGCGCTTGGAAGATAAATTGCCACTGTGAAAAATGAATTTTACTGCCCTGAAAAGTGATTTCTTAAACAGTACACAAGGAAGAGAATAACAGAATATGAACTTCTAGCGCGAAATGTTATTTTACGACACAGTGTTACCATAAAACGTACAAGTTGGAGCATGCGCACTATCAAATTCCATCATGGTGTCGTTTATTTCGTTGCTAATGAAGCGAGCGCTATACAGTTAAGGAGATTTAAACCAACAGTCTGAGGTAACTGTCAGTTAGGTGTTTTTATGCTCTTTTCACTAAATGCGACTGACACTTACCCACGTTCTCGTTGTTAATGTCCAACATAAAACAGTCATAGATTCCTTGAATTGCGCTGACAAATCCACACAGAACGGTGACGCTGAGTGAGTAGCTTACAACTCAGTTCTGATGTGGTCTTTGAAATACTGTAATAAATATTGTATGCTTCTTCGCTTAAAGATAGTAATGTAACGATGGGGGAAAAGGCTTGTGTCATTGCTAACTGCATGACATTGCACAACTCATAGGGATCATAAATTAGTTGTGCATCTTATCAATAATGACAACTTTTGACTTTGTGCAGTAGTTTTTGGAAACTGACTGTAATCACAAATGTACATTAGTCCCACTGGTTTCAAGTGTTTCACTACAGTACATAAACTTCAATGGCGAAACTTCATACCAAGATTTAATTGCAGATTATCTCTATTTTGTGGAGGGCCAGGTATTGTCGTTAAACTGCATCTTAATTCTTTGGTAATGAATCTTAGTTGAGTTCACACATTAGAATACAATAGTTTCTGACTAATTAAACATAAACATCAATATTTTACAGCACCAACGCTCATTTAAAACCTTACCATTGCCACATTACAACATCATGAGACAAAATTAGTTTAGTGACTGTCCTTTGATCCAGTCTCTTTCATGCTGATAAAACGATCGTCATTGCTTTGGATCACTATCCCAAGATCCCAATCCACAACTCGTCTATGAATCATAATGTGCACAATCGTTGGCGATAACAGAATGCTTCTCAAAACATTGACTCAGTGATAGAAATTGAGATATATCCATTCACAAAGGTGCGCTAACTGTCACCATCAAGATTTAACATAATTTTGATCTAGGGAACCAAATGAAACAGTCAAACCAAAGAGATTGTGCGTAGGTCAAAATCTAATTCATTTATATATGGTTGGATATAGTTTTGTACTGGATGACTTTTTGATAAAATATTGAATTGACACATTTATTTCAGGCATAGCAGGCTTAATATCACTGATGAGTTTAAACAACTGAGGTTGAATAACATGTAAGGAGGCACTGGCATTCATGACCAAATACATATTTTTGGTCCTTATTGTATCTAATATTCAATCAAATTAAATTGTGAAGTCCTATGGTCCATTAAACTAAAGTATGAAAGACAATAGTTTAATATTTTGACATAAACTTATGTACTTACCACTGCATTGGTTGTTTGCTGTATGTGGGTTACATCATTTTCAGACAGCAGGGTTAAACTGATATATTGTGAGTCATAAATATTGATTTGATTTGCTCAACTTAACTCCATAAGGTCATGGTTTTGATTTGATGAGCTCTCTCGGCACTGCTGAGATCTTTCAGTGTGATATATCTGAACTTTTTTTTTACTTTTCATGTATGCAAATATATATTTTATTGATGGCTGTAATTGGAATTTGTGGATAATCCAGTTTCTGTCATTTTGTTCAGTTGGGTGTTGGCTGGAGATGGCTGCTATAAGTGCTTTGACCCAACATCATTCTTCCAGTCATCTCAGGTAATTTTACTGTAATCTGACTGAGCAACATATTGTGAATGATTGTGTTTTGTTTTGATCAGGTAATGTCACCATATGTTTATCTTTTTATACAGCACCAGCATTGCCATAGCGATTCCGGTAATGGATACAACCACAAGACCGGCCAGTGCCCTGGCCAGAGGTGTGCGGATCACAGAGTACACTGATAGTAGGGTCAATCCAGATCCAATAGTACTTGAGGAATCTGAGCTACTTTTAGAGGAGTATTTATCGCCAAGAAAACTGGTGAGAATGCATTTGAGCTCATTTTTTTATTTGATTCTCACAACATATGTTTCAAGGACTTGCATGTGAACTCTGTTACTTTTGTTCTAAACCATATACATCATGATATTTGTTAATAAACCATATAACATGATATTTGTTAAACTCTCTCTACCTTGTTTAGCCAGCTATATATTAAGTATGTTAGCTTCAACTTCTCTTAACTCATAGATTGTTATTTGTGATTGCAGCGTGATCTCACAGGGGTTGATAATCTAGAAGAGGTCCATTATCTTGAAATGAGGGTTGACACTCGGGACACAAGTTTGGGCAACTTTGGCAGTCACTTGCCTAACCTCTCACAACTCAAATTATCAAACAGTATCATAATGTCTGTCAGGTAAGAATCTATTTTTATCCCACAAATAAGTGGTAAATATTTGGCTCTGCATTATCCATGATGATGTTTGCTAGAAACTAAAGATCAAAAGTTTTTCAGTACATCTTTTATGTTCTGTAAACTCTATCAACCTTTTATTTAACCATGTGATACTCGATCAGTCGTTTGTTTACACATATGACCACCTGAGAGATAATTTTCTTTGTGTCTTAATAAGTTCATGTTTTCCCCAAGTTACCCCACCCTGACTGGCTGTACAGAGATGTGGGGTCCTGTCTGAGTAACCTGCGTGTGCTGTGGATGGCTCGTTGCGGTGTAGAGGACCTCGATGGTCTCTCCTCCATCACCAACCTACGAGAGCTTTATCTTGCCTACAATGAAATAGCTGACATAAGCCCTTGCAGCATGCTAGAACACTTACAGATATTAGACTTAGAAGGGTCAGTAGCCTTTCTCAACAATGTTGAGGTGTACTCCGTTTCTATAATTCTGATTGCTGATACAATTTGATGCATTGTATCTTAGGGGTTTTAGGTCTTGAAATAAATAAAAATTTGGGTTGTTGGTGTTGTGACAGGAATAATATTGAAGATCTTCCTCAGGTGGAATTCCTGGCGTTATGTCGCTCGTTAACAAACCTGACGCTGGAAGGCAATCCTGTGTGCCTCACGCCTGATCCCAAAGAAACATCTGTTAGTCAATAATATTTGAAATTGGTACTGATGATGTTGAATAAAAAACTTGTTTCGAAGTTGATTATATTCAAAAAACTTCTTGATCATCTTTCATCTGTATCTTTTGTACATTCCAGCTTGAATATAATTACCGCCTAGCTGTGAAGAAATGTGTGCCCCATTTGAAAATACTTGATGATGAACCTTTGGTGGACAGTACAGAGAGCGCCCCCACCAAATCTACTGACATCTCCGTATTTGATCTCGACTGGAAGTTAATTGATGAGATGATGCAGGATGGAACGATTAACGTGTCTGATGACGAGACGATAGAACCCCCAAGTGAGTGTACAACGCACATTAGAGGCACTTCAGTGTCCTTCTGTTCCCCTGTATGCTAGCAGTCTGATGTCTAACATGGATGCAGACTATTTGTGTTGATAATTCAAATCCGCCATTCGATAACTTACAAGCTTGATTGTGGGCTGTTTTGGTTATTGTCCTATTTCTCAAGTGTTGCATAACACATTGTATTATTTGCCCCTTGGGACAGTCTACCATTTGCTATTCTTCTGTCTTGTGACGTATCCAGATCGACCCGTCACGGCTGCCATGAGACCTCCCACCTCTTACAGACCAGGTTCCGCCCTGAAGCCCTACACTAATGCCAACATCAGGCCTCTCTCGTCTAGGCCTTCAAGACGTCCTGTCACAAGGGCCAATCAGAGAGTTCCCACAGCTGCAGGACGACCGGGATCATCAGGATCTGGGGGATCAAGGCCTGGAACAGGGTCAAGGTTACGAGGAGATGAAGAGGGTAAGGTCATAGAATGTGTTTTGTCACTTGTTTTGAATTTCTCCTTCAGCAATGATGCCTTTGTTATGATATTATGTTGCTGTCATGCCCACTCAAGGTCTGTGATGTGTTTATTTATCCATATACATTTGTTGCTACTAGCATTATTTTAGAATTAGTTGCTACTGCCAATTTAACTTACGTTCAGTAAGAAAGATGTAAAAAAATAATAATGGTGTCTTTTCTGGGTGCTTCAGATGATTTGCCGGAGCCAGATGGAGCCAGTGATTTAACAAGTGGGGCAGTGTTCTGTGGTAACCCATGCAAGGCTCTTAAATCACGTCACAAGTCCCCAGCTGATAATCAGTCCACCAAAAAAGCTAAACTGCTCTCAGAAGTAAGTATCTCGTCCAAAACAGGGGATCATTCTCGATTCCTGGTGGATGAAATATTGTATTTTTTTCAGATTTGGTACAAACACCATGTTGTACAGAAGTTATTATTTATATATTGGTGTCATTTAGAAATTGAAACACAAGCCTGAACATAGCTATGACCTTGCCCTGGAAGAAGATGAAAAATTCACAGATATTCTATCAGAGCTCAAGGAATGGAAGCAGCATCACAAACAGTATGTGTTCATTTGTTATGAGCTCACCAGTAGTAGTATAGATAATGGGGATTCTGGAACATGTAGATACATAGGTATCTTAAGATCACATGACTAAATCTACCAGTCATAACTCATACTGAATTTAAGAATAGATAAAAGCAAGGTAGATAAATGCCAGATTTTGTCTGGGACATTTCTATCATAATCCACTGTGTATTCCCTTGGTGACACTTATCCATGTTAGCATTGTTCCAACACATCTCAATCTGTCCAAAGGTTTATATTCCTCATGTGGTTGCGATGTATGGCAGGGTTGTGGATGACATCCAAGCCTCCAAGGCTCCTCAGGTGTTACTGATTGACCACAATCATGATGATGCCATCAGTGTATCTGATGACGATGATGATGAGAGTATCTCTAGTGATGAAGACTACACCCCTCATCCTCCCCCATCCTCCGCAGCTAGCTCAGCCAGTCTTTACAGCAAGAAGTCGGGACTTGATCACTTTAGACCTGCTTCAGGTGGGGCAAATAACAACAAGCCACAACTGAATATTTAACTTTTATGGTTTTTGATTGATGCTTTCCCTAATCATGTGGTGGCAAATTAGGAAAAGTTGGATTAATTGACAGCGTTTATTTGGAATGTATCCTGATGTTTCTGGCTCTGTTTGTAACAGGTGGAGCTCGACCCAAATCATCGTCATCTTCGCGCCATTCAGCTCGCTCCAGTCGATCAAAAGATTCACTGGATGATAACCTCTCCATGAGCTCATCACACAGCAACTCCCCCCACCCGACTCCGCCCCACACCCCCTCACATACCGCCTCACAACCTCACAAAAGCCACAGTCTGGATAGTCTCAGATCACCCAGTCCACTGGGTCTCAAACATCTGGATGACTCCAGACCCTACTCTGGACCAGATATGGCACCTGTTGGAAGATATAAGTAGGTTTCCTTTTTCGCTTTCCTCCAGTTATAATCCTACCAGTTAGCACATGCCTTTATATAATGCTGATTAATGACCTTTTTTTGCCAAGTTGTACAAAGTTTAACAGTTATTGGGTATGACAAGTTAGAGTGGTGTTGAGGTATCTGTTATTTTTCAGGTTGAGTCAAATTATCGACAAGTCAGACATTAACAAGAACATTGACACTTCAAACCCTGTTATTAGAGCTTCAATTCACAGCCCAGAAGGCCCGAAAGTGCTAGAAGGTCCGAGGGCAGGAACCTCCCGGGCAGCTCTGGGCGGCCACGCTGTGTCCTCAACCAAAATCAGGAAAGGCAACCTTGCCAATGTCCAACTTCTTCCCTCCAAGTTCACCAAATGATATTCATGTTTGTCGTGTTTTGTTAATGCTAATTTATGCCTTTATTGTGTGGAGTGTGCGATGGGACTTACTCAGCTTTTAGCTTTGTGTGCTGGGTTTGATACAAAAAGTATTATTCTGATAGACACAATAAGCTATGCAGATCTCGAGGCTTTTGTAGGATAAGCCCATGAGATCTTTTGGATCCCGAACGGACAAGATGATCCACTTTCAGCGTAACAGCTTCATTTGGCAACATTCTCACATTTCAAGTGTGTAAATTAAACCATGTGATTCAGCTCAGATGTATGTTTAATTCTTTGCTTAAAAACATTTTTAGTACCCTTGGTTTCCTCAAATTATTATTGAGTCAGTTAAGTCCTCTGTTGACACAATTTTAACATATGTTACTCTGCTTGCAATCCCTCCTTGTTAAATGCAGCATGTTAGAAGTGGGCATTGTTTTCATCTGTCCAGTCTGTGTTATTTTTACACAATCAAATTGTTATCATGCAGATTCCTTCCTCTAATTTCATATGCACTCCTAGTGGAAGGATGGTACAGAATGTTTAGTCTTGTTGGGTTTAGTTTACATAGCTTAACCTGTGATATATTTCCTCTGTAGGAACTTCCCAACACATCTCATTTATCACTTCGAGTCTCATTTTCCTGTCTGTCAATGAAATTCTTGCTTTTCAAACAAGTTCGACTCATTTGATATGTAAAACATGGCTGTAAATCTTCTTTCAGTTGTTTTCTGCTGATTAGATTTCTACTTGTATTTACATGTTCTTACCTGTATTTACCTTTACATACCTGTAATTACCTGTGCTCACCTGTGCTTATTGGTTTATCTGCTGCTTGCTGTACAAGTTGATGGCATCTTATGTAAGGTGGCATGGGTTATGTGGAGTTTGTGTGTTGTACATCAGAGAGTGAGAGACTGAAACAAATGTGCAATTGTTCCTATACCATTGGATCAGACAGTATTGTACAACATAGGTTACAGGGGGTTCACCCTTCACAGGTTAAGAATGCGATTATTTACCCTATAGAATCTTACAAAAACACAATAAAGAAAGAGTGTATGCCCCCCCCCCCCACCCAAGCTGTACAGTTGCTACAGAACAAATTCTAGTTTCCTCTGATTGGGTGTCTTGAATGAAGAATCAATTCCATTCCGGAGTGACTAGAAAGGTTGCTGATCTGGTTCAGACTGCACACTTGTTGATGTTTACATTTGTTGTTTGTTTGTACATGGACCAGCCAAGTACAGACAAGTTTGAGGTGACAAATGTGATATATGATACTTATGTTGTCATGCTGTGTCACTGTGTACATGAATAAAAAACATTTTAAAAGTTTGGCTTTCTAAAAGCACTTCATTGATTGTTAAATCTCCAAATAACAAGCTGTGCTATATTTAGAAGTGATTCCGTGTGAACCTTTCTTGATCAGTATGACATGGCAAGATAAGCAATACACATGGCCCCAGAAATGTTTTTTGTTTTCGTTTTTTTGTGATATTTATCAACCATAAATCTTGGCTGGTGGATATATTTACCTTTGGTGAACCTGTGTATTGAACACATTAAGTGCGAAGTTGCTGGCAAAGTACATTTCAATTACTTATATATAAAAATCGATGTAAGAACAATTTTATCGGCGATAGGTCATTGGCAGTAGCCCAGCATAACAGCCGGTTAGATTACTTTACAAGAGGGAGCACTGGGTCCCAAACTTGGTTTAAACGAGCGAGTTGGCAGATCAATTATTGTTTGGGGGCCCGTAAGGTCACCCATGACTTGCAGTTTAGTAAATGTTCGCCTTGGATCAACATCCGGAATAATCTCCTCGAAAGGGCCTACAAGTTACAGGATCTATGGTATGTGAGGATCGTAAATGGCTTCTCATATTGTCACTTGTAACAGCTCCTTTACAGCTGTTGTATATTGACAAAAGTCAGGGGCAAGCTATGTCAACTTCGATGATTTTTTTTAATGATGGTCAAATGTCGTCAAGTTGCATCGCGCACATGAAAGATGGAGACACGGATGCTGCGGGGGACAAAGTTTCGTTGCCTATAACTACATACACAACACCCTCCCCCCGCCGACCCTCACTTCCCTCCCCTCGGTCACTGGTCCAGTGGTTGAGTTGATCTGGGGCCATCAAAATCGCCATCTTTGGAGAGTAATTATCGCCAAGAAATCAGGTTATGCTCTAAATGATCAAATCAATATTTTACATGTCCAAAGTAGACAAAACGCGGTGCCCCATCATCGACTGATCATATTTATTGAAGGAAACAGTATCGCTAAGATGTTGTTTGAAGTCAACAAGGCGACCATGTTTAACATCAGTGACACAACTGTATACTATCACAGCTTCGTTGACACCTCCAGTACGACCACAGACAGTTCTTTGCGCACGTCAATTTGCGTTCGCAGGTAGAAGTACAGGCGGTTAGCTGGTTGCGGCAAGTCGTTTCGCACTCGACCAGAGCTGTTCCCGCCGCCTCTGACGTCAGACACAGCACTGCCACGATCATGATGGCTGCTCCAAACAGTACCTGTTAACAACAACCACAGATAAACGAAGGCTGTAACTCACAAGGGAGAGAGAGAGAGAGAGAGAGAGAGAGAGAGAGAGAGAGAGAGAGAGAGAGAGAGAGAGAGAGAGAGAGAGAGAGAGAGAGAGAGAGAGAGAGAGAGAGAGAGAGTAGAGAGAGAGAGAGAGAGAGAGAGAGAGAGAGAGAGAGAGAGAAGAGAGGAAGAGAGAGAAGAGAGAGAGACTCTCTCCCTCCCTCTCTCTCTCTCTCTCTCTCTCTCTCTCTCTCTCTCTCTGCTCTCTCTCCCTCTCTCTCTTCCTCTCCCTCTCTCCCTCTCTCTCTCTTCTCTCTCCTGGTGACTTGTACCTGCAATTAACGCAAACGGTAATTAACCTCCACAAATTTTGATGATTTAATATAGATAACAAGACTGTTAACACCAGCGAATGGGAAATGTTGAATATCATATCAACTGAAGGATGAGTCAACAAAATCGGATGTGGATGCGATGATCAAGTAAACATTACAGAGTAGCAGTCGTAAAAGGTGAACATATTCATATCGATGACAAAGAAGGTCAAAGACGGAAATGTCATACAGATAATTCAAATATAAGTTGAAGTTCCTCATTGCCTCGTAATCTGGTTAATTCAGGATTCTAAGAAAATCCATATACACTGGCGATTATAACTAACCAGAAATAAGTTTCCTCATCACGCGACTTTATGACTTCCAAGCTAAGATAATAACTGCCAGCTCATTGAAACGATTCAGAAAACTGTTGATGTGCATTTCAACGACAAAGGTTTTATTTAACGTATTAAACCGAAAATCGAATGAATGGACCGGTTAAGCGTCACTAAACGGTGTTGGCTGGCCGTGTTTGCAAATCTCTTTTAAATATTTTGAGGTTTATTATAAACTGAATCACAGGTTTGATGATTTCTTAAAATCATGTAGCAATTTATGGCACCTGTTCAAATCAAATCCAATCAATTTGTATTTAATATAATTACCCTTAAGCTATGACAATCCACAAACGGCGACACCCTTCTTATCTTCTGTGCAGCCAGTTGCTTGAGATCATATGCAGCGTACCGTGGTTTATCGTCAGACCTTGGTTAATGATACCGTCGGACCAACCCGTCCGAACATCCGTTCGCAGTGCATCCAACAACAGCCCAGTTTATCGCTCTGGTTCATTCGTCCTCTGTCTGTTTGTTTAATGGGGAATTTTCTATTGAAATTTATTAATTGGTGAGCCCAATAAAATATCATATTGGATTAGATCTCCATGGTTGACTCCATATTTAACTATGAAATTAGAGGAGTTTGTAATTTTAACTCAGAACGCCTCCCCACATCACCCCGTCGTTTATCACCATGACGACAGTGCTGTTGGTCAGCTTTAATATCATGCTTTCTTATAACGATAGTTTTGCAAGACATTGGCAAAAACTCCTCATGTCATTTTTAATGTTCTCATGCAACTTAGGTCATGTTCACAGAAGTTAAGGTCCGTTTGTATATCTTGCATCGAAAGGATGGTCTTTTAATTACACGCATGACAATGCAGAGCAATAAAAACTCAATAGACTTAACCCTACGTAGAGTTGAACAGGAAGTTTCAGAATTGATTATAAAAATTACAAAATGAAATAAGAATTGACTAAAATTGGCAGACAAATGCGACTGTGAAAGTGGGCAGGTAAACACGTGCTGCGGATGCTCTTGGAGGCAGGCGGACGTATAGCGTTATTGGGTTTCAATTATGAATGAGTCTAACATTACTGAAGACTGTATTAGTTCTTAAGATACTTAAAACCCAGGTCAAAGTAGGCTACCGGATACAGCAGCTTTTAGAGAGTCCGGCGACAGGGCATCAGCTCGATGCTAATAGCTTTGATGTATAAGCAAGTTACTATTTATAACGCATATTTTTTTTGCGAAAACAACATGCATGTGTTGCATTAGAAACCTTATAGTATTTAACCAATAGACAAGGTATTGCAAACAGTAATTGAACGAAATAATATGGATGAAATATTTACATGTCACTGCGAAAACTATTGAATGGTGGCGTTCCCATTTTCCGCAGCTTCGTCATTTTCAAATCAGTGGAGATGAATGCACATAGACGTTATGATTCGAATAGGAGCATCGCTTGGTGACCGCCATAACGCATCATAAGGGATGTCATTATGTCTGAACAGCTAACCAGTCAAATGAGTATTAGATAAACACCTCACACTTTTGTTTGAAATGCACAGATACAATGGCAATACGTTCATGAATCACCTCCTTGCAGTTATGTTTGAAAGTCGATAAGAAAGGTAGGTTCTTTTTGGATGTATTTACGACGAACATATTTTAGCCTGACTTTTGATCATACCGCTTCAACATTTATAAATAATGGTTTGGTGATATTGGGCTTAAACGTCAATTTCAACCAGTCAACAACGAGGTGATATCGCGACGGCTCAATATATCTGAAAGCAATCAGCGGCGAGTTACCTGAAATGCAATATTGTATATTTGACATAAGTGAATAAAGCCAACCATATTTTGTGGCCTAATAAAGTCTTTGATGATAATTCTCGATGGCAGATCCCCGATATAATAAAAAAAATCTAATTTGAATACACGCAGCAATATTAGGGTCAAAGTTCCCTGCATTCTTCCTATGCCCTCACCATGGTGTACTAACACTCATTAAATCGTACCCCAGGACATAATGTTGATTTTAATTTTTCATGTTAATATTATTATGTACCTTTTTTGTTGCTTTCCGTGGCTGTCAGTCATTGAACTACCTAATTTAGATATCAATGCCTTTCTTAATTTAATATTCTATTCTATTAATACAATGCACAGGTCGTGTCTCACATAGACAGTATTATCCATGTGCAGTAAACTGCAAGGTGTCTTGTGAACTTGTCTGAATGTTAAGTTAACGCTGTTACTCCTGATAATTAAGATTACAATCCATGTTTCCCACAGTCCATGGCACAAACAAAACTTGAACACCACAGATGTTTAGCGTTCGTATATTGATTGATACATATGATAAGCATTCACAGACAACCAAACAACAGCTTATCAGCTGTCAATCTGCACAGCGTTTTACATTGTTTGAAGGCCATGGGTCATTATACCAGCAATTTGCTTCCTCGACGGGCCATAAATGCTGATCGTTAATGCACTGATGCTTTTAACAGGACAATTTTTAACTGTTGATGTCATTCATACCATCATCATGATAAATAGTAGACTAGTATTAAGTATTAAACCAATTGCTTGCGGCAATCATGCTATGTAAAGCAGCCGAAGGTTTCATGTATATTATAAACCAGTTTGATCCGAAATATGGCTCTGACACACTGTATTTGGTCTTTTCACGAATAAACGCCTTTCATGTTAAGTTAATCAGCTAAAGAGACTAAATTGAGTGCCAACACATTTATTTGAGTGCCCAGCATTTTGTGCTCTCTATATAGTATGATGGCAAGGTTAGGACAATGAGTCACTCACACTAATTGGACAGCGTTGGAATCTAAGTAATGTTTGATGCAGTGTAAATCCTAGAACTTTGGTTTTATGTGACACAATCAAGATCCTGCGTGCAGTTTCACTCGTTGCCTCGGTATTATTTTGTTTGCTGTGGTTCGCATTCGTCGGAGCAATGATAACGTAAAACCAAGATAACGTAAAACCACGGAGGCATCCAATCTGTGTTGCCATTTATTGAACATTGCTGTTCACCAGAGACATAATTTGCATGAACATTACAACGCAATTTGGTATGCGTGATTTTTCGCTTTATCAAGCAATGAAGGGCAATGAATGTATTCGACCATTCTGCGATAAATACAGGTAGTGGAGAAGTAACATGGTTGATGATTCGGTGTTGACACATCAAATAAACTACACATAAATTTTGCAGATTTTGCAGGAATTGTTCATTGCATAATCTGTCAAAGCTCACACCCACTCACAATGCACTCAAGCAATTGATGATTTATGACAGAACCAATATGTATATATATAATTATATATATATATACATATATATATATATATATAATATATACATACATACATATATATATATATATATATATATATATATATATATATATATATATATATATATATATATATATATATATATATATATATATATATATATATATATATATAAATAATTATGGTCCGCAAATTGAAAACTAAAGACAGTGCAATGGGAAAATGTTTTGTTAAAATGTTTTCCTTAAATATCGGTTTAGTGTACATTTTTACAACAGTGCATCTTACTCATGATTTGTGATTTTAGGGTTGTGTATCATTGCCTGCCTGCTTGTAAATTCAATACAGCTTCCACACAGTAACATCAAGCTTTTCTCTAAATGTGTTGCCTCGTAAGTGGTCAATGTATCAGCTCTGAATGAAGCATACACAGTTCAAATAAAAAGACGCTAGTTACAATGGCGACTGTTTCAATAACACTTATATAATATGTAGCGTCACATACATCATTGACTGAAGATGCTCTTTGCGATACCACCTTCTGTGCATTTTTGTCATTCAACTCTACTATCCCGTCTGAGCTCGCGTAACTTGCGTTTGACTACCACTTTATTAGGCCGACATCGCAGGGAATTGACAATAACCACACCTGCACACATACAGATTCACGTGCATGATTTATGCAATTGATATGTGATTTATTGTCGTGCCAGGCATTTAACATTTGGCATAGAATTATGAATATGTCACATACTGAAAGATAACATTTGTAATAGGAATGCTGGTGGTCAATGTTCACAGCACGAAAGTATGGGAAGTTTCAGAAGTGAAAGTCCTCTTATAATTCCTCACGAGAGACCGACAGAGTGTCATTAAAGCAACAAAAAGAACAACCTCACGCATCATTCACTCATCTGTATAGCAATACAACTCGATCTTCAGTAAGATATATGGTACTCTTATCTGTGTTTTTGCCGCGCGAGTGGCAAATTTATCAGTTCTGAATTGCGCATATGCAACATTGCCTTGCGATGCCGGCGCACAATCATGATCATAAACGTCAGCTGTTTGAAGAGGTTTATTATCTCAGCGAACGAACTACAATCGGTATTATCACAAAAGGCGCGGATGTGATCAACGCAACGTGATTAGGCCAGCAAAAATACGTAAGTGACATGGGTCAGGTCGAGTTCACTTACAGCGTAACTGAATTGTTTAACCACATTGAAGTCCATGTTTGCCATTAATTGTGACTAGTATGCTTTAACCAAGGCACAACAATCTATTTGATTCCTGATACAGCTGTACGAGAAACGATGGTGTTTGGCTAAATCTATGACGTCAATATCTAAAAGCCTACCTTTTAGTCTCATAGTATTAGTGGAACCGACCGATCCATTCAGGAAGGAAGTGGTAGGCGTAATGACTCGCGATCTGCAAACAACGCAGATAGCAGCTACGCAACGGCAGAGAATCCTGCTTTGCATGTTGACGGCCTGCATGTCCATGATAAACCTACAGCCCGGCCTGTATAATTCCAGCGCCACCTGCCCTTCGCAATATGTTTTTGTGTAATCAAGAATATGATAGTCAATACAAACTCAGAAGACTTGACAGTTTCATAATACAGTATACAGCACGTGACTGATGTAATTCGTGAGTGGTTTAAGAACACTTTTCGCACAATGACGGGTATGGATGACGATGATCGCCTCAATACAAAACATTGCTTAGATGAACGAACATCCGTAGAACGATAAAAAGTTCACACAATATGATAACTGCATCGATATTTTCAAAATTCACGCACTTATACCGAATTTTTGAAATGCAGTGTTAACCTTCTCACAATTTCCACATTCTCTGCTCACTTGTCTTCTGCGTTAAGTATCAAATTATATTCTAGGACCATTTAAAGAGTTAAAGCAAATTCTTATCATTTGAAGACAGCCATTGTGTTTTACACAATTGGTATTGGAGATGGTTGAGTAAGAAACATACGCTGTTCGGATCATTCAATAACATTGAATGCAAACTATTTCTTGAACATCTCCGGAGCAACACAATGATCGTATTCTACACCAGTAAATCAACGATAATGTTGACAATCTTGGCCAAATGACCCATTGTGTGGTAAAAGACGAAGCATCGCTGGGTGTAATCGACTTGTATGTCAAGTAATTGCAGTGCTTTCACGTGATCAAATTTATCTTCTCATGATGAAATGGATGATGAATCTACTGACAGACTTTGTACGATCGTATGTTTATGAAATGATGCTTACGCCCATCTTTGCTTTATATTTGATACATATTATGGCTGCATAACTATCGGTTTATTTTCATTTATGCATAATTTGTCAAATGATGAGTGTTTCTGCTGATATATCCATCTGCCTTCTGGACCATCGTCTTCCCAGCCCTGACACATCAAACCTATTACCAATCCAGCTACAACGACTGAGTTAGTGACAAAGTCAATACCACTGCCTTGGATAAATGTCCTCATTGTTTGTCTTCGGCCATCACCCAACGGTTATTCGGACACCAAGCACGGAGGATAAGGCAATCCACTAAGCGTACGAAGCATGACACGAATGTCTGATGTTTTCTTTTCCGCACATTGGCATAAAAAGTCATAGCAAACATCAGTTAAATATGAATTCATATCACATTTATTATTATCATTTGTTAACTCTGCTAATGTTCAGAAGACGCCACCAACATTTTTCTTCGGAGTATGTCATGCATGATGTGAAATGTATTCAGGATAATACTATATATTTATATTTGTTCTTTAATGGAATAATTATTGTTCAATTGATTACCATCACAGCATTAACTTTGATGGGGTATTTTTCACTAAGTATGCAAACGTTTTTAAGTTTACCCTTAAAAGTTAATCAAAGCAATTTATATCACCATATAACCACAAAATACCGATATCCGATATGTACTCGGTTAACACGGACGTCCTGAAATCACAGCACTATCGTTGTAGATTCAACACAGCTTGCACTCAGGTGCAGGTTTTTCTCCCCGTTACTTATGTTGCCTCGTAAGTGGTTAATACATCAGCCCTAAATAACGTATATACCGTTTAACTTTAAAGAAATCAGCTAATCTACTCTGTGATGTCACGTATAACTATAACTGAAGATGCCCTTTAGAGTAAAACCTACTATGACCTTTTTGTTATTCACCGCTGCAGCCGAGCTCGCATGACTAACGTTTGGAGGCAACTTTATCAGGCCGACAAATTGATTATCAAATTAAGAACGGCAGGAGTATGTGAAATAAGTAGTGCAATGACCGAAAGCTATGAAAAGTAATACGTTAACTATATATTAATATTTAAAATGATAATCAATCTTGCTCGTTGAATCTTAGTACATCAGGGTGATTTTTTTAGTCCATTACCGTATTTATTACTTGCCATTGAGTGATTGTCATTTTAGACAATTACTCAATGGAATTACCAAACATCAGGCCAAAATATGAAAGATCGCAATCATTTGACGACTGATATGTTTTGTTCTTCGCGTTGTTTACAACACAGACACACAACAGGTTCAATAGACATGTGATTTATTGTCACCTCGCTTAGTCGTGCCAAGCAATTTGCATTCTGAAAAGAATCATGAATGCGTCGTATAATTTTAGATTTTGTATGCAACATTACTGATGGGGAATCCTGGTGTTCGCATCACTATATGATAATGCTAGACTGAAGGGAAAGTTCACAAACCACGCATACATCTTTCCGCGAGAGAACAATTGGACCATCTTTGCATCAGGACAGGTCAAAAGGATCGGAGTATACAATGAGCTCACGCTCACTGCAATCTTGAGATTAATGGGAACATCAGAAAAAACAGACGACACTCATTCAAAATTGAGAGCTTGATATTCATGCATAAATTGATAGCGTTAATTTATTGATTATCTAAATCAGCGCAGCAAAGGTGCATAAAACATCATCTACCATTGTACTTTTTGGATCATGCTTCGTTTTCTTCACTCATCTATTCAAAATAATACATATCTGCATGCCTTCAATTTGTTGTCAGGGAATTTTCTAGGTTCAACACTTTGCTTTAATACAAATATGTTTGATGGGATATATGTCACATAAGATACAGACGTGTTTCTATTAATCCAACAAATTCTACTTTAATAAAAAACAAATCATTTAAATATTAGCGTTCATGCATGTTCATACCTTAGAATATCCAGTGTTCATTGCTCTATTGTTCATTTTTCAATATTATTAAAACTAGGCGTGTGTGGTTCAAATTTGTTCTCTCATAAATCATCATTTGCTTGAGTGCGTTGTGAGTGGACGGGAGCTTTGACAGATTATGTAGAGAACGATTCCTACATAATCTTACGTTAATGTGCATGTCATTTGATATTTCATCCATGAACTAGGCTACATCTCCCATACCGTAATCTGCATTTATCGCAGAATCATCAAACACTTTGACCTCCATTGCTTGGGAAAACATTCAACCACGATGACTAAACTACGCTGCAAATATGCAATTGTGTCATGTCCGGTGCTTACTAATAACAATTATGTCTCTTGAGGACAGCAATATTCAATATATGACTACGCATATTGGATACATCTACCTCAATTCATAGCTTTATTGTCTTATTGTTGGCATGAATGGCAAATGTACCTTACGGGACATCAGTAAAACAAGCAATAAAAGGCTAGGCAACGTGTGAAACCATTCGCAAGATCTTGATTACGTCACTTTAACTATCGTTTGTGATTACGTCACTTTTAACTATCGTTGTCATGCGCACTAGTACATGCATTATTTTTATAAGCTGTTGCTTGCATCTCTGTTGCAGCATAAAGAGCTACCAGGCACTACAAAAATTAGCAAGATAATGTATTTCAACTTAAGTTAGTGTTGCAAGGCGCTACGCTACAAACCTACGGACCTGATACTCTATACATGCAGGTTACTTGGACTTCTCTGGAAAGCCCATTATATGGTGACAGTTAGCATTCCTTGAATTAATGAGCTACACTGGTTCAAATATTGTTTTGATTCCAACGCTGCCCTATATGTGTGGGTAGCTCACTGGCCTAACCTTGTTCTCCGCTGTTATAGGCTACATATATCATACCGTGCTGGCCATGAAACTCAGCACATATATGTTTTCGCTTAATCTACTATCTTTAGTTAACAAACTTCAATAGATAAAGCAATACATTTTTAACTGTATGAGCAGGTACGACTGCTCGTCCTTGTTTTCGTATTGCGGTATCAACATCAATTTGAAAGGCGTTTATCTTTGATCTGACTAGTTACTGAAATGTTTGGGATCAAATTGATTGATAATATATAAGAAACCGTCGACTGTTTTACATTGCATGATTGCCGCAAGCAAATGATTTAATGCTTATCATTAATCACTATTTATTGTGATGATGGTATAAATGACGTCATCAGTGATGTATGTTGCGTCAGTGTATTAACGACCCGCGTTTACGGCCCGTTTAGGGAGCATATTGTGGGCATCATTAACCACGGCCTTCAAACAATGTAAAACGCTATGCAGATTGATGGACACCATATTGGTAAGATGATAAAACATTTTGTTTGGGTTTCTCCGAAGCAAATGATGAATTTCTTTAACTATATACACTTAGATTTTATAAATATTGAAATATGAACAATGGAGTAATGGACACGGGATATCCTAAGGTGCTAATGGCACATGCATGAATGCAAAGGATTAAATAATATGTTTTTGATTAAAGTAGAGCTTCGTTAAGTTGATAGAAAAACCCTCAAAGGTGTGTGTTGGGTCTACTGTTATGTATGGGGTACATCTCAACACTCTACCAGACAGGTATGGTTACGCAGATGACACTCAGCTGTATAAGATCTTCAAGCTGAACAACACAAGTGCAACCCAGAGCGCCATTTTGTGTCTTGAATCTAGTGTCAAGTATATCAAGAAGTGGATGATAAGGAACAAATTGTAGTTTAATGATAGAAAAACAGAGTTTCTGGTGCTTGCACCTAGATACCATCACACTTCCCTCATGACACAAGATCTGAAGTGGGGAATGCAGCTATCAGACCATGAAAGCATGTAAGAACCATAAGAGCATTAGACAGCCACATGGCCATGACAGGACATGTTGCTGCTGGAACCAGAGGAGTCTGATTTGACATCCATCGCAGATCCGATGTCACCTGAGCAAGGACACCTTGACTACCAAAATGCTCTCCTGATCACCCATCGCATCTCTTCAGAGAGCCCAGAACAGGGCAGCACGGCTACTGACTAAGGCAAAGGGGCGGGATCACATTTCACTAATCTTGCGGGACCTGCATTGGCTACCAGTGAGGCTGAGGCTCTCATGCAAAGTCCTTGTTGTTGTGAACAAGGCACCACAGGATGAGTACCAACGTACATGGCTGATTGTCTACGATTCCACCAGCCACTCAGCAGCCTACTATCAGCATCCTGGCCGCTGCTTCTTGATCTTCAAGTCCTCAAAAAATGCTGAAACCCAGGCATTTTCTGTAGCAGGACCTCAGGTATGGAATTCTCTCCAACCGAGTGTCAATGTTTTTGAACGAGACCTGAAAATATTTCTTTTTCAAAACTAAATTTCTGACTGCACAGTGCATATCAATGCCACGTGTTGCGCTATCAAAATGAACAGTGTTATTATCATGCGAGCTCGGTTGAATAACAAAAAGGTCATAGTAGGTGCTGTTGTAAAGGGCATCTTTAGTTATTGTTAAATGTGCGGGCACAGAGTAGATTAATTTGTATGTAATAGGCTCTATTGTGGCTTGTTTAACTGTATATACGTCATTTAGGGCTGATGTATTGACCACTTACGAGACAACACATGTAACGAAAAGAATCCTGCATCTGAGTGCAATCTGTGTTGAATTTACAAACAGATTTGCAATGAATTTCAGGACGTCGGTGTGAACAGAGTACATTTCTGACCCGATATTCTGTGGTTTGAATAGGGCATGTATGACTTATATTGGTGGTATAAATTGCTTTGTTTAACTTCTACGGGTTAACTTAAAAGCGGTTGCATACTATATGAAAAATAACCCCATCAAAGTAAATGCTGTAATGGTGATCAATTGAACATTAATTAGTCCCTTTATGAACTGAACTTAACAGGCATGCAGATAATGTATTATTCTTGATACATTTGGCAACAAACATTACATATTCCAAAGAGAAGAAAAGTTAGTGGCGTCTTCTGCACACAAGCAGAGCTGACTTAGGTAATCAATAATTAACAAATGTTTAGCCATGTTTTATATTGAAACGCACATCACCACTGTTCACCATCTCTGTTAATTTGCGCAAAATGTCCATAAACAACTCGTTAATTGCAACAGCTATGCACTATATACTGTATCATAAAACCGACAACTCATCTGTTTAATGATCATTGTCTTGATTGCAGTACACGGAAACGTATCACGAAAGGCGGGTTACAGCACCATTGTCTAAATACGCGCTAATGATCGGGTTTTTCGATAACAGCAGGGTTGTAGATTGATCACGGACATGCAGACAGTCAACGTGTGAAAAAAAGGATTCGCTGAGTATATATAGCCGCTTTCTGCGTTGTTTGTAGATGGGCAGTCTTTCCTGAGCAGGTCGTTAACACTAATGCAATGAGGCCAATAGGAAGGTCTTATGTATTGATGTCAAAGATTGAGCCCAATACGATCGTTACTTGAACAATTGTATCAGGTACCAGATACATTGGCTGCCTTTTGTATTATGAAGCCAATCATAAGGTACAATATTTATGGCACGCGGTAACAAAAGCAATCATTTGTCAAGTGTTCATCATTTTTTATATTTTATCCCGACTTTCGGTAATGCCATATCACATTCAAATCAAAAGCCGGTATGGCGCGAGTTCCCTGTAAATGTATTATTGTAATTTTGATGTGAATTAGTGAAGCGAGCTGTATTTTGGGGCCTAAGATCGTCTAAAATGACCCTTACTCAATGGCAAATACTTAATATGCATAATCACTACAATCATTGAGTCAGAGATCCTTGCCCTTCCCCTATACCCTCACCCTTGTGTACATTCATTATATCCGACCCATACCTATTGCTTTTCATAGCCTTCGGTCATATCACCACTTATTTCGATGCGATATTAAATCCAATCTTGTGTTCAATATTCGATATTCTGTGTAATGCACGATGTAAGGTGTTAAAATTCAAAGCAATATATTTGTCTTGTCTCCCAAAGACAGCATTGCCTATGATAAGTAAATTGCAAGGCATCTCATGGACTCATGTAAAGGTAAACCTACCACTAATGATCCTGATAGCCACGATTACAATTGAAGTTACGGAGAGCAAATGGAACAAACAAAACTTAGAAAATCGCAGTTGCGTTTGTATAGTTTTTGTAACAGAAGGTAGGCTGCCGTTAAACATTAGAGAAACCCAAACAACGGCGTAAATAATTTTTTTATCATCTAACCAATATGCTATCCATCAATCTGCATAGCGTTTTACATTGTTTGAAGGCCGTGGTTAATGAGGCCCGTAATGTACTCCCTAAACGGGCCGTAAAAGCGGGTCGTTAATACACTGACGCTACAACCATCACTGATGTCGTCCTGTATACCATCAGCACAATAAATAGTTGACTACGATTAATGTTAAGCCGTACATCATTTACTTGCGGCAATCATGCAATGTAAAGCAGCGGAAGGTTTCATGTTCGTTATCAACTAAAGTGCCTTTCAAATTGATGTTAATACCGCAACACAAACCTGCTCAGATACAGTTGAACATAATGGCTTTATTTACTTAAGTGAGTTTGCTAAAGACACTAAAGTGAAATATGTCATATTTGTGCTGAGTTTCATGATCAGCACTGTATGCTATATGACGCCTATAACAGCGGAGAACAATGTAAGGCCAGTTAGCCACTCACACTTATAAGGCAGCGGTGACTCAAATAAATTCAAGGAATGCCAACCCTATCCACACTTTCCCGAAAAGTCCAAGTAACCTGCATTTATGGCGTATCCGGTCTGTTAGTTTGTTGTGGAGCGATTTGCAACGCAAGTTAGAATTGAGATACATTACCTTGCTAATTATATTAGTTCCTGGTAGCTCTTAAGCTGGAACAGCTTATAAAAATAATGCTTGCACGGGTGCACATATCGATGATGTGGGAATCGTTCATTACATAATATGTCCAAGCTCCCGTCCACTCACAATGCACTCAAGCAAAAATTATAACCATACACGCTTATTAATATTGAAATATGAACAATAGAGTAATGGACACAGGATATCCTTAAGTGCGAATGGCACATGCATGAACATTAATTTTGAAATAATTTGTTTCAAATTAAAGTAGAACATCGCTGGGATAAGAGATGTAAGCGTGGCTTGTGGACTTTCTCTTCGGCCTATCATCATCCTATTGTGCTGCGAACATGGATCACCAGCACCCCCCGTCAGCAGTGCTGCATGCAAAGCTTTACATTACATGATATATTCATGATTCTATTTCGAATGCAAATTGCTTGGCACGACTAAGCGAAGTGACAATAAATCACATGTCAATTGCATTCACCATGCACAAGAAACTGCGAGGCAGTTCACCAACTTATCCATTTGAATTATGGTTAGTTTTTACAGGGCAAAGGTTCTTTCGGTCACAAAAACCTGTCGAACCAGTTTTGTGTCTGGGTTGTAAGCAACACGAAGAACAAAACAAATCAGTCATCAAATGATCGCGAACTTTCAAAGTTTGGCCTGGCGTTTGATAATTCCGTTGAATAATTTTCTAAAATGATAATTAGTCAATGGAAATTACTATATACAAATACACACCACAGTATTGGACTAAAAATCCTCCCTGATGTACTAAGATTCAACGAGCAATATTGATTATAATGTTATTATTATTAAATAGTGTACTTATTGCTTTTCAAGGGTTTCGGTCATTGCACTTCTTATAAATTATCCCGAATAAATCTCACAGCAATCATGACATATTCCGGAGAAAGCATAATTAGATGGCGTCTTCTGATCACTAGCAGAGCTGACTTAGGTAATCAATAATTAACAAATGATGACAACAAATAACTGTTTTATGAATTTAGATATTACTGATGTTCGCACTGACTTTTTATGCTAATGTTCAGAAAATGGAACATCAGACATTCTTGTCATGCTTCGTACGCTTAGTGGATTACCTTATCCTCCGTGCGTGGTGTCCGAATAACCGTTGGGTGATGGCCCAAGACAAACAATGAGGACATTAATCTCAGGTGAGTAAATGACAGTGGTATTGACTTTGTCACTGACTCAGTCGTTAAAACTGGATTGGTAATAGGTTTGATATGTCGGGACTGGCAAGACGATGGTCTAGCTTCGAATTGAATTGTAGATGGAACTTTGCCTAAAGATCAGAGAGAGGTGTGTTGATCTCGGAGGCCAGGAGAGAACTGATTTTTAAGATGTATAAGTGCTTCCCTTAACAACTAAGCCACGCTATCCCAATTCTCATAGGACGTTGCATAGGCAGGATGGCCAAGTGGCTCTAGAATATGTGGTATGTATGAGAAGAGGGGGAAATGGCAGGTGACACGTAGGTCACTCATGGATCTAGGAAGCTGGGTTTTTTAATTTATATCAGCTGTAGGGGGTTACTCCATCAACTGATGACTGAAAGGGCACGTTATGATGATGGGTAGGTTTGCTGTCGATTTGGCACTCAACATAATGCAATTATTTTCGTGATACCAAGTGTTTGGATAATTTAGAAATTGCGAGGAAGTTAATGCTGCATTCTCAAATATTCGATATTAGTGCGAAATGTTGACAATATTGATTCAGCTGTCATATATTTAATTTCGTTTTGTATCTCTATATATAGTTCTGCGGATTTTCTTTCATTCAAGCCATGTTTTGTAATAAAGCGCCTATTAACAGCGTCATCATTCTCCGGCATTGTGCGATAAGTGTCCATATATCACTCAAAAAATGCATCAGTCACGTACTGTATTATGAAACCGTCAAGTCATCTGAGTTTGTATTAACTATCATAGTCTTGATTACACAAAAACATATTGCGAAGGGCAGGTGACGCTGGAATTATACAGGCCGGGGTGTAGGTTTATCATGGGCATGCAAAGCAGGATTCGCTGATTTTGTGGAGCTGCTATCTGCGTTGTTTGCAGATCGCGAGTCATTACGCCTACCACTTCCTTCCTGAATGGATCGGTCGGTTCCACTAATGCAATGAAGCTAATAGGTTGGTCTGAGATATTGACATCATAGATTTAGCCAAATAACATTGTTTCTCGTACGGCTGGATAAGGAATCGTGCCTTGGTTAACGCATACTAATCACAATTGATGAGAAACATGGACTTCAATGTGGTTAAACAATTGGGGTACGCTGTAAGTGAACTCGACCTGACCCATGTCACTGGCGTATATTTGCTGGTCTTATCAAGTTTCGTTGATCACATCCGCGCCTTTTGTAATGATGCCGATTGTAGTTCGTTCGCTGAGATCATGAACCTCCTCAAGTAGTTGACGTTCCGCACGATTCACGTTTTTGCTGATGAATGTTCGCCGGCAACGCAAGGAAATGTTGCATATGCGCAATCCAGAACTGATAAATTTGCCACTCGCGCGGCAAAAACACAGAGAAGAGGACCATCTATCTTACTGAAGGTCGAGTTGAATTGCCATACGGATGAGTGAATGATGCGTGAGGTTGTTCTTTTTGTTGCTTTAATGACATTTAGGTCTGTGATATCAATCGGTCTCCTATCTATCCATATAATAAGGTCAAATGTCATTTGCCCCTTATGATCATAATGACCAAACCTGTGGC
Source organism: Urechis unicinctus (assembly GCA_034190875.2). Taxonomy (NCBI): domain Eukaryota; kingdom Metazoa; phylum Annelida; class Polychaeta; order Xenopneusta; family Urechidae; genus Urechis; species Urechis unicinctus. Next base: position 18,070,552 of record CM067358.1, read on the forward strand.
TTTTGATGTCCACAACCCTAACAACAAAACAATTGTCAAGCGGAAAAAATGCAACAAAAAGAAAGGTGACAAATATACATTAGCTTTGCTTAGCACTGAGGTTTATCTCGGGTGTGGTTATTGTCACTACCCTTCGATGTTGTTATGCGAACTCAGACGGGATAGTAGAGTTGAATAACAAAAAAATCACAGTAGGTGGTATCGCAAAGGGCATATGTTATGTGACGCCACATATTATATAAGTGTTATTGTAACAATCTCCATTGTAACTGGCGTCTTTTAATTTGAACTGTGTATGTCTCATTCAGAGCAGATACATTGACTACTTACGAGGCAACACATGTAGCCTAATGTTTCTGTGCTGTATTGAATGTACAAGCAGGCAGACAATGATAGTCTTGTGATTTCAGGACGTCTGTGTTAACCATGCACATCTCTAATCGGGTATGGCGCATGTATGAATGATACAGATGATATGATTTTTTTTTGATTGAAATTTATTGTTATCAAGGCAATGAACTAGACCTTTTTGCGTTCAATGAATATTTGTAGAATGATTCCATCAGCAGATGTTTGTTCGCTCGAGCCTCGTTAATACAATTTATGGACAATGTAATAGCTCTCTTTTATAGTGGAAAATGCACTCAATGAAAATTTGATTTGATGCTTAAAACAGGAGAAAGAAAGCAACTTTCTATTGTTTTCCATCTTGCAGTTGATGGTCGAAATTTCTTTGCCTCTTGGGCATACTTGTTCAATGATACTGTTTTTGCCTTTTATACGAGACGCACTTTTCTATTTTTGCATATTTTGATTACAAAAACCAAGTTGTATAACTTGTGGTTCGGTTTGTGTTTTACACAACCCTAAAACACAAATAATTTAAAAATGCACTGTTGTCAAATTAACACTAAACCGATATTTAAGGAAACAAAACAAAATTCGCTTTTACCTTCTAAGAGCTATATTGCCTATGGTTGTAACATAGTAGCAGACCATAATTATTCGCCAATTGGTAACACTTTTCTAGTGTCTATCTACACGTCGCATATGCAAATGCTCGCACCAACATGCTAATATTATGCTGGGCATTGCCGCCGATGCATGAAAGCGATATTAAAAACACAAATGCACCTAGATGCTGAACCCGTGGGATGGTGATATTCAACACGCCATTATACACCCACCACATGTAGCCGTGTGAGATTCAAGACAATAATAGGCGGCAGTAATATGTCTTACGTCGCAATTGATTGAAAAGGATATAAAGACTTTTCGTTTGAAAACTTAACCGCCCCCCACATCAAAGCAGTGCGACAAACACCCTCTTCCGCGACAATAAATCTTCTACATTTTGTCCTATTTCAATGCATGTGAGTCAAAATAAACTGCAATCATGCTATGCAATATGCCGAAGAGTTCTGGAGCCATTAACAGAGAGATTGTAATGAGCCTCAATTCGATGGTATGCCTATAAATCGGGAAGTTTTAACAGGTAATTGATAGCTTTGACTGTCATCCAAGAATAAATGTTTTGACCGAGGGTTGGTGTTGGACAACTTTTGCGACTACGGATACCATTAACAATGCAATTTCCGGTAATTTGGTGCATTGTATGTTTTGTTTCCGTTTTTAAATAGTCCCGAAAATAATTGCTGTGACAGAGTCGTCTATCAAGTCGTCCATCTCGGTGATATGTAAACGACATTAGGCAAAAGTTGTTATATTCTGGTCTCGTTTTGTGTTTAATGTGAAATACATGATCATTTGTGTTTAGTGTCAGAATATCTGTCGAGTGTCGGCCATGGTAAACACAGAGGGCATTAACAGAAGGTCATTGACATGGTATGATTTGTTGCATTATTCGTTGCATTGATATCGACTGCTTTGGTTGAGCTCATGCAACTATAACTGTGAAAACCGAATTAAAATTGCCAACATTGTAAACTGTTCGTTCAGTCTTCAAATGGTCATTTTATGTAATTTGACAGGTTATTCCCAAGAAGGCAGCAGTTTTTCTATTGGGACATCTTCACAGTTCTCCTCGTGGTCACTGCCAGTGGGAAGAAAATTATTACATACTACTACTATATACATGCATCTCTAATACTAAAACCACCTGTACCACACACTAAACCTCCACCATGTATTTACTTACTGTAGATGAATAGTTTACACACTAAAACAGCTGGAAGTAAATGGTATATACAAAATATGCAATTTATTTATGACTAGGCTATGCACTAGTTAATAGTAGTTATCCATATGATGTATCCAATTTATATTTATGTTACCTTTCATTACTTGTGGATACACTGGCTGCTTGAGAAGTCTTGAGTTCTTCACAACGTCTCCTTGTACCTTCCTTCTGTGCCCTTTGTTCTCTTTGGTGCTGAATCCAGAGAATCTTTTTGTCAACACCTAACATGGATGAACTCTTGGTGTCTTGTAACTGGGACCTGTAGAATGCCAGATCTTCAATTGCATTTGCATTCCTTGATGCGCCTAACTTCTCCTCAATGTCAGCTGGGGCAATGTTGAATAGCTTGTCAATTGAATCTGAGTAGACTCCACACTTTGTATCATTTTCTTTCAGATGCTGTATTTTTTCCCATTCTTCCAGCATATCAAGGATTTGTTGCTTTATTTTATTCTGTCGCTTGGTTGGCAATGCTGCCCTGTTCCATACTGAAGTTACTTCTTTGGAAAGGTCACCAGCAATGGCACTGTTGGGGTAGTTCTGCGCGGTACCATCTCTCATGCCTCTCCATCTTTTCAGGACATCTTTCTTAGATGGGAGTCTGCATGTTACGAACTGCGCAGTTGCAGGCCCGACCAGAGTATGAAGCAGTCCTGAAGAAACTGCAGCTGCTTCTGGTAACATGCCTCTTTTCATTTTCTCCAGTGGTACTACTTGTTGCACTACAGGTTTCTGCTGGGTTTTTAGTTGAATCATCACTGGAGATTGATCTTTTTGGAGAAGGTTGCGAGGTATCTTTCCTGGGGCGACCAAGCTTACGACCGCTTTGTGTGGGCAAAGTGGCTGGACAGGCTGGTACACTTGACGAGCGTAGTTTCCGTCAACTTCTACCAGATTTTCCAACCATTTTACAGCTACACAAATAAATCTGCTTGTTCCTGATAATCCGCACTAGTTGCACGTATTTGCATTCATCACCGAACAATCATTATTCTGCAGAATTCACTCTGTGACACACAGTAATTGTTCTGCTGCATTCATTCAGCACCACACAATTATTGTTTTGCTCCTTGCATCTACTGATACATAGCATATTTAAGGTATAGAGCATTGTCACAGAACATGTATAGTTGAGGGAGCATAATACAACAATATTATATCAAAGACCTTTACCACTAATACCACTTTTGTGTGTAAAAATGCATGTTTTGCATTAAAATTCCCATTTTGGAGTTGTATAAAAGAACACAAATAGTGCAAAACACTTATATTACCATGATAAATATGTTTAGTCTGTTATACTTCACTTACCTTTAAAATTTGTGAGGAAAATCAATATAATATGTGCAAAAATATATATTTTGGACCAAAAAACCTGGGGAGCACGCGTTTTCAAAAAAAAGGTTTTTTTGAGCCACCCTAGCAGATACACACATCATTTGTCAAATAAATCCCTTTGCCTAAATGCAAAAAGTTATGCAGCTATAATTTGTATTAAATATAAAGTAAAGATGAACGTAAGCTTTATTTCATAAGCACATGACTGTACACAATATGTCAGTGGATTCATTATCCATTTCAGTCTGAGATTTATTTGATCACGTAAAAGCACTACAGTTATTTAACATACAAATAGATTAAAACCACCGATGCTTCGTCTTTTACCGCTCAATGGGTCATTGTCAAATTTGTCGTTGATTTGCTCCGGAGATGTTGCATTTAATGTTATTGAATGATCCGATCAGCAAATGTTTCTTACTCAAGCTTCTCCGACTTAAACTTTCGAATTGTAGATGGAACTTTGCCTAAAGGTCAGAGTGAGGTGAGTTGATCTCGGAGGCCAGGAGAGAACTGATTTTTAAGATGTGTAAGTGCTTCCCCTAACAACTAAGGCACGCTATCCCAATTCTCATAGGACGTTGCATAGGTAGGATGGCCACGTGGCTCTAGAATATGGGTTATGTATGAGAAAAGGTGGGGAATGGCAAGTGACACGTAGGTCACTCATGGATCTAGGAAGCTGGGTTTTTTAATTTATATCAGCTGTAGGGGGTTACTACATCAACTGATGACTGAAAGGGCACGTTATGATGATGGGAAGGTTTGTTGTCGATTTGGCACTCAACGTAATGCAATTATTTTCGTGATACCAAGTGATTGGATAATTTAGAAATTGCGAGGAAGTTAATGCTGCATTCTCAAATATTCGATATTAGTGCGAAATGTTGACAATATTGATTCAGCTCTCATATGTTTAATTTCGTTTTGTATCTCTATATATAATTCTGTGGATATTCATTCATTCAAGCCATGTTTTGTATTAAAGCGCCTATTAACAGCGTCATCATTCTCCGGCATTGTGCGATAAGTGTCCATATATCACTCAAAAAATGCATCAGTCACGTACTGTATTATGAAACCGTCAAGTCATCTGAGTTTGTATTAACTATCATAGTCTTGATTACACAAAAACATATTGCAAAGGGCAGGTGACGCTGGAATTATACAGGCCGGGCTGTAGGTTTATCATGGACATGCAGGCCGTCAATATGCAAAGCAGGATTCGCTGATTTTGTGGAGCTGCTATCTGCGTTGTTTGCAGATCGCGAGTCATTTCGCCTACCACTTCCTTCCTGAATGGATCGGTCGGTTCCACTAATGCAATGAAGCTAATAGGTTGGTCTGAGATATTGACATCATAGATTTAGCCAAATAACATTGTTTCTCGGACGGCTGGATAAGGAATCGTGCCTTGGTTAACGCATACTAATCACAATTGATGAGAAACATGGACTTCAATGTGGTTAAACAATTGGGGTACGCTGTAAGTGAACTCGACCTGACCCGTGTCACTGACGTATATTTGCTGGTCTTATCAAGTTTCGTTGATCACATCCGCGCCTTTTGTAATGATGCCGATTGTAGTTCGTTCGCTGAGATCATAAACCTCCTCAAGTAGCTGACGTTCCGCACGATTCACGTTTTTGCTCATGAATGTTCGCCGGCAAGGCAAGGAAATGTTGCATATGCGCAATTCAGAACTGATAAATTTGCCACTCGCGCGGCAAAAACATAGAGAAGAGTACCATCTATCTTACTGAAGGTCGAGTTGAATTGCCATACAGATGAGTGAATGATGCGTGAGGTTGTTCTTTTTGTTGCTTTAATGACACTTAGGTCTGTGATATCAATGGGTCTCTCGTGAAGAATAACAAGAGAAGGTCGTGGACGTTCACTTCTGAAACTTCCCATACTCTCGTGCTGTGAACATTGACCACCAGCATTCCCATTACAAATGCTATGTACAATATCTTTCACTATGTGACATATTCATAATTCTATGCCAAATGCTAAGTGCATGGCACGACTTCGCGAGGTGACAATAAATCACATGTCAATTGCATTAATCATGTTCGTGGATCTGTAAGGCAGCTCTCCTATCTATCTATATAATAAGGTCAAATGTCATTTGCCCCTTATGATCATAATGACCACACCTGTGACCTTTGATGTCCACAACCCTAAGAACAAAACAAGCAGTTGTCACCCCGAAAAATAGCAACAAAAAGAAAGGTGACAAATATACATTAGCTTTGCTTAGCACTGAGGTTTATCTCGGGTGTGGTTATTGTCACTACCCTTCGATGTTGTTACGCGAGCTCAGACGGGATAGTAGAGTTGAATAACAAAAAAATCACAGTAGGTGGTATCGCAAAGGGCGTATGTTATATGTGACGCCACATATTATATAAGTGTTATTGTAACAGTCTCCATTGTAACTGGCTTCTTTTAATTTGAACTGTGTATGTCTCATTCAGAGCAGATACATTGACTACTTAGGAGGCAACACATGTAGAAAAAAGCCTGATGTTTCTGTGCTGTATTGAATTTACAAGCAGGCAGACAATGATAGTCTTGTGATTTGAGGACGTCTGTGTTAACCATGCACATCTCTGATCGGGTATGGCGCATGTATGAATGATAAAGATGATATGATTTGTTTTTGATTGAAATATGATTTTAGTCATATTTATTGTTATCAAGGCAATGAACTAGACCTTTTTGCGTTCAACGAATATTTGTAGAATAATTCCATCAGCAAATGTTTGTTCGCTCGAGCCTCGTTAATACAATTTATGGACAATACAATAGCTCTCTTTTATAGTGGAAAATGCACTCAATGCAAATTTAATTTGATACTTAACACAGGACATACTTGTTCAATGATACTGTTTTTGCCTTTTATACGAGACGCAATTTTCTAGCTTTGCATATTTTGATTACAAAAACCAAGTTGTATAACTTGTGGTTCGGTTTGTGTTTTACACAACCCTAAAACACAAATAATTTAAAAATGCACTGTGGTCAAATTAACACTAAACCGATATTTAAGGAAACAAAACAAAATTCGCTTTTTCCTTCTAAGAGCTATATTGCTTATGGTTGTAACATAGTAGCAGACCATAATTATTCGCCAATTGGTTACACTTTTCTAGTGTCTATCTACACGTCGCATATGCAAATGCCCGCACCAACATGCTAATATTGTGCTGGGCATTGCCGCCGATGCATGAAAGCGACATTAAAAACACAAATGCACCTAGATGCTGAACCCGTGGGATGGTGATATTCAACACGCCATTATACACCCACCGCATGTAGCCGTGTGAGATTCAAGATAATAATAGGCGGCAGTAATATGTCTTACATCGCAATTGATTGAAAAGGATATAAAGGCTTTTCGTTTGAAAACTTAACCGTGCCCCACATCAAAGCAGTGCGACAAACACCCTCTTCCGGCGCGACAATAAATCTTCTACATTTTGTCCTGAATGACAAGAGCATCTAAATGACCGCAGTCTGTGTTTCAGGCAATCTATGGGACACAAAAACCTTGGGAAATCCTAGTTAGTTTCTGTTCGCTCATCACCTCTCAGATAACTGGTACACAATCTGCAAAGTATTATAAATAAATGATTTGTAGCAGCGTTTGACAGTGTTTGTAGGCCGGGGTTCATTCTGTCAATTATATGCTCTCTCAAAGGGTCCGTTAAAGCGGGTCGGTAATACGTTACACATACAGCAGTAGTTCAGCTAAATACCATCGCAACATTTAATAGTCATTAAGCATTAAATTACGTGGCCTATTTCAATGCATGTGAGTCAAAATAAACTGCAATCATGCTATACAATATGCCGAAGAGTTCTGGAGCCATTAACAGAGAGATTGAGATGAGCCTCAATTCGATGGTATGCCTATAAATCGGAAAGTTTTAACAGGTAATTGATAGCTGTGACTGTCATCCAAGCATATATGTTTTGACCGAGGGTTGGTGTTGGACAACTTTTGCGACTACGGATACCATTAACAATGCAATTTCCGTTAATTTGGTGCATTGTATGTTTTGTTTCCGTTTTTGAATAGTCCCGAAAATAATTGCAGTGACAGAGTCGTCTATCAAGTCGTCCATCTCGGTGATATGCAAACGACATTAGGCAAAAGTTGTCATATTCTGGTCTCGTTTTGTGTTTAATGTGAAATACATGATCATTTATGTTTAGTGTCAGAATATCTGTCGAGTGTCGGCCATGGTTAACACCGAGGGCATTAACAGAAGGTCATTGACATGGTCTGATTTGTTGCACTATTCGTTGTAAAGATGCATTGATATCGACTGCTTTGGTTGAGCTCATGCAACTATAACTGTGAAAACCTAATTAAAATTGCCAACATTGCAAACTGTTCGTTCAGTCTTCAAATGGTTATTTTATGTAATTTGACAGGTTATTCCCAAGTAGACAGCAGTTTTCTATTGGAATCTACCTCACCATTGATGGCAGTGATTACATTGACCAATGTCCTGAGATATTTAACGATCCTTTTCTACAACGAATATGCATTTACCAGTTGTCTTAACTCTACACAGATGGTTGTGGTTTGCTCATTAATAGGATATGCAGATCGTCACTATGCTCCAAAGATATAAATTGTCGCAGTATTTTGTTGAAGCTTACGTGGTCTTGATATATGAACTTCTTACCCGGCACAATATATACAGAAATGACCATGTTACTAATCGTTGTGATATCAAGTGCTCGATAAAAACATTACTAGGGACAGTCAATAGGCAGCTTGTCTGGCCTATGCTATCGTGATAAAATACGTCGAATACATGTTGGCGTAATGATTTTAATCAACGCCATGGTGACCCTTATCGTGTTACCATCGCTTGCAGGCCACTCAGTATTAATATCAGCACCTCAAAGTTATGTGTTAAATACACAGATACTTTGGTAAAACGTTCACAAACGTCCTCTGTGGGGTGCAATAAAACATACTTTGGCCTAGCCTTGTTAATGCCACATCAGAAAGAGATATGGTTAGATTGGGGATTTTAACCTTATTTGGGGAATTGAATGGTAATACTAAATTTAAATACATTACAATATTTTTAATTGAAGAACCTTGTCACCTCCTACACCCTCACCCTTCTGTTCGAACATTTGTTATAAGGTGGTATTTTGTTATTAAGCGTTCTTGTTGCGTTTCATGTCTTTACATCACATCATATATATATATATATATATATATATATATATATATATATATATATATATATATATATATATATATATATATATATATATATATATATATATGTATATATCGATGCTGTTTTTTTTATTCTGTTCAATAATCAATATTTTGTGTCATGCACAATGTAAGGCATAAGAAATCAGAGCACGTTCGTCCTGATAACAACGATTACAATCTATTTTTCAAACAATCTATGAAACAAACAAAAATTTGAACACCACAGTGATTTGGCGTTTGTATATTGATTGAAGATAAGCTGCCATTAAACATAAGCCGAAACCCAAAACGCGGCTTAAATGTTTCATCATCTAACAAATATGATGACCGTCAATCAGCAGGTTAACATTGCTGGAAGGCCTAGTATGATAATGCCTATAATATGCTTCCTCAATAGGGTTATAAAAGCGGGTCTTTCGTACACTGACGCTAAAGCGGTGGGAATCTTAACTGAGGATGTAATTGATACCATCATCACAGTGTATTGCCAAGCATTTAATCAATTGCTTGACCTCTTTTCGTTAGTGAGGATCACTATTAGTTGCAATCGTTTCATCCCACTCGGCTGAAGGTTTCATGTTCATACTAAACCAATTTGATCCGAAATATATCACTAATACACTATCTGTGACCGAATTACCATTCATGCTTATGCAAACAATGCAACGCAAACGGAAGCTATTATAACCGTAGCTGCTCAAATACAGATGAGCATGGATTGTTTAATTTGTTTTACATTTGTTAGCTCAAGGACTAGAATGAGCTAAACAGTATTGGGCTGAGTTTATAAACAAAGAGGAAAAAAGGGTTAAGGCAATGAGTTGCGCCAGCTTTGGAACAGCCATATAGTAAAAGCATTGTTTGAACCTATCAATATTTGCATTACATTCTGCGATAAAGACACATCACACAAGTATAGCAAAAGCAACATGGTTCATGGCTTGGTGTTGATATATCAAATAAAGAACTCTTATATTAGAAAGGTGCGAATTGTTTGTTGCATTATATGCACATATCTTACAAGCACTCCAGCAAATGACGATATCTGAAGGAATACTTTCGATCATGCATTGCGTTACGATGGTATCAGATTTTTTTTCAATTGATCAGTGTTTTTAAATATCTAAATATAAACGATACAGTTATGGACATAGGATTGAGTATCAATTATATTTGTGCAGCCAAATGAGTAAATGAAATGCTTTAAATAAACTCATAATGCTCAGCAATATTGTCATCGACAACAACCAATTCAATCTAACAAAGTCGTACAGTGAACCCTACGCTAGACTTCACTGAAGCAGCATCCGTAGATGTGACCCAAGAAGACGTACACCATTGGAGCAATCGACGTGGGCCATTTTATTTATAAGATGGACAAGTGAACTACACATGCGGACAAAAGTTTTGACAGAGGACATGTGCTTGATCAGCCTTATGTTCACTGTTATGATGAAAGTGTGATAGTCGACAAGCCGATATGCAAGCAATTTGGGTGAGCTACCCTGAATGCACCGGAATCTTGTAAATCATATTGAATGGTCTTGTGTGGATATTATCACGCCTACTTGCTGTATTTGTCTAATAAGTCTTTTGATAGTCTGGCTTTTTTTATGCCTGTTGCCATTTGGCCCGTGTGTCACATTAGTATCACCGACCACCAAATATAATTACAATGGCATATATACACGCCTTGAATGACCATCAGTCAACTGTGAATTTGCCAACATTAGAAAACAATTTGCTGTCAAACCTGGACGATCATGCAACAGCATCTATTTGGAAAAGGTGATAAAAAACTTCAAGTAGCAGTACCATAGACAATGAGGTTCATCCCAGGCGTAGACGGTCGTAGCAGCGTTGAGCAACGAAAAACATGGCATGGTAGGCGATGTTGCAAAGGAAATCTTTAGTTATTGCAAAGTGCGACGTCACAGAGCTAATAAATTTTATTATAATAGTCTCCATTGCAGCTAGCTTCTTCAAGGTTGAAAAGTTTATTCGCCCTTCAGGTCTGACGCACTTACGAGGTAACCCATGTAGAGATAAGAACCACGCATCGTTGTGCAAGCTGTGTTGAAAACCCAAACCGATCTGCAATGACAGCAGTGAGATTTCCGTGGGTTCATCTCTCACCCGGTATTGTTTGGTGGGAATGACACTTGCATGAATGACGTTGGTGAAATAATTTGCTTTTGAATAAAATGTTAAATACGTCTTAATTGTGATTGACAAATATCCCATCACAATCATTACTATCGTAGCAATGCATTAAACCTTAAATATTCCCTAGTTATATAAAAATATTAAAGCAGATAATGTATTATTGTGAATAAGTGCAGAAAACAGCATAAGCTAAAGTGAACTATATCAAGTGGTGTATTGTAAAGCTTATTAAGGTATTTTATAATTAAGAAATTAGAACAACATTTAAATGCCTTATGAATGTCGACCGTTTACGGAATTCTAGATGAACAATGTCAACTAATGATATTGCTCTAAGTGAGAGTACAGAGAGTACATTACGATCCTTTCAAGACGTCATTATGGAATACCAGACATTCTTGTCATGCTTCGTGCTTTAAGTGGATAACCTCAACCTTCGTGTTTGGTGTCGTAATATATGTTATGTAATGATCGAAGACAAACAGTGAGGACATTCAACCCAGGTCAACTAAATGGCGTGATAAGGTCGGCTCCGGAATAGGGCAGTGGTATTGACTTTGTCACTAACTCAGTCACTGCACCTGAATTTGGAATCGGTTTGATAGGTAAGTGGATATATCAGCAAAAACACTCATCGTTTGTCACTTTAACTTCTCTGTTTTAGTTAAAATGACGCCCAGGCTTTACTTTGCTACCAAATAGCAAGTACATTTTCTCCTCTGACACCGCAATGGCCGCTAGACGTATGTGAGCTACCACTAAATGCAGTATCATGATTTTGTTAATATCATGTTTGGGCCAAAGATCGTCTAAAATGACAATTACTCCATGGCATCAAAATTCTTGCACTTCCCCAATACCCTTACTGACATTCGCTATATCTGGCTTTAGAGCAAGATTTGTTGTCTTGCTTTTATAATGATGTAAAATACTGTTCATTGCACTATTTATTTTTAATATCATCGCAATTTTCAATTCAATATTCTATCCTATTCTGTGTATTTACGATGTAAGGTACTGAAATTCAACGCAATGAATTGGTCTTGTCTCACAAAAATACGTAACCCTACCTTTATTGATCGCGATAACCACGATCACAATCCAGGTATCTCGGACAACGCATGGAACGAACAATAATTTGTTGTTGAGGGTTCGTTTTTGGACAGAAACATATGATAAGCTGCCACTAAACATTAGAGGTACACAAGCAACAGTTTTAATAGATGTTTCATCATCCCTAGAAGATGCTTACTATCAATCAGCTTGCATTGTTTGAAAGCGTTGGGTCGTTATGCCCACAATATGCTTCCCCAACGAGCCCATAAAAGCGGGTCGTTAATATACTTACGCTAAAAACAGGGGGATCTTTACTGATGACATCATTGATGCATCGCAACTAGACTTTAGGCAAACTGCCTTACTAATATTAGAAGTGCCAGGTAGCTGTTGTTGCCGCATTAGTGATACAATCAACACCAGATGATAAGTATGCATTTAAGGTTCCACATGTCAACTATTGTTTACAGTGACGCCATCAAGATCTTATGTACAGTTTCACACGTCGTCTGGCCTGGTATTACAATCTTTACTGTCATCTCTTGTGAAACATTTGCCATTCGTCGGAGCAATAACTCAATGCAAATATGAATTGATGCAGGTCTCTATTCTGTGTCGTCATTTATTGAACATTGCTGTCTGCACGAGACATAATTGGCGCTAGTAAGAAATAGCGAAAGATACAATAGGATATTTGCAAAGCACTTTGATCATTATCGTAATAAGCTTAACCAAGCAATGGAGGGCAAAGGATTCAATAAATACAGATAAAGCAGGTATGAAAAAAATACCATGGTTCATAGCTAGGTATTTACAAATCAAATAAATGTATTTAATGGCGATGGCTACTTATATCGCCATACGCTTTTAAGGAGCATCAGTTGATAGTGAATTTGCCACCTTTTAGGACACAGTGCACTGTGGTGGCTTGGCATCTCTTAGAAAGGTTACTAATAAACATTGGCTTTGCCCAGCAGCAGTACCAGCAATATGGTTTTTAACAGACGCGGTTATTGCCAATACCCCGCGTTGTCGGCCTGATAAGGTAGTCATAGAACGTACGTTATGCGAGCTTGGACGGGAGCAACGGCGTTGAATGACAAAAAACGTCATTACAGGTGGTATTGCAAAGGATATTTTCAGTTATTAATTATATACAACGTCACAGAGCCCACAAATAAATTCCATGTGAATGTCACCTGTGAAGTCGTTCATTTCAATTTGAGTGATGTTCGCATTGATTTCAAGATGAATCCGATCGATAAATGATATGCAAAGATAGAACCACATAAATTCTTGTCATGCTTCATGCTCTACGTGGATAATCGTCGTGATTGGAGTCAGGCTAACTTTTGGATGATAACCATAGATAAACATTGGAAACATACATCCAAGGTCAGGTAAACGAAGTCAGCGTCGAAGGCGTGGATGTAATGCAGTGGTATTGACGTTTGTTATTTATTTAGTCGTTGCAACTGAATCGGTAATTTATATTATATGTCAGTACTGGCGAGGTTATCGTCTAGAACGTAACTTAATACATCAGCATATACACTCATATCAACCCTTTTGTCGTAGTTAAAAAGAGACATGAGTTATACAGCCACAATCTTTTCCAAATAAAACCAATTGCGAAAAACGCAAATGTGGTCTTCAAGAGATATAATATATTATAAATGGCACTATGATATATTTTGATACTTTGAACAGAGCAAGTTAGCAATTTGCTATTGTTGTTATTCTTGGAGTTCAGAATCTAATAGTGACTCCGTTAAAGCTCATTCGCAGGTGCATTTATTCACATCTTCTACAATAGTATATTACCACTTACTAAGCAACAAGTGTACATAATGAAGCAATGATTGTTGTGGTACCAGGTGATGAGGCACTGTATTTAGAATAGAAGGGGGGAGGGTAATGCTGATTTTTTAAGATATTATTCATCATTGTGGGATTATTTATCAATGTCGATGTAGCTGTCCTGTATCTGTTGTGCTCTACAAATCGTTGAGAAATATTCGTTTTATTATGCCATGTTTTGTTTTGCTTTGCAGTGCGCAAAAACGCCGGGCTGTAGATTCATCATAGACATGCAGGCCGTCAACATGCAACACTTCAAAGAAAGCAGTCAGAGATAAAGTCGAATACAATTGTTTCTTGTACCACAAGATTAACGTTTTTGTTTTTGATAATTAGCCTGTAACTCAGAACTGATAAATTGAATAATCTCTAGGCACAAACCACAGAGAAGAGGGTTATATACCTTACCAAACGTGATGTTGGATTTTGTTGAATTGACTCACAGATTAGTGAGTAATGCCTTAATTATTCCTATCGCTGTGATACCAATCGGTCTCACGTGGTCAGCAGTGAGGGTGGCTCGCCATCTTTTACTCCCATCCTTTCTTGCTGCAATATTGATCACCAACATTCTCCATTGTCAATGCGATGTATGACATTATGTGACGTATTAATAATTCTATACCCAATCCAAATTTCCTGGCAGTCCTCCCACCTATCCATCTGAATTACAGGTGGTGTATTATACGGCTAATTGCCTCTTTTGATATCAACGACAAATCATTGGTTGAAAGATCACCATCATGAAATGCAAATAGCATTGTTTTACACTTCAACAAAATGTCCCTTTTAGTCCTTGCATCAAAGTTGTATTTCCGATTTGTTCCACAATTCCCGAATTGGTAACTCTATTGCAGTGTCTTTTCGACCTCTGTTTAAACAACGCAGATTGAAACGCCCGCATATATATTCAATAGATGTTGTGGTTGGCAATAACACCTGTGGAGATTTTATAAACACAAATGCACCTATATGCTTAACTCTGATAGCAAAAGGTATTTAACAGCGCATGACATTGCATGTAGGCCGTGGAACGTTATGCCAGTAATATCCTACCTCAAATGGTCAATTATAGTGAGTCGTTAATTCATTTACACTAAAAGCAGGGGAACCCTTATTTATGACGTCAGCTGTTCAACCGAATGCAATTAAATAGTCATTAAGCACTGTATCAATTGCTTGTCCCCATTCAGAGCATCAGGATTTATGTCCACACGCTAATGTGCATTTAGGTGACCCACAACCAAGCTAATATATTGATATGCTTCGACCTGTTTTAGTTGAAACTGGCAGATGATGGGTAAATGTGACTGTAATCGGTGCATATCAGAATTCACAGAGGGCTGGTGTTTGACAACACTTCGACATTGCGAATGCTGTTAAATGTGCAATTTGCGGTGATTTGCTGCAATTTGTTATTGTTCCTGCTTTGTTGTGATTGGCTCGTTTGTAATCCTTGCTTGGTTTAAGGGACGCCAAATCATCGACAGTATATTCATTAAAAGTATGTTAATGAATTGAGACCGGAACCAGTAACTACGCATGCGCATCTCCCTCATTGTCTTGTATTATCACTCCGACTCTTATCGTTTCTACTCCCGATATGTTATTACGTCTACTATGTGCCATATTTTGATTGTAGAAGGAGGATGAAGTGATTAAATGAACCAGAGTTATTGTCGTCGGTGACACAGCGTAAACTGTGATACTGTACATGACATGGAAACAGTCGGGTGTGGAGTTCATTTTGCCAGCGGGTGGCAATTCTGTTATAGGAAAGACTATCAGTAAACTAAGAATATGTAAAAACAATGACATAATTTACCTTAAATGTGTGTGTACATATGTATATATATATATATATATATATATATATATATATATATATATATATATATATATATATAGATATATATATATATAGATATATAGATATTTATAGATATATATAAATATATTTATGTATATATCTAGAGAGATAGATAGATATATATCTCTATATAGATATATCCTAGACATCTCTCTCTCTCTATCTCTCTCTCTATACATCTGTCTCTATTTATCTCTAGAGAGAGATCTATCTCTCTCTTTAGATATGTACATCTATGTATATATAAGAGTCCTCTCTATCTAGATATCCATCTCTCTCTATATATATATATAGATCTCTCTCTCTTTATATCTATATATATATCTATGTATATAACATATATATATATATACATATATATATGTATACATGTATCTATGTATATATATATATATCTTTATATACATATACATATATATATGTATATATGTAATATTGTATATATATATATATGTATATATATATATATATATATATGTCTATATTATATATATATATATATATATATATATATATATCTATATATATATATATATATATATCTCTCATATATATGTATATATATATATATATATATATATATATATATATATATATATATATATATATATATATATATATATATATATATATATATATATATATTTCAGATCAAACCTGATGGTATTAAAGCAATTAATCTTCGACCTTAAAAATCCACATGATTGTAATGGACTGAATACATGCAGATGCGTATTCCCTGCACTTCCCCACAATAAGTATAGCTGAGCAAATGAAAGCGGCATGTTAAGTATACGTCGAGGAACCTAAAGGTGGGTTGCGTCTTGTTAGCAATAGCTGAGGTAATCAATAATTCCTACGACGATTTCATCGAA
Organism: Urechis unicinctus; assembly: GCA_034190875.2. Lineage (NCBI taxonomy): Eukaryota > Metazoa > Annelida > Polychaeta > Xenopneusta > Urechidae > Urechis > Urechis unicinctus. The sequence continues at coordinate 18,087,174 of CM067358.1, forward strand.
CCACCAAATGAATTCCGTATGAGTGACATCAACAAAATCTTTTATATAGGTTAACAGAAGTTTGTATTCATTTCAAGATCAACCAGTGCATTAAAGATAATGTTATAACGAGAGAGCCAAGTTGGTAAATCAAGATTCCTTTCATAATGCAAAATGGAAAGTAAGCTATTCTCGTCTCGCGTTGTACTTAGCATCACCTTTTCCTTCGTGTTTGGGGTACGAATATCTGCCGTGTGATAGCTATAGATAAACACTGGGGAAAATATCAGAAGGTCATTGACATGGTGTGATTTGTCGTCCAATGGGTTGCAGCAATGCATTGACAATTACATGTAAATAATCAGCAAATATTTGTTTTGCTGAAGTTATCGAACACAAACTGAGACAAAAATGTCAATTGTCAGCAATGCAAAATATTCCTTCTTCAACTGGTTGTATACTTTAATAAAATAGCTCAATCCCATGAAGGTAACAGCGTTTTCAAGGATTGCATTGCCTCACACACTTAGTTATTGAATGATCTCATCCTAGAGCGAACAAGCAGAAACGCGTTGTCCTATTCGTATACCAAACAGCCGTAGTTTTATCATTGATCTCAAATGCAGATTAAAACTTCAAATCGGTGCATCATTTACAATTGCTAAATTTGCTATTAGCAAGCAAACATATATACAGTGAGGTGCTTCTAAGTGCAGTATATGTGGAAAAATCGAACAGTGAAGGTTAGAGCGAAGAAGTGTGGGTTATGAAGTTGTCGGTTTAAATCCTGTGTATCCCCGAGGCACATGCCTTAGAAATGAGCAAAAACAGAATGCAGCTTTTTAAAAACGTTAGGCGTTAGTGAGAAAGTTTTGTGAATCTTGAAGAAGCTATCAGATGATGAATGGCGTTCTTTATCTTTAGTGGACTGTTTATGGCTCTGGAGATATTGGTTCATTTAAGCCGAGATTTGGGTTGAAACGTTTCTCATCAAGGTCTTACATCTCCATTATTGCGTGTAGAATGGCTTAACCTCACACACTTTACATCGTCCGTGAATCGTATATGATAGGCATCACCAAAGTGTGTGCCGAAAAGATGGTCAAATTGGTGAGTATCATAAATAATGACCTTTGTCTTAATTGCAATGAACACAACACGCATCAACATCGGCGGTTTTCAGCTATGCTGAGTAGAAAGCATATAAATGGTGTGATTATGCCATAGTATCAGAGTTCTAGATTTATAATGGACAGTCTAAATGAAAAATAGGATTCTCTGATTATCTGCAATGTGTGTAGATTGTTACGGCATCCACAGCGTTCACGGGCAAGTCCGCCACATTGTGTTATGGATGCAAGTAGGCTAATAAGTAGAATGGTTTAAAATATTTCGTCTGGGATTTGGCCGAATTCGATCGCTATTCGTCTTCGTGAATCCCCTTCCCACAAGGAGTTAGATAAATTGCCTTCTCATTGGTAATGCGCGTCATTCACTCTGTGGACCGGAATGTTGAATATGGCCTTTTCTGAGCTGATATATCGACTACTTTAGACACAAGACACACACGGAGGAGGGCTATTTGTCTTACTGAAGGCGTGGTTCTAAATAACCCAACAGACAAATGACAATGCCTGGGAGGTTGTCCTTTTCTTGCTGCAATAATACCGATATTTCAAATAAGAACACCATTTGGTAGGTGAAGGTGTGACCTCTGAACTATAGTTGATACTGATAACCTATGTTGTCAAAGCATATTCTTTCACTTAAGAAAATTAGCATTCAGATTGTGCTGCAAACAATCTTTATTGATATTTCCCATAAGCAAAAGCACCATACCAGATCTAATACAAATAGCTTGCGGTTATACGGATGGTATCATTCGTGCAGGATAACCTTATCAATCAAGTGTTTTGTAATTTGCCTCTTTTGATTGCGACCAAGTTGGTTAACCTGCAGCATTATTAGTGTATTGGACACCCCTCAGAACAATCGTGTAAAATGACCATCATCTTGCTTGAAATGAAACATGCACTGTTTTATCTTGGAATGTGGAATATTTAGGAAATACACTATTTCACTATTTAAACCTTATAAATTTGTTGTCAATTACTGTTGTTGACCTTCTTCTTCATATCTCGTGTACTTGTGTCCTTATTAGCTTAAGTAGCCATCCACAATTCCTAAAAACGCATACTACAACAGTACATTCAGAGATCGATGCACTCTACTTTTATGTGTACAGCTATTTGCGATGTCCAATATGAGATATGTTATTTCTAATATTCTGATCTGAATTCCTTGATTTCTGTCATTGCGTTCATAGATTGCACCGATAATCGTAAATATCTATGCAGTTCTTAACAATCAATTCTGTTTTATGCACGACGAAATTTAAAGAGCTTCAAAGTACGGACCCGTCCTTGCTATGGACCATTATGTCCGTAATGTGTTTCCTAGTAGGCCTCATAAACGCGAATCATTAATACAGTGACGCCATATAAAGGAATAATTGAAGATTTTTGATGGCTCATGCAATCCAATGTGGGCGAAGTTCAAGATGCGTTTAAAGCTTATTGCAACCTTAACATGCCATTTGGATCAAATCACAAGCAAGCGCATCCAAGTCAATTGATATGTTTGTGTTTTTATATCAATAATCACAACACCAAGGGATGTTGTTGAGGCAAAAGCTGCTCATGTGCAGTTTCGCTACAGAAATGTGGTTCAGTGAAAGCGTATTTGTGCTGATAAAAATGACCAACACTTCATAATAGATGGGGAAAATGAGTCACAATACACTGGATAATATTTGTTAAAACTATGATGGCTATAAACACATAATTTGACATACGATGCAGCTGGATTCTTTGCTGTGTTTAGAATACAAAGGTCTTGGCACCACAATCCCCCCGTTCTTAACCGACCCGCCGTTGCTTAATGCGGACCAATGTTGTGACTCTGACCCTGTCCTTTCCCGATGTTACTTCACTTAAATCGCTACTGAGACGCTACCTTAAATTCTCGCCATGTTAACATACCCTAATACCGACAGTTTGCGTTACCCACTGCCTCGACCAAAGTTTATTCGGCAGAGTTAACCCATCCTAACCCCTGCAATCATAAATCTAATCCATGCCGTTACCTGTCTCTCATCCCCGCCTTGCTTATTACGATTGCAATAAAATGCATGGCAATGGTAACGTGCATGCTGTTTACCGTGCAGCGTGTCGGCTTCCGGAGGTTGCAACCAATTAGGACTTAGTTTTGCCACCTGATGACCTGCACCTCGCATTGTCCAGCAAGGCATTTTCTTCACTGACTCGCGTTTATGATACATTTGCTTCGCTTATTAGCAAAAACAACCCCAATAAGGTGATGCATTTAGACATAGGCATCCATTATTGCTACAAATTGCAAAGACTTGCTTCCATTAGACACATAATTGGTATCAGCAAAACAGTGCACATGACAATATATACCATTTGCGATGTGGTTTGCTCAACATGGGTTTTTGAGTAATAGTATCTTGCAGCTAGTGACGTATAAAAATCTAACATAGTCTAACATAGCCTCTCAGTTACTTCCAGCTGTGTGAGAACCACAGAGTTTCAAATGTACCTCCAGAGGACATCTAATTGAGCACATTTGGACGATACGTTCTTACACTTATAAAAACAGACGCAATTGATATTAATGTCACCAGTTGAATTGAAATCCTGCATAACAAATTCGAACAGTCTGACATGGAGGTGATCTTGCAATTGTCTCATAAGGCTTTCCTATGGGCTTGTTGTCATGTAACATTTGACCATGCTGTGTCATAGAATAAGCTAGTTTAATTACTGACCAAGCTTTGCTCGATGCCAGGGGTAAATCAATTTGTTATCCCTTTCAGTCAACGATGCAGTTATAAAGGTCATTTCACTGTCAATGCTCGTTTAGTATTTTTTGATAGTTGACAAAACTGTTGCTTTATACAGCAGCAAGTACCGTGGCTAACGAGGTTGATCAAAGGCACGGATATTGCTAGTTTTAAACCTAATATGCAATACCCTGTATTTTCGGCTCAAGCAACTAAAAGGCCAATGCTGCGTACCCCCCCCCCCCCCCCCCTATACTCCCCCTAAGCTGCAACGTGTAATAGCCAAACGAGTTACAGCAGAATGCGCCGTAAGGTGCATTTTCAGTTATTGCTGTAGGTGCCAGTTGGTTTGCTTTGTTGTTAACGCCAACGTGGATTGTTTGTTGTTTATCAATAGCCTCTATTAAAGATTTGAAAACGTTAGATATGTAAATGCGTCATTCAAGAGGTAAAATATATAGCACAAAAGATCATGCATCTCAGTGCAAGCTGTATCGAAATGCTGGCTCAATACATATCTGACCAAGTGGTCTGAGTTGCGTATGGTGCGTATAAGCTTGATGATGGTGACAATTATTCTCTTCTTTCCGACATTGCAATAATGATAATAATCTTATCCATGTGGCTAGATTGAGAATCACCCCACAGGCGATAAGCGGGTAAGAACAGTGTATTGACCTCATGAAACCATAATTGTGATGAAGTTAAGTCATGCAAATATGCAATATTTATTTTCATTTAGATAAATAATGCATGAAGCTCATAACTTATGCAAAGAACATAGTTGTAGTGTCTTATAAACATTAGCAAAGCTGTGTGTTCGATTATTTAGAAGTTGGCTCAATCTGCGAACTGATCAAACCTATAATAAATCTCAAATGTCGAATCTTTAGAACAGCCATAACTATTGATATCCCCCTCCTAACAATATCACATAGCCGAGCATAATACTGCACAAATCTTCCACCCCAACTGTCTTTTCCTTTCCCCCGAAACCTACCATTTGTTCTTACATTGTTTTAAATTCAATGACTAACGTTACCCACTTATCTATAACTTTAAACTTTACAAGTATGGTTTTGATATTATTAACCTATTCAAACAAGAAATAATCAACACACAATTTCATACATACATTACACATATCTATTCGCCACCCAATAACCATCCCCTCCCCCAACAGTTTCATCCAATCTTACATATCATCTTCTTTCTGTGCATCTCTTAATTTTTTCTTCTATCCTTCACTAGTTTCTCTATTTCAATAAGACATGAAATCTTTATGACTATTTTTCTTCGAACTTAAATGCACTGGAGCAGCCCCAAGTGCAAAAATCCTCCTTATTTTTATTTGATTACACCCTCGATAGGTTCACCTCATTTCAAATTATCATCACGGCATGGAAAGTCAATAGTTCCAAATAGAACATTTACGCAATTCATGGTGAATGATTGATCCCTTTTGTAACAGATGATCACGAGTACATTGTCAAGTTTTATAAACCCAAACGTCGTAGCTGTTTGCTACACTGAACGAATGGTTTGAATTAAAGTAATAACCAAAAGAGCCAATGCATCTGAATGTTGTATTACCTTTACGCAGACAACAGAGATGTAGTTGTATGATGAATAGGATGTGCAGACAATTTATTTGGAAAGTTGCTCAATTCTATAAGACACTCCGATGTAATTATTATACGCGCTGTGTATAGTTGATGCAGTGTTAAGCAATATGTTTGTCAATTGCTTTAATTTTATGCTTCTTACCACAAATCTTCTGGTTATGTTTCTAATTTAGCTCCAGTTAGATGTAAACTATCGTTTGAAAGCTTAGAGACGTATGATTTTCGGCCATGCGTGAGCCGAAGCATTTTGTGCTGTCACGTTTAAGAGCATTCTAAGACAGGAAAGTCTTTTTTATTTTTGATTATAATCCTGGATTGCACTTGACATCTATAAAACATTGCTGCATTTCTTAAATTCCGAGCTGATATATTGATACTTTCGATGCCAATAAAAACAGATAAGAGGCTCATGTATCTTAGTGACAGCAGATATAAATTATTCAACAGATAAGTAAGAAACGCGTGAGGTTGTTTCACGTTTGGGTGCTTTCTGTGCATTTAGCGCATTGATACCTTTTGTGGAGAGTTATGCATGACGCTGTGTTCAATGTCGTCAATGAGTATTGCTTCACTGTGGCCAATCACTATCCTTTCTTGTTTTGTACATTGATCATCTGTTGTTTTCATTGCTAATGTGATATATAAATACTAACCTTATAAAATATCGATAAATACTATCAATCAAAGAAACAAATAGGTCTTGTCATCAAAAGACGATATCATCGATGCATAATAATCTGGTCGTAAATTGCACTACAAGAACAATAAATGTTTGGCTGTACATACCAAAATGTCAGATAAACCATGAAATAGATAAGACCTCGGGGTGGAATGTAGTAGAAAACATTTATCATTTGTATAACCCAGCAACGTAAAAAGTAGGAGGGCTCTTAGTTGATGATGCCATTCGTTGAGCATATGACCGCAGCATTTGCATCAAAGAGACGTATGCCTGAGCGCCAATTATAGGCATGCATTCCTTTTGATAACTTTGTCAGATGAACGAAATATTTGAATGTATTTGGTGACTGTATTAGTTTTTACATGACTGGTCTACAAACGCGGTGTGAGCTCAAAAGGGATCAGCGCTAAACATGGGGCGTCAAATTCTGGTTATAAGTGGCAGTGAAACATATTTTTAAGGGCTGTGTTACCATACGGTAAATTGGAATATACGACATCACCACTGGAACATTATCCACAAGGCCGAGCATATGGGCAAGCCATGATGATACTGGAATTTTAAAGACGCCAGTGTCCATCAAGCACATTTCTTATGGGGTGTTCTGTAGTGTCTTTGAGTAGAATACGCCAGTATTTGACACATACCAAAGCAAACTTATTGGTCTAAAAATTATATATTTATCTTTTAAATATCCATGATTGTAATTGACTGTATGTAATATTCATTTCAATATGTTACGTAGTTTTGAGGCAAACTTGTCTCTTTTAATCGATCATTGCCTTGATTGAAAATTGCTAGCATGCTTTCCAATCGGCGGTTTAATAAAAGAATGACAATAAGGAACTAATTTATCAAGATAATTATGCCAAGTTTGATTGGCAGGTTATTAATAATTGTTATCTGATCACGATTCATTACCTCCACCACACACTTATTGGGCAAGGGCGCGAATCGGTAGGTAGGTCTTGAATATTGACGTAAATGATTCGAGTAAATGTTATCTGTAATAATATAGTTTTATCAGTTCGCTGCTAATGTTTAGAATACATACTGCCTTTTATGTTTAGGTGTTATGTCACTATATATATATATATATATATATATATATATTTATATTATATATATATATATATATCACTATATATATATATATATATATATATATATATATATATATATATATATATATATATATATATATATATATATATACTTATATCTAAATATATTTCAGCTTCTCTAACAGATCACGTCGTAAAGTTATCTTGAACAACGCACAAATTCAATCAGGTTAAATCCGTAACGAAAACACCAGCCATTCATCGTATGACATAAATATCACACAACTGTCATCTGGAACTATGCGTGAAGTATAATTAACTCAGAAATGTATAATTGGTCCCTTGTATGCCCGTTGAAGAGGGTTGCACAATGAGTAGCTTTATGTCACGTTGTTAACTAAACAAATCATGCACACCTCAGTTTTGTAATTACCATTGCCTTGATTGCAATAATCACAAAACACATTTCCATCTGACGTTTTTAGCTACATTGCATAAACGGATTACTTAAGCAATAACAACATGATATTAGTTTTATAATGGACTTGCAGACAGTCGATATACAAAGTAATTTTTCAGATTATATTTGGCTGCATTTGGTAACGGTGGTAGATCGTTACGACCAAAACATTCTTACTGGGCTAGTTGGTAACAATGCGTCATTGCTGCAAGAAGGCGAATAGGCAGATGGGTCCAAACCACTTATATCGGAGATTTTGTCCAGCATGATCGTTTTACATATAGCTGAACCAGTTGATCTTTATGTATCATATATATTGTCGTCTCTTTGCCAATCATTATAAATAGCAAATATGCAGTTCAATGTTGTTGAGGAACATTGCAAGCGAATCAGATCTGAACAATGTCATCAACATGGCAAGTGTAGCGTTCATAAACACCTGGAACAGGTGCAAAGTCTTTCGGGTTGTTCGCCAGTGGTATACGATGTAGTAGCATGTGTCATTTAGAGCTAATATAGCGACTACTTTCGATGAAAAACACATACTGAAGAGGGCCATTTATTTAATTGAAGGCTGTGGTAATTAACCCAACAGACAAGTGAGCGTGGGTTTGTTCTTTTGTTCTTGCTACAATGATAGTTAGTTTTGCAATACCAATAGGTCAAATCTGTACAGCATTTCAGAGTTGTAGGAAAAGACAATGTACAGTGTATGGTACTAATAAGTGAATATCGTCTAAAATGTATTCAGTTTCGTGAGCCAATGCCACATACTGTGTCTACCTTATGTGTTTTTATTAATCTGCAACAAATACAGATTTATCTTAGCGAAGCAGCACTGAACATTCCAAACAAGTCCAAGCACGTGTCAGTTAGGTTGGTTTGCCTTGCTGTTTGCGGTTAGATAGCCGTCACAACCGAGTATATGTGATTAGGTGACTACTTATAGCCTTTAAAATAGTGTAGCAAACGAGTGATGTATGTGCTGTCATACAGGACTGACGAAACAACCACTGTCCTGACAACATACTAAGAAAAGGCACCATGTGTAAAATGTATTGAATTATCATACAACGGTAGAGTTGTGACTTTAACAGGCGTTTACTGAATTACCAGGTAGCCTTTGTTGCCTATGACACTTGCAAATAAAATGGTGGTGAAAAGATTTTACTTTGTACATTACAGTGAAATACTCTTTCATAGTATGCTATATAATGTACATAGCGCCTATGCCCAATCTGTAAATCGCTCAGATGCGATAAATGTTAGCTTTAGGTAATAAAACAATGTATTGGCACTTTAAAAATCTGCATGCTAGAACTGAATTTATGGCATACAGATTATGAAGTGTTAAGTTCCATAAACCAGATAAACGGATAAAGCATCGCATAAATCACATGCCAACGAGAGCAATTGTGGGTGGTGCTTTATGATAATTAGCAGTGGAATCCAATAATTGCGATTATAAGCATTGACGTCTAGTACGTAAATATCGATCCTTCAAATACATGCCCTGTCGCATGTGAAGTCATAAATTGCAGTTATATATATGTTTGCAATTTTTGCCCTTGTGCTAGAATAGTAAATCAGATATGCATATCTCGTGATTTAATATTCAATGCATTAATGTGGTGATTTTTACCATCATTTACAGTCATTGCAGCTGTATAAGAAACTGGTTCGATCGATATAATGCAAGTGCATGTGAAGGACATATTTAATTTATCCTTAGACAGCTGGGATGCTTATGGGAAAGGGCTTTAATTATTGATTATATGCCTGTATTGTAAAAGACACGCGTGAAACAATGGTTTGCATGTGCAATTGGGGGCTGATATATAGACTGCTTTCGAGACAAAACACACAGACAAGAGGGTCATATTTCTTACTGAGGGAAGAGTTGAATTAACAAATGGACAAGTGAAAAAATCAGTAAATAATTTGTGGAGAGTTTTAAGTATGACCTTGATTACGCATAGTGCGGGCTATATCGGGACGTCAGTGACAAAAACACGTAGATAACATAAACCATGCATGTAACCTGCAGGCCAAATTACAAACCTCTCCTACAACGACACACGTCGTTTTTAATGCAAAACCTAGCTTTTTATATTTTGAGATTTGAGACAATATTAAGTAGTTGCAACATTTCCATGTTTTTTATCTTTTGAACAAAACATAGAACGGTGATTTGTTAGAATACGAAACATTTAGGGTGGTCACTTTCGGAAATGATTAGCTGACTTTTTATAAAAACAGAAAAGATGTGCACACCTTTAATTGAATTAATACTGTTGCATAGCAAGTGGTCAAGCAAGTATATTTCTGATCGAGCATTCTGTCAGCATTGCATTGTCACTGACGTTGAGTGTATTTCAGCGCAAATAGCAATGCAGTTAGTAATGCACAATCTGAGGTATTGGACATGAAAGCTATGAATAAGTCTCGTCATACAAGGACTGTATCATCCATGCATAGTAAATTGAAATGTTTCTTGTGATCTTGTCAATAGGCAAACTGTAAGCAAATCGTTTTGGCTCCTGCATGTATCCTTGTGTAGCTGCCTTGCCGCATTACCTTATCGCTTGTGTTGGTATCAGAATATCAATGAAATGATTGCCGCAGACTAAGAATGGGAGCATTAATATAATGTCAACAGAATGGTGCGATATGTAATTGCATTCAATATGTATCAATGCAGCAGTATTTTTGTTTATCCTTACTTTATTTATTGAAGCTGGATGTGCAACTGGATTTTATGTCAGGGATGACAGCAATATTACAGAAGTTAAGGAAATGTGGCTGTAAATGCAGCTTTTACAAAACGCATCACTTATTACATAACTCCTTTGCATTATATTCAATGAGGCAAAGAATAAAAACAGCATTCATCTGAGAAGGATGGACCAAAACAAAGAGCGTGGGGATTATCACACAAACACGACTGCACACATTAAATTATACAATAGCAGCGGGAATATATTGTTTGGTGGACATAGCTGTTTTTTAAGAAAAATACTATGCAATGTGGCGGTTTATTGGTAAATATCGACACAGCTTTAAGATAATCCATAGCGTTCTGTATTAATTGGTCTGCAAATGGTCTGACTCATTTAGGTCACGTAATGTATTAGAACGCTTATTATCACGGTTTTGACTTGCAATTACTGGGTGCAAATTAACCTTAAATTTGCATACTTTTGAACAAGATAGTATAATATATGTTGTTTTGGTAACCTTGTTAATAAAACAAATCATAATCATCTCAATTGTTTAATGAATATTGTCTTGATTGCAATGCTCAAAAATAATTGCCGTCGGCAGTTAACTGCATTACTGAATAAATGCGTGTGAATGGTTATATTATACAATAGCAGCAGAATTGGTGTTTTGCATGGACATGCAGACCATTAATATGCAGGCAAAATTTACGGACGTGCGTTATCTCCATTGTAGGACGAATGTCATTACGCCCAATGTATCCTGTGTAGATCGGTATAAGTGAGTCATTAATACAGTAAATCTAAATGGAAGGGTTTTTGTTAGTATTATTAGCCATAAAATCAGGGGAAGTCACTATGGCCATGCCTGTTTGTGTGACAAATACTGATCTCATAAAGCGTACGATAAGCATGCAGCATAGAAAGAAATTAATTGGCAATGATCTGACGGGATGCATCGACGGAAATCTCCAGCCATTTATGTAAGCTGAAGCGAGGCGTCATTTTAGTATCTATTAAAGGTCTTTTGTGGAGAAATGAAGTTTTTCTGATATTTGAATTAATTGTTACCCTAATCGCTTTATGTAAATTCAAACAATAACTTAAGTGTTGAGTCAGTTTTCATTACTACCCAGTACAATTGTGCGGAGCTGGTTTATCACATATTCTTGTCGTTATATTGCCTGACAATCAATGTAATGATTAACTTTTATATATAATGAGGGTGTTTGTGGATCACAGTTGTAGTGAATTTGATTATAAAAGCATTCATGACAGCCATACGGGAGATGATTTAAATACAGCAAATTCATGTACATATACAAGTAGTCCTATGAACCCTCTTATTATATATAAAACCTCGTGACCACTGTGCATTTTAATAAAGTAATTTAATCGACAAGATGCTAAACTGTGTAGCCAGGCATCTCAAACGAGAATGAATCGCCTAAAATTTCATACGTTGTGGCAATGTCTAGTCGAACAAAAATACCAGCTCTAGTAAATGCATTGTGGGCTACATGATTACAATGGTGAACAGTGTTTTATAACAATACATTACTATTTGAGTATGTATATGGGCATTAAATCAAGCATGGTTTATTTCATATTAGGAGAGGGCAAAAAAAAAGCAAGCCATCATGCGTTAAAACAAACATATAGTTCATACCAATATTGTCTCACTTTCTCACTCGATTGATTAGTAAAGATGTCAGCTGAAGATTTTAATCGCCCACATAAGTTACTGATTTGGGAAGCAATCATTAAAGATCAAACAGATATTAAGCATCAATTAAAAACTGCTTGCGTACTAATAAGTGAATATCGTCTAAAATGTATTCATTTTCGTGAGCCAATGCCACATACTGTGTCTACCTTATGCGGTTTTATTAATCTGAAACAAATACAGATTTATTTGCACGACTAAGTTAAATAACAGCAAAAATATAGCTAGTATCAACCATTTACGTGCAGCTTTACCATCAGAGGAATGAATATTCCTTAACAAGATTTTCTTCCTCCTTTGATCAAGATTAAGTTTATTTTCCTGCATTATAATTTGCTCTCAAAACAATACCATGAACAAAACTTCATCAAATCAGTTAAATGGTCATCATCTTGCTTGAAGTGCAGCATTCACAGTTTTGTCTGTTAATGAGAGCGGACCAATATTGATAAAATGCACGTAAACTACTTCCATATTAAAATATTCAAAATTTTCCAGCCAATTCTGCTTGCAAACCACCATTTTCACTCCCTATCTGAACATTGTAATATTTGATCCATATTACAAGAAATGTTTAGTGAGTCCCAATGAACTGCATGAACATATTTGCTTAAACTATGACGTCTATACATACATTAATTGATATAAACAGCATTATAGCAGTTGAGGCCATCCGAAAAGCAAGTAGTGAGTTTTAGCATCACAGGTTGGATTAAGTTGCTGCACATCATATTGAAAAGGCGTAGTTTGCAGTTTATCTTGTAATAATAAAGGCTGTTCCGTATGCTTTTGTTCCAACATTTGCTGACTTGTTTGCTTACAAATGTATATACATTCGATGCGATGATTTGAAATATCACTTTCGTTTTGAATGTCACCGATGAATTTGTCGTCGTTTTGACATGAATACTATAACAAATGGGGATTATCCCAGGCGAAGAAATGCTAATAAGTGACTTTTTATAAAAACAGAAAAGATGTGCACACCTTTGATTGAATTAATACTGTTGCATAGCAAGTGGTCAAGCAAGTATATTTCTGATCGAGCATTCTGTCAGCATTTGCATTGTCACTGACGTTGAGTGTATTTCAGCGCAAATAGCAATGCAGTTAGTAATGCACAATCTGAGGTATTGGACATGAAAGCTATGAATAAGTCTCGTCATACAAGGACTGTATCATCCATGCATAGTAAATTGAAATGTTTCTTGTGATCTTGTCAATAGGCAAACTGAAAGCAAATCGTTTTGGCTCCTGCATGTATCCTTGTGTAGCTGCTTTGCCGCATTACCTTATCGCTTGTGTTGGTATCAGAATATCAATGAAATGATTGCCGCAGACTAAGAATGGGAGCATTAATATAATGTCAACAGAATGGTGCGATATGTAATTGCATTCAATATGTATCAATGCAGCAGTATTTTTGTTTATCCTTACTTTATTTATTGAAGCTGGATGTGCAACTGGATTTTATGTCAGGGATGACAGCAATATTACAGAAGTTAAGGAAATGTGGCTGTAAATGCAGCTTTACAAACGCATCACTTATTACATAACTCCTTTGCATTATATTCAATGAGGCAAAGAATAAAAACAGCATTCATCTGAGAAGGATGGACCAAAACAAAGAGCGTGGGGATTATCACACAAACACGACTGCACACATTAAATTATACAATAGCAGCGGGAATATATTGTTTGGTGGACATAGCTGTTTTTTAAGAAAAATACTATGCAATGTGGCGGTTTATTGGTAAATATCGACACAGCTTTAAGATAATCCATAGCGTTCTGTATTAATTGGTCTGCAAATGGTCTGACTCATTTAGGTCACGTAATGTATTAGAACGCTTATTATCACGGTTTTGACTTGCAATTACTGGGTGCAAATTAACCTTAAATTTGCATACTTTTGAACAAGATAGTATAATATATGTTGTTTTGGTAACCTTGTTAATAAAACAAATCATAATCATCTCAATTGTTTAATGAATATTGTCTTGATTGCAATGCTCAAAAATAATTGCCGTAGGCAGTTAACTGCATTACTGAATAAATGCGTGTGAATGGTTATATTATACAATAGCAGCAGAATTGGTGTTTTGCATGGACATGCAGACCATTAATATGCAGGCAAAATTTACGGACGTGCGTTATCTCCATTGTAGGACGAATGTCATTACGCCCAATGTATCCTGTGTAGATCGGTTTAAGTGAGTCATTAATACAGTAAATCTAAATGGAAGGGTTTTTGTTAGTATTATTAGCCATAAAATCAGGGGAAGTCACTATGGCCATGCCTGTGTTTGTGTGACAAATACTGATCTCATAAAGCGTACGATAAGCATGCAGCATAGAAAGAAATTAATTGGCAATGATCTGACGGGATGCATCGACGGAAATCTCCAGCCATTTATATAAGCTGAAGCGAGGCGTCATTTTAGTATCTATTAAAGGTCTTTTGTGGAGAAATGAAGTTTTTCTGATATTTGAATTAATTGTTACCCTAATCGCTTTATGTAAATTCAAACAATAACTTAAGTGTTGAGTCAGTTTTCATTACTACCCAGTACAATTGTGCGGAGCTGGTTTATCACATATTCTTGTCGTTATATTGCCTGACAATCAATGTAATGATTAACTTTTATATATAATGAGGGTGTTTGTGGATCACAGTTGTAGTAAATTTGATTATAAAAGCATTCATGACAGCCATACGGGAGATGATTTAAATACAGCAAATTCATGTACATATACAAGTAGTCCTATGAACCCTCTTATTATATATAAAACCTCGTGACCACTGTGCATTTTAATAAAGTAATTTAATCGACAAGATGCTAAACTGTGTAGCCAGGCATCTCAAACGAGAATGAATCGCCTAAAATTTCATACGTTGTGGCAATGTCTAGTCGAACAAAAATACCAGCTCTAGTAAAGGCATTGTGGGCTACATGATTACAATGGTGAACAGTGTTTTATAACAATACATTACTATTTGAGTATGTATATGGGCATTAAATCAAGCATGGTTTATTTCATATTAGGAGAGGGCAAAAAAAAAAGCAAGCCATCATGCGTTAAAACAAACATATAGTTCATACCAATATTGTCGACAACTTTCTCACTCGATTGATTAGTAAAGATGTCAGCTGAAGATTTTAATCGCCCACATAAGTTACTGATTTGGGAAGCAATCATTAAAGATCAAACAGATTTTAAGCATCAATTAAAAACTGCTTGCGTACTAATAAGTGAATATCGTCTAAAATGTATTCATTTTCGTGAGCCAATGCCACATACTGTGTCTACCTTATGTGTTTTTATTAATCTGCAACAAATACAGATTTATTTGCACGACTAAGTTAAATAACAGCAAAAATATAGCTAATGCCATATACTGTGTCTACCTTATGTGTTTTTTATTAAACAAATACAGATTTATTTGCGCGACTAAGTTAAATAACAGTAAAAATATAGCTAGTATCAACCATTTACGTGCAGCTTTACCATCAGAGGAATGAATATTCCTTAACAAGATTTTCTTCCTCCTTTGATCAAGATTAAGTTTATTTTCCTGCATTATAATTTGCTCTCAAAACAATACCATGAACAAAACTTCATCAAATCAGTTAAATGATCATCATCTTGCTTGAAGTGCAGCATTCACAGTTTTGTCTGTTAATGAGAGCGGACCAATATTGATAAAATGCACGTAAACTACTTCCATATTAAAATATTCAAAATTTTCCAGCCAATTCTGCTTGCAAACCACCATTTTCACTCCCTATCTGAACATTGTAATATTTGATCCATATTACAAGAAATGTTTAGTGAGTCACAATGAACTGAATAAACATATTTGCTAAAACTATGACGTCTATACATACATTAATTGATATAAACAGCATTATAGCAGTTGAGGCCATCCGAAAAGCAAGTAGTGAGTTTTAGCATCACAGGTTGGATTAAGTTGCTGCACATCATATTGAAAAGGCGTAGTTTGCAGTTTATCTTGTAATAATAAAGGCTGTTCCGTATGCTTGTGTTCCAACATTTGCTGACTTGTTTGCTTACAAATGTATATACATTCGATGCGATGATTTGAAATATCACTTTCGTTTTGAATGTCACCGATGAATTTGTCGTCGTTTTGACATGAATACTATAACAAATGGGGATTATCCCAGGCGAAGAAATGCTACTTGTAAACTTTGCACAATAACCCGGGTTATCTTAGCGAAACAGCACTGAACATTCCAAACAAGTCCAAGCACGTGTCAGTTAGGTTGGTTTGCCTTGCTGTTTGCGGTTAGATAGTCGTCACAACCCGAGTATATGTGATTAGGTGACTACTTATAGCCTTTAAAATTGTGTAGCAAACGAGTGATGTATGTGCTGTCATACAGAACTGACGAAACAACCACTGTCCTGACAACATACTAAGAAAAGGCACAATGTGTAAACTGTGTTGAATTATCATGCAACGGTAGAGTTGTGACTTTAACAGGCGTTTACTGAATTACCAGGTAGCCTTTGTTGCCTATGACACTTGCAAATAAAATGGTGGTGAAAAGATTTTACTTTGTACATTACAGTGAAATACTCCTTCATAGTATGCTATATAATGTACATAGCGCCTATGCCCAATCTGTAAATCGCTCAGATGCGATAAATGTTAGCTTTAGGTAATAAAACAATGTATTGGCACTTTAAAAATCTACATGCTAGAACTGAATTTATGGCATACAGATTATGTATTGTTAAGTTCCATAAACCAGATGAACGGATAAAGCATCGCATAAATCACATGCCAACGAGAGCAATTGTGGGTGGTGCTTTATGATAATTAGCAGTGGAATCCAATAATTGCGATTATAAGCATTGACGTCTAGTACGTAAATATCGATCCTTCAAATACATGCCCTGTCGCATGTGAAGTCATAAATTGCAGTTATATATATGTTTGCAATTTTTGCCCTTGTGCTAGAATAGTAGATCAGATATGCATATCTCGTGATTTAGTATTCAATGCATTAATGTGGTGATTTTTACCATCATTTACAGTCATTGCAGCTGTATAAGAAACTGGTTCGATAGATATAATGCAAGTGCATGTAAAGGACATATCTAATTTATCCTTAGACAGCTGGGATGCTTATGGGAAAGGGCTTTAATTATTGATTATATGCCTGCATTGTAAGAGACACGCGTGAAACAATGGTTTGCATGTGCAATTGGGGGCTGATATATAGACTGCTTTCGAGACAAAACACACACAGAAGAGTGTCTTATTTCTTATTGAGGGAAGAGTTGAATTAACAAATGGACAAGTGAAGAAATCAGTAAATATCTTGTAGAGAGTTTTAAGTATGACCTTGATTACGCATAGTACGGGCTATGTCGGGACGTCAGTGACAAAAACACGTAGATAACATAAACCATGCATGTAAACTGCAGGCCAAATTACTAACCTCTCCTACAACGACACACTTCGTTTTTAATGCAAAACCTAGCTTTTTTGATATTTTGAGATTTGAGACAATATTAAGAAGTTGCAACATTTCCATGTTTTTTATCTATTGAACAAAAAATAGAACGGGGATTTGTTAGAATACGAAACATTTAGGATAGTCACTTTCGGAAATGATTAGCTGACTATTTGTTAATGTAGAAAAGATCCTGTTTCTTGTGATCTTGTCAATAGGCAAACTGTAAGCAAATCGTTTTGGCTCCTGCATATATCCTTGTGTAGCTGCCTTGCCGCCTTATCGCTTGTGTTTGGTATCAGGATATCAATGAAATGATTGCCGCAGACTAAGAATGGGAGCATTAATATAATGTCAACAGAATGGTGCGATATGTAATTGCATTCAATATGTATCAATGCAGCGGTATTTTTGTTTATCCTTACTTCATTTATTGAAGCTGGATGTGCAACTATATTTTATGTCAGGGATGACAGCAATATTGCAGAAGTTAAGGAAATGTGGCTGTAAATGCAGCTTTACAAACGCATCACTTATTACATAACTCTTTTGCATTATATTCAATGAGACAAAGAATAAAAAGAGCATTCATCTGAGAAGGATGGACCAAAACAAAGAGCGTGGGGATTATCACGACTGCACACATCAAATTATACAATAGCAGCGGGAATATATTGTTTGGTGGACATAGAGGCCGTCAATATAAAAAGCAGCATTTGCAGATTATGGTTGTCTGTTACCTCCATTATACGTAGATAGCCAGCGATTACGTCTATCGCATTCTTCCTGTGTACTTGGGCTTAAAGTAAATCATTAAGACAGCTATTCTGACTGGAAGGTCCTAACTAGTGACGTCAGAAGTTCGGATGACTGCGGCCGTTATGTACAGCTGAACCAGTTTAATGCTATGAGACGGATTTCATTGCATTGCCTCTGTAATTGCATAGAGATGTGATTCAATATTATCCAATGTTATTGCGGAATTACGACTTGAAGACGTTAATTATATCAATGAAGAGTTATTGTACCATGTCTGATGCTGGTCAGTCCTTGTCCGCTGAATCTGACAAAAGGACCAGTCACAGGATGTTAAGTAAATAGGAACCGAAGAAGCATCCGAACTGCTACACACAGGCCAAGATATGTTGAATGATAACGGGTCATTGCTAGTGATAGATATGTATGTCTTGGCTGTTATCTCTAATCATGGCGGTTAAAACCGTCGAGCAATAATGGAGCGATTAATTATTTTCCCATTTGGTTGTTCAGAAGGTACATGTTAACTGCTTTAATAGCGCTGTCGCTGAGTCATATCTTATTAACATATCATTTACCAGTGACCCTAATAGAAGACATAATCTAAATGAATGACGTCATTGGTTCTTTTTAATACCACCAAAGGATTTATATTTAGTTGCCACGGATTAATGTTGGGCATTACATGAATTGCGTACTATTTTTCAATGTACGCTTATTGCAATCAATGGCAAACACACCATCCTGTGGTGGTGAAGGATTCAGTTACGTTAACACGAGTATGAGCAGCAACATGTCACTCTAAACTAATTTGTATGTTTATATTAATACCTCAAGCCACAACATCAAGGGTACTTACAGTAGCCATAGCTGGTTAAATGCAGTTGTTACTTGCTGAAGTTTGTAAGCAACAGATACTAGATTCAGTGACAAAATATTTGTACAGCGTTAAATGACTCGCACTAATTTATGTGGGTAGCCTGTGAGAGAGAAAAGCATCTAACATCTCTTTAATTGACATATGCAACGTTGCGCACATTGCGTGTTTGCATTGATCCTGCAAAATTTGAACGACTAAATAAATAAATTGAAAGAATGCAGATTTTGCCCATGGATCAGGCAGATAATCTTCCATTTACGGATATTTATACTAACTTCATTGATGACCTGTTTTTTTACCGTGTTATCGGTAGAGATCTAACGTTTGTAGTGATGCGCCATGCATCAGTAACTAATCTTTAGATACATTGCCTTCCTAATTGAAGCAGTGCTTGTTAGCTATTTTTCCTGATACAGTGATTCAAATGACTGTGCATAAAAGAAGGGCATGTTTGTGGTGCACGTGACGACTGCAGTGGTAATCGACGTGACCGATATATTGTGCGATTCAGCACGTTGCATTAATTGCGCTGTGGAGGGCCGGGATTGCCTTACCTCATGTTAATAGGTTCATTTCATTCTTTCTACTACCAAAAATTGAGAATGCTTAACCTTAACTTTACACAAACTGTTTTATCCTTTACTGTATAAGCAGACTGCCAGTGTGCTTCTAATTGTTAAATTGTTGCACAATCAGTAAGAGACATTTATAACAAACTAATTCTTGCTGCATTGGCTAATTTCCAGGAAACACATGTGTAAAACGGACCATGTTTCTTATCGCAGGCTGTGAAGTATGACCAAACAGACTTTCAGGGACGATGATTGTAGTGAATCCGAGTGATCGGTGTCAGACGAGTACAGCTCTGAGGAACAGTACTTAGAGATATGGAACATGTTGATGTTGCTTTTCTAAATGTTATGTATTAAGGCGCTTACAATTTAAATCATACATTGTATACAAAAGGCATCATCAAAACGTCACTTGAAATGATGGTAGCATCAGTGTTATCTATACAAGCTTGGTTCGGATAGTTTTAGCATGTTACGGCTATAACAGAGATTAAAAGAGGTTTTATTTGTGTTTGTATTGTTTGATTTGTTTATCGCTATATGTTAATGTACCGCATTACTAAATTGACGAAATTATTTCACTCTCTACTTTAATCTCGTTAACTGAATAACGGTATTGTTCGTGTTTGGTGTGTGCCCGAAGAGTACAAGGTCAAGGACATGATTGATTTGATGGATGTTACACGAAATGGATCACATAATTTATCATAAATGAATTCATCGCAGCCCCTCGGGGAAGAGGACAAATGGCGATTATTGTTGTTTATGATAATTCAAATTAGTAAACTCGTCGTGATATTACAGTTACTTTCGGTTGTGCTCACCTATTTTAAGTAATTATTCTGTATATGCACCATTCAGAACTGCAGATCGACTACTTGTAAGGCAACACATAGCGACAAGAAGACCATGTACCTTACCAAAGCCTGTGTTGGATCAACTAACAGACTTGTGGGGTTATCATTTTTGTCTTGTGTTGTCAATTGATCGAGTTTAACTCTTGCGAGTTGTACTCGTGATCAATTCTGCGGATAAAGCTTCGTTCACTTAAACCAATTACTATTCGTCGTGACGCAAAGAATGACAATAAGCGTTGCCTATTACCAATGCGACATAAAAATAGAACCTAGTGTGATATCAAACAATCTATGCCGAATACAAATTGTTTGGAACAATGAGCAATAAACCACATGTAGATTGCATGCACATAAAACAGAGCATCAATCTATCAACCATAACTATAACCTGTGAACGATAACTGTCGATGTAATGTGTGTTTTAGCCAATCCTAAGAAAACTTATTCAGTTGTCAAAGTATCCTTATTCTTATTCGAAATGCAACAATATAGCTCTTATGCTAACCGAAAACTATGTCGCTTGTACACTGACAGTAGAATTACATCTTTAACATTTCGTCAATATTCAGCACAGTTGAGTGTCAGGTCTATCTTTAGATGATGCTAAGAATCTGATACTAACGCCGATACCTGGTAATGATTTTGTGCTGCACAACCGCGATTGCAAGTTTTTGAAATACAAAGGCAGAGGATAACTGACTTAAACACATCTTGCCTATGAATTTATCACTCACACTGATTCAATCAGACTGTATAATACTCTAGTATTTAGTTTAGCCGTTGGCTTCGAGGTTCAATAACACATACTTCACAGCACTACGAGCAATGGCATTGTTATCTAAGCTATAAAGCCAAGACGAATCATTGATACTTTGGGGACGATACACACACTTATTAATAATAATATACATGAGTCGTATTATAATTCCATCGTCGATGCTTGCACTTACAACAAAACATAACAATAACATAATGTGTATATATATATATATATATATATATATATATATATATATATATATATATATATATATATATATATATATATACATATGCATATATATGTTTATGCATATATATGTAAATATATATATACAAATATATATTTATAAATCTAAATATAAATATATGTATGTGCGTATGCACGTATATGTATATGTAGACATACATATACGTACATATATATATGTATATATATATACATACATATATCAATATATATTTGTATATGAACACATTTGTATATATATATGGATATATATTATATATCTATACATATGCATATATTTATACATGTATATATATAATATAGAACGTACGTAGCGTGACAGGGACTGACATATCTCAGCAGTTGTCAGTTTTATATATATATATATATATATATATATATATATATATATATATTATATATATATACATATATATATATATATATATGTTTTATGTATATATATATATATTGATATATATATATGTATATATATATATAAATGTATATATATATATATTTATATATATATATATATATATATATGCTTGTGATCTGACATGTGTGGCGAGAGTAGCATTGTACTTTTCTTTTTAATCAAGCAAAGCATATCTAGCCACGATATTAAATTGGACAACGGGATGCTTATTTTTACTCTATCTGTTGTGGGTCCATTGCTATAACGAGGTATCGTGTTCATCATTGTGTCAGATGTACAACTCGAGTAACTGTATACCGAGAACATATGACAAGGTGACCCCGCTGCCACCATTGCCACCGAAATACGCACAATTGTTATTATTATTATGAGCTCGCTTCAATTTCAAACGAGCTAGTGAAGATATTTGTTATGCCGCTTATAATGAGAATAATAACAGCCATATTTAGTTGCTCTAAAAGTGTATATAAAGATACCTTGACATTTGGAAAGTTTATCAGACGTGCTACAGAGTTTTATCATTCCAATTATACTGAGTAGGGAATAGCCCCATACGGCTTCTTATTGCTTTGTACTATTACTCAGGATTGTCGGCCCGTCGGTGAATACAGTACGCCTGATAAAGGTTTTGAGACTCTTTAATGTATCATGCTAAATACGAAAATAGAAGTTAACGTTATAGGTTCGATAATGTCCTTAGTTGACAGATTTGCATTATGAGAACTATGATGACACTAGTTGTTTATAACGGATATTTTGTGAGCGTAAATGCAGCATCTTATTTCACAGTCTCCAATGCTTGTTTCCCTAATTTAGTTGAGCAAAAGGATTATTGTGTGCAATATCATACTGGGTATATTACGAAGTTGCTAGGTTGTATGTTTCACCACAGACAATGTAAAGTAGCGACTCTTCAGTTGAATGATGTTGCTGTGGTATGTCGTAAACGTAAATGGTTTAAGAAATAGGTGCACGTTATCCAAAATTGTCGATCAAATTGCCCATTTTACCTTCGGGAAGATTTGAAGCTGTGAAAATGCTCAAATGTATGATCCTGGTGCATCTGTTTAACATAAATGTTAATGACACCTTTATGAGAGGTACTTATGGTGACTGACATTTTACTTACAGATTGACATGTGACTTGTACCAGTAAAGTGTTATTGTTGGCACAGGCGATCGTTATATTCAAGCAGTATATTGTCATTTCCCAGGTTAACATCATATAATTACCTGGAGTTTGGGCAACGCGTTGTGTGCAAATTTACCGACACTCGTTTATTTGTTGTGGCACAAAGAGCTTTCGATTAAACAAATGACAACTCTCAGTTCTTTGTTCGCCAGTTCCTTTTAGCAGTTAGTGAATCATATCGTCCATCACGATGACAAATGATGTATTAGGGGACGAACAGGGAACAAATTATCCGAAAACTATTTATAT
The DNA here is from genome assembly GCA_034190875.2 of Urechis unicinctus. NCBI lineage: Eukaryota > Metazoa > Annelida > Polychaeta > Xenopneusta > Urechidae > Urechis > Urechis unicinctus. The sequence goes on from CM067358.1 coordinate 18,110,717, forward strand.
TTGATTCGGCAGGTCTATTTCGTGCGTTTATACTTCCATCGACACTTGATCAAATGAACTGGTAAGAGCGCCTGAAGATATCTGGTAATCACGATAGCTGCATTGGCACACATTAGTCAACCAAGGTCATGATAAGATTATCAGTGCTGACTTCCTAAATTGAACGAATAGCAAAGAGATAGGGTAAAGGTCTTTTTGGAAATTGACCATGAATATTAGATCACGCTTTTAGCGCTATTCACGAGGAAGTAAAGGATTAAGTGACCTTGAATTACGTGCATCAGTCGATGGTCACATATAACATGATGAATTTCTTTTTTTATTGTAAATGATGAGCACCCTCAAGGTTTTCATGGCCTGCTCAACCTGTGCGATACAGTACGTCTATAAACAATATTTTCGTAGGCGTACTATGTTTATTAGTGTTACACTGCGGCACTATGATGCTAAATTTGGGTCATTATCCGCCTGCTATATATTATGCTCTAAAGCTTACAGTTAAACAAAATCAGTGCACTCTCAGCAATATTAGTTGTTAGTGTGTAATTGGGCTTACAATTTAATTCACAATACGGTTGGTTTTAAGACCTTTGCCATCAGTTACATTTTCCAGCGCCAAGAACGTAGTGTTTGTTTTCTCAGGAATGCAATAAAATGCAACACCGAAAGACTATCGGCATATGACAAAAATAATAGCGTAATGCTGGAATGATACATTAACAAATAGCCTCCAAGCATTTACTTTAGCCGTAGAATTAGAACTACAACAAATGTGAAATGCCTTTAGGAGCATCATTTTGTATTAATATAATGAAGTGATATTCACCTAGAATTAGGAAAATGTATATCGAATAGGTGAAATCGCTTTAGATAATGGCGATGTTGATAAAAATGGTGCATTATACATAATTAAGTAGAGCAAAAACATAAACTGTAAATAAAGACAATGGCCTTTAGCATGAATTATGGGGAACGACATAATGCTCTCTTTAAAAGCTCATACAAATGGTCCACAAAGAGCATTTGTCTGTTGCTATGTAACTGTATGCTTTATAAGCAACACAAACCTTCAAGAAAAACCAGACAATTTCATAACGGTGGGTTGTACTACATACGGAGAATGATACCGAGAAAATGTGTAAAAGCCTCCAACGTTGATGCGTATATACTTATGAAGACAGGCAATAAACTGACATAAATTTTACTCAGCATAATGACTTCATAAATTGAACACCACGTATTCTTTCTAATTTAAGCTGCACAAAAGATTAATCCTTCTAAGTGAAGATCCAACATTTCAATATTTTGGAATCGAATAAGGTTGAAGGAAGGTAATAAGAGAGAATAAAATGCGGCAACCCTAACAGCCAATAGAAGAGATAAAAAAACACTGGCAGCCTCCTCTGCAATGGAGTGGTTAGCCTATGTGAGCGTATTTACTTTATACTTGTTCAACCAAAGTAGTCTGATTGGTGTTTGTAACAGAGAACAAATAGTCTTTGAGCGGTATAGCAAGCCTCCCAATGGCACCGTATCCATCAATAACTGTAATTACCATACTTGTTCGTTATTATAATCCCTATATACAGCATCAGAATCAGCCGCCTTTTAGGGCAAACCTCAGCACTTTTATCTTCATTACAGATATCTCCTTACAAGACGTAAAATGGCGGCGGCGGTAAATGTAGGTGTCTCCTTCACAAGTGTCATAAACATAAAGTAACTCGAGTTGCATATCTGATACAGTGATGGCCAGGATACCCAATTATAGCAATAACTCAAATCACAAGTAATGATTTTGTTATTCAAACAAAGCTGCTGCATTCTTCCTACTAATGTGCCAGTCACTCCTCAAATACAAATACTTTCATTCAAATGTTCATCTACACATTTATATATATATATATATATATATATATATATATATATATATATATATATATATATATATATATATATATATATATATATATATATATATATATATATATATATATATATCTCCTATATAGATCTATATATATATATATATATATATACATATATATATGTGTATATATAGTACTTATATATATATATATATATATATATATATATATATATTTATATATATATATATAAATCAATATGGCAAATATAGAAATCACGCAGACGCAAATGCAGCCTTCATTCATTTAACATAGCTCAAATGTTCATGGTCCCGCAGTCGTCGCCGAGAAAGTTGCAATGGTGATATCTTTGGACATTTTCTCAGGGGTTGAATGTGTATTGCCTTAAGTGATCATTAACAACTGATTCTCGAGATTGTTTCTCAAAAATAAGCAATTATGCTGTGCCTGCAATTGTGTGTATATGTCGTTGAAAATGCAGGTGCAGCGGTGACCTCTTTCGATTCGATTCACTTGCAGTCTTCCATCAAGTCAGGTATATCTGTGAATCTAGGTGTAGCTGTAACATTAAGTGATCCAGACGTAATTGTGACCTCCATTGATCCTTTTACCTTTATTGACGCAGTCGTAGCTCGACCTCAATCGATCCACTTTTAATTGTAACCTCCATTGATGTAAGTGCAGCTGAAACCGGCATCGATCCAAGTATAGTTCTGACCTCCATTGATCCATATGTAATTGTGACCTCCATCAATCCAGGTGACTTCCGCTGACCCTAGTTAAGCTGTGACTGCCATCGGTCTAGGTGAAGCCGCGATCGTCATTGATCATGGTGCAAAGAGTGATCTCCATCGATGCAAGTGAAGCTGTGACCTCTATTGGTCAAAATATATTTCTGACCTCCATCGATCGAGATGAAGTAGTAACCACAATTGATCAAGATGTTGCTGCGGCTTCCATTTATCAGGATATGGCTTCAAACTCCATCGATCATGGTGATGAAGCGACTTCCATCAATCCAGGTGAAGACCTCCATTGGTCTAGGAGTAAGGGCTCGGTATTCTATGTCCAGTATTTTTGTATCGTAAATCCAACTTGATTCTGATGTCGCATAAAGTGTACCTTACAAACCAATTACGAAGCAATAAGAGCATAATGACCTGACGATAGGGACGTTTGGCATGGTTTAAGCCCCACTGACTTAGAAGTAAGATTCAGTCAGAGGTTAGAGATACAAATTGATGACCGATGTGGTCCGATACCAGGACGCACCCTTGTGCAATGAATATTATTCCAGAAGTCTGAGGAACTAGGATAATCGTAGACATAGCGTATGTATTCAAGTACACATTTAGTCACAGGGATAAGTTATACTGTTTGCCAATATTTACCTCGCACACTGTGTGACTCGAGAAAGTCAAATATTCGTTGTCTCTGTTTGAACTAATGTTATGACTTCTCATTTAAGTAGTGGTTCTCTGTTAGTTCTGCTGTTTTAGATCATCCGTGAATAGGTGTCTCTCTTCTCTCTTCTTCGTTGTTGAAAGCGACACAAAACCAGAAGCCAGGGCGAGGTCGATTGTTTAATATATTGCTGCAGCGAATGTAGCCGAATAGATGGGAAATGACAGTAGACAACGCTCGTTTTCACAGTATGTAATTGCAACATGCCGTTCTGTCGAGCATTTACTATCCTTTCCAGCATTAGCCATAACAATTTAATGGCAGAAATCATGTCAACTCATGCAGCAGAGCATGTGATTAAGGCAGAAGGTGCGCATCTATCAGTGATAACGGTGTGGGAGTTGAGTGTGATAATAAGGACCGTATATTACTATATATAAGCCAGCAGTATAGCATTTATTTTGTACATCGTGTCGCGTTTGATCAAATGATTCAATCGGATTTATGTCAAATGGTTTTCAGTGTTATAATGTAACACGTCATCAATTATTTAGCTCGATATCCACATCAGAACGAATAAGCAAAACAGTCACTTGGAACAGATGGACGCTGTTTGAATCGCGTCCAAACTGACCAGATTTGAGATGGACCCGTTCTCCTGCTTTTTGCACAAAAACAGCATCTTTTCAATACACGGCATATCATTCCAAAGCCACCTACCATTAGATAAATGATTACAATGTTCATTGCCACTAAAATTATCTGGCTGCTTTGGTTTCCAGGCCGTGAATCCAGACGAGAATGACGTCACCTCAGGATGGGTCCAGACCCAGCAGCCTTCGTGACCTTGGTCTGTTCCATCAATCCAGATCCATTGCGCTGCAAAATATCAGTGGATGGGTGCTTTTGGGGTGTTAATATGACCACATTCAACCGGATGTGTACCAGTAATTCACAACCTATGCACAAAGGTTAAATGATGAATTTCTACGTAAAAACCTGAGAAATGACAGAACAGTGGCAGATGTCAACTGGAGGATATATTCATACCTAATGTGCCAGCTTCAATATCATTCAGCCATGTCTGTATAAACTGTTGTTCATCATCTGATTCTATCCTTGCAAGACCATAGCCACATTGATAACACCGCTCCCTAGCTTGGGCCCAAGTCAGATTGTGGAGGCCGAGCATATAAACATTGTCCTCATAGCGGCGGGTCATTCTATCAAGCGCGCCACAGTCTGCATAAACATAATGAATATTCAAGAGAGCGAAATAATACGGGGGAGGCACTCTATGTTGTTTATTTAGGATTGCATTCATCTGAAAGATATGTTGCTGACTTCATTGTAAATGCACATCGACAGCCAAAACACAATCGTGCATACGAATTCTTCAGTTGTTGTGTAACATATATGGTTTAAAATCCCATTCAAATATAATATAAATCTAAAACAGGCTGTGCATATACCCTGTCGTGAATAAGTGAAATGTTCACATACTCTCCGTATCGCGTGCTGTTTGTTCGATGCTGTCGAGGCGCGATATAATGCTGGCCATAGAACGCTCCAATGTCTGTACGATCGAGTCCCGCTCCCGTGACGCCTGTATCTGGGAGCGTGCTGTTTGTTCGATGCTGTCGAGGCGCGATATAATGCTGGCCATAGAACGCTCCAATGTCTGTACGATCGCGTCCCGCTCCCGTGACGCCTGTATCTGGGAGCATGTGTTATCTCGTACTTCGTGACAACGGGATGTCGGTTGAGCGTGTGACAAACCCAGTATCATCACAACTAAGATAATACTTCTAGGATGCATCTGCAAGAATATAAATTTTTCAGATGCGTTATTAATAATTTTATAAGGCAAAATTTGAAACATGATATTAGTGAAGGTAGTTAACGTTAGTAGGACGATGGCGAGGATGTTATTTTGCTTAACTTAAGCTCGATATGAGTTTCCTTGTGTTTCATATGTTACCAAGATGTTAGGAATAAACTGTAAATTAAGTGAATATAGAGATTAAGATAATGTCGTAAAAGGCTTGTGATACTGCATTCGAGTGTAAAGATAAACATCATGTTGTCTTATGACAAAACATAGATATATTCCGGAGCGTTCTTATAAACATCAGTTCATAAATGCTTAATTAACCCACTTTCGTTGCGGAAGCAGAGTTATGATTTATTGGCAATGGATTCCTAAAGGTAGCACTCAAATCAAAAACAGACTATCAGATACGATATGACGACCAGTATTACAAAAGGTATCAGCCCATTGCAGCGCGTTGGCATCCAAAGCCCGGTAATTAATATTGACTGAATGAGAAAGTTGCCCCACCAAACCAGTCGGCAGATAGACTGTCGTGAAAGCGATATGCTCTATGTTCTTAAAAAACTAATGTCGAACAAAGAACATTCCGGACACAGAACACATGACCGACCAGGCTCAGTGGGCACTGCGATTGAGATTCTCGCTGCTCAACCCGGACACGTTTAGTTTGCATCCACGGATGACGACTGGACTGGTCGTTAAGAAAACTGAATGCTATCAGAATTCCTTAAAATCCGTATATTTTTATTAAGAGAGAACCTAATACATTATAGACAATGTATTTTTGGCAACTTTGTTCTGTGAGCAAAACATTCTCAAGGAGGAACATTACACCTGTTATCCCGAACTTGTCCACATTTTGAAAAATCAGGCGCTCCGGTCACACGACAATATAACCATTATGTAAGGCTGATACGCGGACAATATATATCAGCCAATTCACAATTCAACATACTTTGATTGCTGCCTCACATAAAGTGTCATATAGCGAGTATAATGCTAATCTTAACACGTGAAGGACAGCCTTCAAGATTGGGAATTTTCCAAGATGAAGACCGCGTTCTCAAAAGCTGCGTAAAGCAGATGCGCTAACCACATTAATGATCCGCCGGCAATTTAAATCATCCGATTTCAAATTCAACATACTTTGATTGCCGCCTCAGATAAAGTGTCATATAGCGAGTATAATGCTAATCTTAACACGTGAAGGACAACCTTCAAGATTGGGAATTTTCCAAGATGAAGACCGCGTTCTCAAAAGCTGCGTAAAGCGGATGCGCTAACCACATTAATGATCCGCCGGCAATATAAATCATCCGATTTCAAATTCAACTTACTTTGATTGCCGCCTCAGATAAAGTGTGAAAAAGCGAGTAAAATGCTAATCTTAACACTTGAAGGGCAAACTTTCAGACCGCGAATTTTCCAAGATGAAGACCGCGTGCTCGAAACCCGCTTAAAACGGATGCGCCAACCACTTTACTGACTGTTCGGTGGGGCCACCTTTGGCCTATAAAAATTTTTACATGTTAGTGAAAACTGATAAACTAGTGCATCCACCTGTAGACCACAGCCTTAAATAAACGTTTTTACAGACATTAATCTTTTCATTACGCTTTAGTACATTCATATTATTATAACAAAAGTGTTTGGAGTACAATAATTTAATGATATTCGTTTTTACTCACTCTATGTATTTCTTGCCCCCGCAACGCTATCTGCATAAGGTTAGGATCCGTTTTATAAGTCACAAGGCAACCATGTGAGCCTAAGCACAATTGAGGGATAAGATTATTGATTGATTTCTTCATAGATCGCAGCGCCAACGAAACGGTGTATATTCTGATGGTCAGACTTCAGTTACGTTATTCGTACTCATAATAATTGGAAAGTAAATGAACAATAATTACAAATATTGATTTATCGTTGATTCATAATATTGTTAATTGTTTGAAGCTAGTAGCATTTTTTACGGTAACGTTTGCCCTCCGTTTTTGTATCAATACATTACCGCCATTTTGCGTGCGTCGAGGGGTCTGTGAAGTTGTCATAAGTTCGGTAGTATAATGAAACTTCGCCATGTCATAGACGGTTTGATTATTAAGTCGAGTTGAAAAGTCTGAAATTGGCTTCAGTCCATTTCCTAGAAAGCATCGTGATGTGCAGAAGTTTTTCAAACTGGCGGAGAGCCAGAGATACTTTGAACTGGCATTGTTTCTTGTCTCGTGACCCGAGTAGTGTTACAGCGTCAGCTGACCGCTTAATATAGCGTGATTTGTCACTATCGCAGATTGTGTAGCATTTGGATCTCATTCACCATCCCTTGTTTACGGTTTATTAGAAGAAGAAAAAAGACTTCAACACCCGCTCGATAATCGCTGATATAAGGTTGCGATGATTCCGCTCGAAATGTTGTTAGCTGCGTAAGATACTATGATTAAAGCGGTCGGAACTATTTTTAACGTCCTTTACATCCCATATTAAACACAAAGACCGAGTCAATTGCGTACATGTACTAATAATTAACCATGCTCCGCAGAAAATTTTCAAGTCTTCGATCGAATTTAACATTGTAACCATAAAGTCGCGATGTAACAATGCGTGTACCCTGGTTGATTTGTGACAGCCACTTCAGATTCGTACAGATTTTCGCTTACGGATGAAGCTCTTGCCCAATGCATATATATATATAGATATAAATATATATAGAGATATAGAGATATATAGAGAGATATAGATATATAGAGAGAGAGATATATATAGATAGATATAGAGATAGAGAGAGAGAGAGAGAGAGAGAGAGATATAGAGAGAGAGAGGAGAGAGATATAGAGAGAGAGAGAGATAGAGAGAGATATATATATATAGATAGATATATATATATATATAAATATATATATATATATATATATATGTATATATCTATCTATATATATATGTATAAATATATATATATATATATATAGATATGTACATATTTATATATATTATTTATATATATATATATATATATATCTGCATATATATACATATATATACATATATATATATATATATATATATATATATATATATATATATCTTTATATATATATATTATATATATATATATATATATATATATATATATATATTTATATATATATATAATAAACGTCTATTAAGCTTTTATACGGCAAGTAATCTTAGTATAAGTTATTTTATGTATCATCGTAATAAACGTCCAGTGTTTTAAGTATGTCCACAAACATTAAGGCTTCTCTTGAAACCATTAATCAATCGCCATCAAGCTTGCATACTAGTAAAGATATATTACAGCTTTGTTGTGCTTCTTTGTTGATATATAGCGGATTCAGATTGATAGGAAATGGTACCCCCATTATTTATCTGCAGAAGTACATAACATCGTCAAAGCAAGAGGAGCCATCAAAAACAGTATACTGTGACAATTATGTAGCATTCGTTTTTATATAAAGTTTTGTACCAACTAACAATCGAAGTTTAGTTATAACATTAGAGGCATGACCATCTTTATAATCGTGAATCATATGGGTGACCGAAAAGAACGTTGTCATAAAGAAAAGTGTCCACCTTGCTATTAATGTGATCCGTAATGTGCTACAAGCATTACATCATGCCCTCGACCTTTTACTTACAACCTCATCCTTTACGAATGTCCTTCGTTCCATGGGTATCTTAGAATCACACTCGAACCATAATGCAAGCCGGTCAAAACATTGCAAGATTATTTCATAATGCAGTTCAACGCCGGTAAACTTCATTTCACCACTGACCAAACATTGACATTCAACTGTCCCCTTAATTCAGTTTACTATGATAGGTGGTAGTTCTCGTTTCAGCAGCAAAGACTACTTACATCGGTTTTATTTATATGCTTTTGAGGATATTGGTTTCTTTGTCTTTTCCCTAATATCATGAGAATGTATCATTAAATATCACCATACTAGCCTCTAGTTGTGCCATCAGTTGTGCGCCACATATTGCACATGTTGAATGCATTAGATTTATTTCACGCTTATATCCCTCTGACCAAAACGGTGTAGCATTGTTTGTTCGGTGTTTCACACACACAAAATCGTAAAGGTCTGACTCTTGTGGCAAAGACAAAGGACAGAACGACATCAATTACAATCATTAATGTCGCTGACTGATGAATACACACCCTTGTTTCTCTTCTACACGAATGCATTAACTGATACAACGACAGCGAGAGCGCTGTCGAGATGTACCATATCGCATCAAAGACGACACAAAAGTGTTGAACATAAGCCAATAATGACTGGGTTATTAAAGTATTTATGAACCTACGTATGAGAGGTATCAGGTTTGCCTCACTGTGCAGCACCACATTATGCTGGAAATGGGAGACGAATGTCTTCTCATCAGCAGCCATTTACTAAACTTTGCTCTTGTGGTGATCCTCAGATGCAGGTTTGTAATATTCAGATAGTAAATCATGATGTTTTACAACCCTTACCTGAGGACGCGATTGTTCGCATTTACGAGTTCCCTTGCGTTTTTTCAGGGTACCATGGTACAACAATTACATTATGAATTATATTGAAGCTACGAAGCATTTGATGCATGCCAATTTATTGATAAAATACACTGGTGATTAACAACTGTGTGTCTATTCGTGTTTATTATATCAACGCCTGTGGTTGCTGAATTTGCTAAGATGAATGTAATTGTGTACAGACAAGCAAGCCAATTACACTCCTTACTTTCGTTTTGATACCGTTTTATCCCTGGCGTGGTAATTGTTGGATGAAAAATAAACCCAAAAACCCGCTTTGCTGGCTCACAAAAATGTGAAAAACCAGTTGTTCGAGTTTGACGGGAGAAGCTGCTCTCGTAGAATAACAAAAAACGTCAAACCCGAGCAGCTGGCTGCGCAAAAAGGCTGCAGTCAGTTTTCATAAGCGAGTAGACGTGGTTTATCATCGACTGCTGCATCATTCACAGCTTCTTTATGGCCAACTTCCAAGGCAACACATGCTCAGAAAACGGACCCTGCATTAAAGTGCAAGCTGTGATGAAGTAGCTGTCGGATACGCAATGAAAGTGCTATAGCTTAACATTGCTGATGATAACCAATATAACCCTCACTCGTGCTTCTGCTGTGTAAATGGTTCATGCATGAATAGCGGTTGCGAAAATAATGTTTTAGATTTATGTTACATACACATCCATATTGGGTAACATATACCATGTCTAATTTATCCGCATCACATCCACTGGTTTGATTAAATTGTCGGATCTCATTTCGTGAACCACAAGTAAATTGGTGAGATCATCTAACAAACCATGAACCGTGCGGGACAATGGTTGATTGTGTCTTGTCAGCATTCACTGAGCTGATTTAGGGAATTATCATTTACAAAAAGTACAAGCATTTTAAAGTTTCAAGCTAATATCGCATCAAAGTCGTCTGGGTAGTCGACCTTTTTGATTTTATTTGTACTGATTGCATTTTTTTCGCAGTATACCAATGCTACTGCTCGAAGGACAGTAAAATCAGGACAGAGCGGATTTGGAATATAACATTCTTTTGATACGCGCCATCATCGAAAGTATTGTACCAGAAATGTGTAGATCCCCGTATCCTTCGTGTTTGGTGCCAACTGGATAACGGCGATGAACAAACAATGAGGACCTTCATACTAGGTTACGCACAAGGTGTGGTTTATTTCGCCATCCAGTACGTTGTATTAATGCAATAATATTGACTTATATAAGTTACTCAGTTGCTGTAGCTGGATGGGAATAGGTTTTACATCATGCATGTTAGGGATGGCAAGGTATAGGTAAAAAAGATGAGAAGATGTAGCAGATACGGGATCGTCTCAGAATCATAAATCTTATGATTAATTTGTGTGACTTTGATTGGAAGTTATATAGTCACAAGTTTTCACAGATTTAAAGTTAAAGCGGCATAATGGACCGTTATTAATTCAACAGTGACATCAATTACAATCATTAATGTCGCTGACTGATGAATACACACCCTTGTTTCTCTTCTACACGAATGCATTAACTGATACAACGACAGCGAGAGCGCTGTCGAGATGTACCATATCGCATCAAAGACGACACAAAAGTGTTGAACATAAGCCAATAATGACTGGGTTATCAAAGTATTTATGAACCTACGTATGAGAGGTATCAGGTTTTGCCTCACTGTGCAGCACCACGTTATGCTGGAAATGGGAGACGAATGTCTTCTCATCAGCAGCCATTTACTAAACTTTGCTCTTGTGGTGATCCTCAGATGCAGGTTTGTAATATTCAGATAGTAAATCATGATGTTTTACAACCCTTACCTGAGGACGCGATTGTTTACATTTACGAGTTCTCTTGCGTTTTTTCAGGGTACCATGGTACAACAATTACATTATGAATTATATTGAAGCTACGAAGCATTTGATGCATGCCAATTTATTGATAAAATACACTGGTGATTAACAACTGTGTGTCTATTCGTGTTTATTATATCAACGCCTGTGGTTGCTGAATTTGCTAAGATGAATGTAATTGTGTACAGACAAGCAAGCCAATTACACTCCTTACTTTCGTTTTGATACCGTTTTATCCCTGGCGTGGTAATTGTTGGATGAAAAATAAAACCCAAAACCCGCTTTGCTGGCTCACAAAATGTGAAAAAACCAGTTGTTCGAGTTTGACGGGAGAAGCTGCTCTCGTAGAATAACAAAAACGTCAAACCCGAGCAGCTGGCTGCGCAAAAAGGCTGCAGTCAGTTTTCATAAGCGAGTAGACGTGGTTTATCATCGACTGCTGCATCATTCACAGCTTCTTTATGGCCAACTTCCAAGGCAACACATGCTCAGAAAACGGACCCTGCATTAAAGTGCAAGCTGTGATGAAGTAGCTGTCGGATACGCAATGAAAGTGTTATAGCTTAACATTGCTGATGATAACCAATATAACCCTCACTCGTGCTTCTGCTGTGTAAATGGTTCATGCATGAATAGCGGTTGCGAAAATAATGTTTTAGATTTGTGTTACATACACATCCATATTGGGTAACATTACCATGTCTAATTTATCCGCATCACATCCACTGGTTTGATTAAATTGTCGGATCTCATTTCGTGAACCAGCAAGTAAATTGGTGAGATCATCTAACAAAACCATGAACCGTGCGGGACAATGGTTGATTGTGTCTTGTCAGCATTCACTGAGATGATTTAGGGAAATTATCATTTACAATAAGGACAGGCATTTTGAAATTTCATGCTAAAACCGCATCAAAGTATTCTGTGAAGTCGACCTTTTTAATTTCGTTTGTATTGATTGCATGTCTAACGCAGTTTATACCAATACTACTGCTCGAAGGAAGAATCAGTGCGGATTTGGAATATAACAATCTTTTGATGCGCGCCATCATCGAAAATATTGCACCAGAAACTTGTATCATTTATATCTTTTTGTAGATCACCGTATCCTTCATGTTTGGTACCAAAATACTTACTGGATATCGGTGATAAACCAACAATGAGGTCCTTCTAACTAGGTGACGCAACAGGTGTGATTTATTTCGCCATCCAGTACGTTGTATTAATGCAATAATATGGACTTAATTTTGGACATTGAGCCAAACCCCAAAGGAAAAAAATTTTAAAAGATTTAAAAAAGGTATATTTTTAAATTTAAAGGGGTTTTTTTAAAATCAAAATTTCTTTGTCAATTTTTTTAACAAGAAAATGGCAGGATTGGCACCACTTATGCTGGAAATGGTAGACCGCATTTCCTTCTCATCAGCAGGCCATTTACTGCAACTTTGCTCTGGTGGTGATCAACGGAGTGGCAGGTTTGTTATCATTCAGATATAAATCATGAGTTTTACAAACCCTACCGGAATCTGAGAGGACGCGTATTGTTTGTTCGTCCTAATCGATTTCCACTTGCGATTTTTTTCAGGGTACCACCATTGTTACAACAATTACATTATGAATTATATTGAAGCTACGAATCATTTGATGCATGCCAATTTATTGCTACAATACACTGCTTCTCTCTAACAAATGTTGTGTCTATTCCGTGTTTATTCCTAAATCACGCCCTGTGGTTGCAAGCCGATACATACCTACTTATTTTCGTTTTATTAAATACTGTTTTAATCCTCCTGGCGTGGAGTATTGTTATATAAAAACACTAAACCCAATAAACCCAATGAACCCGCTCTGCTTGCCAACAACATCGGAACAAAGCCATTGTGTTTGAATTTCATGAGAGAAGACTGCGCACTCGTATAATAAACAAAAACGTCAAACCAGGTGGCTGCGCCAAAGGCTACAGTCCAGTTCCATTTTCACATAAGCGAGTTAGACGTGGTCTAATCCATCCGACCTGACTGCATCATTCACAGCTTCTTTATTGCCAACCTCCAAGGCCACCTAATGCTCATAAAACGTGACCATGCATTAAAGTGCCAAGCTGTGCATGAAGTAGCTGTCGGCCACACAAATGAATGTTGTTATAAATTTACAATTTTTGCTGATAACCAGTTACAAACCCTCACTCGTTGCATCTGCTGTGTACATGAACTTATGCCATGAATAAAAGGCGGTTGCAAGATTCTATATCATACTTTGCTGAAATTGGTGAGATCATCCACCAAACAACAGCGTTAGCCGTATTGGGACACTGGTTGATTGGTGTCCTTTCAGCATCCCATCCATACTAGCCTCTAGTTGTGCCATCAGTTGTGCGCCACATATTGCACATGTTGAATGCATTAGATTTATTTCACGCTTATATCCCTCTGACCAAAACGGTGTTGTAGCATTGTTGTTCGGTGTTTCACACACACAAAATCGTAAAGGTCTGACTCTTGTGGCCTTGACAAAGGACAGAACGACATCAATTACAATCATTAATGTCGCTGACTGATGAATACACACCCTTGTTTCTCTTCTACACGAATGCATTAACTGATACAACGACAGCGAGAGCGCTGTCGAGATGTACCATATCGCATCAAAGACGACACAAAAGTGTTGAACATAAGCCAATAATGACTGGGTTATCAAAGTATTTATGAACCTACGTATGAGAGGTATCAGGTTTGCCTCACTGTGCAGCACCACATTATGCTGGAAATGGGAGACGAATGTCTTCTCATCAGCAGCCATTTACTAAACTTTGCTCTTGTGGTGATCCTCAGATGCAGGTTTGTAATATTCAGATAGTAAATCATGATGTTTTACAACCCTTACCTGAGGACGCGATTGTTTACATTTACGAGTTCTCTTGCGTTTTTTCAGGGTACCATGGTACAACAATTACATTATGAATTATATTGAAGCTACGAAGCATTTGATGCATGCCAATTTATTGATAAAATACACTGGTGATTAACAACTGTGTGTCTATTCGTGTTTATTATATCAACGCCTGTGGTTGCTGAATTTGCTAAGATGAATGTAATTGTGTACAGACAAGCAAGCCAATTACACTCCTTACTTTCGTTTTGATACCGTTTTATCCCTGGCGTGGTAATTGTTGGATGAAAAAATAAACCCAAAACCCGCTTTGCTGGCTCACAAAATGTGAAAAACCAGTTGTTCGAGTTTGACGGGAGAAGCTGCTCTCGTAGAATAACAAAAACGTCAAACCCGAGCAGCTGGCTGCACAAAAAAGGCTGCAGTCAGTTTTCATAAGCGAGTAGACGTGGTTTATCATCGACTGCTGCATCATTCACAGCTTCTTTATGGCCAACTTCCAAGGCAACACATGCTCAGAAAACGGACCCTGCATTAAAGTGCAAGCTGTGATGAAGTAGCTGTCGGATACGCAATGAAAGTGCTATAGCTTAACATTGCTGATGATAACCAATATAACCCTCACTCGTGCTTCTGCTGTGTAAATGGTTCATGCATGAATAGCGGTTGCGAAAATAATGTTTTAGATTTGTGTTACATACACAT
This sequence comes from Urechis unicinctus, assembly GCA_034190875.2. Classification (NCBI taxonomy): domain Eukaryota; kingdom Metazoa; phylum Annelida; class Polychaeta; order Xenopneusta; family Urechidae; genus Urechis; species Urechis unicinctus. The sequence continues at coordinate 18,125,815 of CM067358.1, forward strand.
CCATATTGGGTAACATATACCATGTCTAATTTATCCGCATCACATCCACTGGTTTGATTAAATTGTCGGATCTCATTTCGTGAACCACAAGTAAATTGGTGAGATCATCTAACAAACCATGAACCGTGCGGGACAATGGTTGATTGTGTCTTGTCAGCATTCACTGAGCTGATTTAGGGAAATTATCATTTACAAAAAGTACAAGCATTTTAAAGTTTCAAGCTAATATCGCATCAAAGTCGTCTGGGTAGTCGACGACCTTTTTGATTTTATTTGTACTGATTGCATTTTTTTTCGCAGTATACCAATGCTACTGCTCGAAGGACAGTAAAATCAGGACAGAGCGGATTTGGAATATAACATTCTTTTGATACGCGCCATCATCGAAAGTATTGTACCAGAAATGTGTAGATCCCCGTATCCTTCGTGTTTGGTGCCAACTGGATAACGGCGATGAACAAACAATGAGGACCTTCATACTAGGTTACGCACAAGGTGTGGTTTATTTCGCCATCCAGTACGTTGTATTAATGCAATAATATTGACTTATATAAGTTACTCAGTTGCTGTAGCTGGATGGGAATAGGTTTTACATCATGCATGTTAGGGATGGCAAGGTATAGGTAAAAAAGATGAGAAGATGTAGCAGATACGGGATCGTCTCAGAATCATAAATCTTATGATTAATTTGTGTGACTTTGATTGGAAGTTATATAGTCACAAGTTTCACAGATTTAAAGTTAAAGCGGCATAATGGACCGTTATTAATTCAACAGTGTTGCAGGTTACTGACCTTAATCCGCTCATGGATTGCACAGATATTGATATCTGATGATATAATATGTCTAGTCTGCATAACAAATAATATTACATGTCAGAATATCTCTTCTTGAAATTGCACACACAAATATCGCGATAAAAATGATGGATATAATATGTTAAGTCAAAATGCTGGTTCTGGATTCGTTTGAGCGAGAATGTATCATTAAATATCACTATACTAGCCTCTTTTTGAGCCATCAGTTGTGCGCCACATATTGGACACGATGAATGCATTAGATTTACTTCACGCTTATAACCCTCTGACCAAAACGGTGTAGCATTGTTTGTTCGGTGTCTCACACACACAAAATCGTAAAGGTCTGACTCTTGTGGCCTTGACAAAGGACAGAACGACATCAATTACAATCATTAATGTCGCTGACTGATGAATACACACCCTTGTTTCTCTTCTACACGAATGCATTAACTGATACAACGACAGCGAGAGCGCTGTCGAGATGTACCATATCGCATCAAAGACGACACAAAAGTGTTGAACATAAGCCAATAATGACTGGGTTATCAAAGTATTTATGAACCTACGTATGAGAGGTATCAGGTTTGCCTCACTGTGCAGCACCACATTATGCTGGAAATGGGAGACGAATGTCTTCTCATCAGCAGCCATTTACTAAACTTTGCTCTTGTGGTGATCCTCAGATGCAGGTTTGTAATATTCAGATAGTAAATCATGATGTTTTACAACCCTTACCTGAGGACGCGATTGTTTACATTTACGAGTTCTCTTGCGTTTTTTCAGGGTACCATGGTACAACAATTACATTATGAATTATATTGAAGCTACGAAGCATTTGATGCATGCCAATTTATTGATAAAATACACTGGTGATTAACAACTGTGTGTCTATTCGTGTTTATTATATCAACGCCTGTGGTTGCTGAATTTGCTAAGATGAATGTAATTGTGTACAGACAAGCAAGCCAATTACACTCCTTACTTTCGTTTTGATACCGTTTTATCCCTGGCGTGGTAATTGTTGGATGAAAAATAAACCCAAAACCCGCTTTGCTGGCTCACAAAATGTGAAAAACCAGTTGTTCGAGTTTGACGGGAGAAGCTGCTCTCGTAGAATAACAAAAACGTCAAACCCGAGCAGCTGGCTGCGCAAAAAGGCTGCAGTCAGTTTTCATAAGCGAGTAGACGTGGTTTATCATCGACTGCTGCATCATTCACAGCTTCTTTATGGCCAACTTCCAAGGCAACACATGCTCAGAAAACGGACCCTGCATTAAAGTGCAAGCTGTGATGAAGTAGCTGTCGGATACGCAATGAAAGTGCTATAGCTTAACATTGCTGATGATAACCAATATAACCCTCACTCGTGCTTCTGCTGTGTAAATGGTTCATGCATGAATAGCGGTTGCGAAAATAATGTTTTAGATTTGTGTTACATACACATCCATATTGGGTAACATATACCATGTCTAATTTATCCGCATCACATCCACTGGTTTGATTAAATTGTCGGATCTCATTTCGTGAACCACAAGTAAATTGGTGAGATCATCTAACAAACCATGAACCGTGCGGGACAATGGTTGATTGTGTCTTGTCAGCATTCACTGAGCTGATTTAGGGAAATTATCATTTACAAAAAGTACAAGCATTTTAAAGTTTCAAGCTAATATCGCATCAAAGTCGTCTGGGTAGTCGACCTTTTTGATTTTATTTGTACTGATTGCATTTTTTTCGCAGTATACCAATGCTACTGCTCGAAGGACAGTAAAATCAGGACAGAGCGGATTTGGAATATAACATTCTTTTGATACGCGCCATCATCGAAAGTATTGTACCAGAAATGTGTAGATCCCCGTATCCTTCGTGTTTGGTGCCAACTGGATAACGGCGATGAACAAACAATGAGGACCTTCATACTAGGTTACGCACAAGGTGTGGTTTATTTCGCCATCCAGTACGTTGTATTAATGCAATAATATTGACTTATATAAGTTACTCAGTTGCTGTAGCTGGATGGGAATAGGTTTTACATCATGCATGTTAGGGATGGCAAGGTATAGGTAAAAAAGATGAGAAGATGTAGCAGATACGGGATCGTCTCAGAATCATAAATCTTATGATTAATTTGTGTGACTTTGATTGGAAGTTATATAGTCACAAGTTTCACAGATTTAAAGTTAAGAAGAGCATTGTGCCAATAGATATATGCGATCGTACATAAACTGTAAACAGATTCGTCTGGGCGTAGATTTGGACACTCGTATACCTGCTTATTTAACATTTGATCAAGATTGACTACAATGCAATTGATTTACTGAGGTAGCTGACGATGTGTGTGAGCTGTCCAAACAACGAAATAGATGGATTCACTAAAAAGCTGAAACCCATGAAAGCAGCAAGTTTCTATGGGTAACGACATCAAACTGTACATATAACATTAACAGTACGTAGAAAAATTTGGCAAGTGTTTAAAATATTCAGCAGCGTTATAGCATTGTGTACTATTGTAAACTAATTATAGTCCTGCAGATATTCGTTCATGTATGCCCCGTTTTGGATGGGAATGCTTGTCACAACGGGTTTCAATCATTGTTACACTGTGCAAAAACCACACACAACGTCACAGAACTGCTAAAATCATGTCCACACAAGCGATTGACATTGCTAGTGAAATGGCAGTTGAGCTATTTTCATTCTTCATGACGAGGATTACATAGTCGAGGATGCATGTTCGGACAATCTAGTTAACAAAGCAAAACCTTCTCAGTTTTACCATGATTTTGCATGTAATTCATGTAAACGCATGGCCAGTGGCAGGTTGTAGCTAGGTTAAGTAAATGCATGAAGCGGTGTAATTATGCCATGGGCGGTGGGCTGTAGTTTTATCTTGGACATGCAGACCGTCAATATGAAAATAAAGGTTTGCAGACTATTTGCAGTTGTCATCAAAATTATTTGCAGAACGTGATCCATTACACCCGCCACATCATTCCTGGTGAGATTGGCAACAGTGCTTCATTGAAGCTAGAAGGCTGACAAGTAGGTAGGCCTTAAACATTGACGTCAGTCATTCGACTGAATACAATCGCTTCTAATATGGTTAATCTGTTTACTGCCTAGTAACTGGTTTACTGGCAACTGTACGTCATGGGCATGAAAATAAATGCAGGTCGCTGTGGTTGATAGTCGAAAGTCCATTCGATCTGAACGATGTCGTTAACAAACTCCCCTGCAAATCCAAAAACGATTATTGACCAATTCCGAAAAATGCATATTAATTGCTTTTATATCGCTTGATTTGGGTCTTATTTCCCGCTAATCTAAGCCTGTTATATTGACAATGCAGTGCAGCAGAATTTAGTTTATTTGATTTGGTTAATAAATACAGCAAACTCAGTAAAGTGTGTTGACATTTTGAATATCCCAGAACAAATGAGCTGATATATCTACTTCTTTTGAAACACACAGCGTAGAAAACCATTTACCGTGTAGAATTACTAAACGGGCATGTGACCTTGATCGATCAATTCAGAACTTCTCTGGCTTGTGGCCTATGTCGGGTACTGTTGATCAATGCTATCGAAAACGTCTGCATTAACTTCGGCCAATTGCCATCATTTCGTGCTGTAAACCTATCATTACCGACGTGCAAGCGCATGTGATTTTGAGAGCTATGCCAAGCACCCTTGGTAACGTGACACATAATCGTGAGTATAAGATGTTTGCTATTTTCTCATATTAAACAGACCTCACGCGTGCGGGTGAGAATAACCCTTGGAAATGCCAGAAAGCAGTAGATTGATGATCTATTCCGTATAAGAAGTGACGGTTGAAGAACGTAGATCTATACAAAACAGTATATGAGTGTTTTGAGATAGATTGATGCATTGCCGTCGGGGTATATAATTTACATATATAAACATACGCACTCTGTGGCACAGCTGCGTGTTATTCACACGCCCTTATTTTGCATACACGCCACATTGTATGATCAGAAATCTGCCTATGTGACGAAAGCCATCTGGCATTGGTGGAGTCGATCCCATGGTGAGCACATTGGCTGAGTTGATCACGTTAAATGACGTTCCCCTCTTTGATCCTCCAGCGACGACATGCACAAGTTAAGCAAAATTCGAATAAAAGTGCTTACAGCTTGTTGGAGTCCATCACACCGTGTTGTCCGCCTGAATACGCAATTTGCATAAAAGGCATCTTGGACCAGCATCATCCTTTTTCAATATATAACCTTAAACAAGCGGGTGTTGCCTCTTATCGTATTCGACAGGCAGAGCTATGATAAATAAACTTAACATAAACGGCTGACTGTGAAACAATTGTGCTGTAAAGAGACGGAAAAATGCATACTGATACCAAGGATTAATTTATGGTGTATTATCTTTATACACCGTAACCCCCTTCTTGACCTTTGGACTGAATGGAGTGATCAGGCGAGGATGATGTATTTTTAATGCTAATTCATTACTAGTGATTTGAGTTATTGCTATAATTAGCAATCCTGACCAGCACTCTATCAGATATGCAACTCGAGTTACTTAATGGTTTTGACAAATCTGAAGGAGACACCGACATTTTCCAATCTCGCCGCAATTGCACGTCTTGTAAGAAGATATCTTTAATGAAGATAAAACTGCTGAGATTTGCCTAAAAGGGACGGTGATTCTGCTGCTGTATATAGCGATAATAATAACGAATAAGTATAGTGATTGCAGTAATGGAAGGACACTTTGCCGTTTGGAGGCTTGCTATACCGATCAAAGACTATTTGTTCTACGTTACAAACAGAAAGTTACTCTACAAAAGCGTACAAACGCATCAGTCTAATGCGTTTATTTGTGGTCATTGAGGCATGTATACGGGGAATCGCACAAGCGCATAAAATGACACAGCAATGTAAGAGCCAAAAGTTGACAGAATAGCTATCAGTGACCACTCAAATCTGCCAACTAAGGACTCTTTAGCATGACTCATAGTTTCAACAGTTTATCCGGCTCACTTCAACCGACTATCCTGAGCATTTTGTAAAAAGAAGCGGTAGGGGCCGATTCCCTCTCTTTAGGGCGTCTGATTAACCTTCCAAGTGTCAAGGGAATTTCCTCAAATCCTTTTGTAACACACGCCACTGGCTCAGTCTTCATTAAAGCGATCATATATCAAGACTTACAATGGTGTGTACTTTGTTGTGGTCAGTGTTACCTTAGTCGGTGTTACCTTGACATATGTCACAGATATATAGTAACTCAAGTTGTGCATCTGACACAGTATTAGCAATATCACCTATCACACTAAGTGCAGTATAATATAACTGTCCCATTGCCCTTTTGGATAAAACCACCAAGAGATGCATTTGTTCGATTAAAGAAAATTGCACCGTGTTTCTCTCGCTAAACATGTCCAACTAATTTCCAACTCTCAGGTAATTTTGCACCAGAAGCTATTAAGCTTACATACATCAGCAATTATTTCAGGATACTGTAATTTTGCATCTATACTCATTATGCAAATATGTCACCTCAACCCTTGTCAAGTTACTAAATGACAAAAGATCAGGACTTTCCTAGTTCCGCAGCCATTCTAGAAACCCAATGGATGGCATGTGCGTAAACTGGTAATGTGATAATTCAGTTATTCATATCTCTCCTTACCTGCACGGACATGGTTCCAGATATTATGAAAGTAAAAGAATGTATAAGTGCGTGGCTATATACATACAACAATACACACATAGATACATAGATACATAGATACATAGATACATAGATACATACATGCATACATACATACATACATACATACATACATACATACAGATACATACATACATACAGACAGACAGACAGACAGACACACATACATACATACATACAGACATACAGACAGACAGACAGACACATACAGACAGACAGACATACAGACAGACATACAGACACAGACATACAGACAGACATACATACATACAGACATACAGACATACATACAGACAGACAGACATACATACATACATACATACATACATACATACATACATACATACATACACAGACATACATACATACATACATACACACACACACATACATACATACATACATACATACATACATACATACATACATACATACATACATACATACATACATACATATACAGCACATACATACATACACAACATACATACATGACATACATACATACACATACATACATACATGCATACATACATACATACACACACATACATACACACATACATACATACATATATACATACATACAACACATACATACATACATACATACACATACACATACAAGCATACATACATACAGACATACATACACAAAATACATACATACATACATACAGACATACATACATACAGACAGACATACATACAGACATACATACATACATATACATACATACATACATACAGACAGACATACAGACATAGACATACATACAGACAGACATACAGACATACAGACATACATACAGATACATACAGACAGACATACATACATACAGACATACATACAGACATACAGACATACATACATACATACATACAGAATACATACATACATACATACATACATACATACATACATACATACAGTCATATATTCATACATATACATACATACATACATGCTCATACATACATACACAAATGCATACATACTTACACACACTTGCATGCATGCAAAGATACATACATACAAACATACATACATACGCACATGCATACATAAAAACATACATACATACATAAATACATACATCCATACATGCATGCATACATACAGACATACATACATACATACAGACATACAGGACATACATACAGACATACATACATACAGACATACAGACAGACAGACAGACACAGACAGACAGACATACAGACAGACATACATACATACATACACAGACAGACAGACAGACATACATACAGACATACATACAGACATACATACATACATACATACAGACATACATACATACATACATACATACATACATACATACATACATACATACATACATACACACAGGCAATACATACATACATACATACATACATACATACATACATACATACATACATACATACATACATACAGACATACATACATACATACATACATACATACATACATACATACATACATACATACATACATACATACACATACATACATACTACATACATACATACATACACATACATTCATACATATATACGCATACATCCACACACGCATGCATACTTACATGCATACTAAAATAATCATGAAATGCTAAATGTTCGTACGTTATGAATTATGTTTTCTGTCGTTGATTTGTACTATGGAGCGTTACCTCTAGATATACCTTGCTCCAATGGTTGTATTGTTTCTGCACATACATAGATACATACATACATACATACATACATACATACATACATACAGACATACATACAGACATACATACATACATACATACATACAGACATACATACATACATACATAGACATACATACATACATACATACATACATACATACATACATACATACATACATACATACATACATACATACATACATACATACATACATACACATACATACATACATACATACATACATACATACATACATACATACATGCATACATACATATATGCATGCATTGCATACGTTAATAAAATTAGTTATATCCACTAAATAGATAATCAGTATACATACATGTTTTACATGTCATAAACATACATATCAAATTGTCGACGATAAGTTAAGCATGACTGAAAGAACTAAGCGCACAATGTTTCCACTAAGCAACATGCAAAAACCAAGAAAATCAGTCTATATCTCCAAAGATTCCATCAAACTATAATTGATAGGATATAACCGAAACGTTTCCAACCTGCCACTGTCAAGTATATTTTTTTTATATACACCCATTGCGCATAAAAGCTATTACAACCGTTGTTGAGAAGTCCACTGTAAAAATTTATTAATTAATATGCATAAGATAATACCCTAATATGATCTACGACTTGCACGAATTCCCCATACTGCTCTTTATGGTAACGTACATGACATGTGCATCATGTTGACTTATTAAACTCTCGTAACGGCATTTACGATTTTCTTTGACAACCACTTTATCAGTATATATGATCGCATGATGAGTAGACATAAAAAAACTACACCATGCATTGCATAAATACGCTGAGCTTATCATTCAAAGACTTTCACCCATCCAAACAATTCTCTAGAACGAAAGATCCAGTGAACAATAAATAAACTAGAAAAATTCATTAAATGCAAAATTTTCGTACATTAAGCATTATTTTATCGTGTTTTGCCAATTAGTCCGGCTTCAAACATTAAGTTTGATATTTCATAACCTCGTCGGTATACGGGTATTGGGCACTGCATTTCAACATCACAGGCTATCGCAAATCATACCAATTATCCTTTTTAACATTCTACATGTCTGTCCAAGTTATCAGTAATGCATTAATAATCCACACATTGTTGACATAGTGTATTAAACCGCCATATTATGCATCGATGATCAAGCTATAGGGGACGATATGTCAAGCAAACCTTATTGCATGTAGCACGTAGGCCAAGACTTTGATACAACAAGGAAAATATCGCAGCCATTTTCTTCCTCATAATTTTGGATTAACGCGTTCGTATATGACGAGATAAAAGTGTGTGTGTTACTAAGACAGCGACGATAATGGCTGCTATTAGTGTCACTCGGACATAGGCTTAGGACACAATGGTAAGGTAGGCAGTCTTATGGGAGCGACAATATACTAGCAATACAGAATAGGGATTTATTGAACGCCACTATTATGTCGCTGTTTATAGAAACACTAACATCGATGAATTGGCTGGTGATAAATATCAAAAGCAGCGTGGTTAGCTATGTATGCACTCCATACGCACGTGCCCTTTGTAAATCAGCTACGTCATGCATTAACACTTGTAACCTTTGGCTTTCATATATATATATTCTGGATATCGCCGTCTTGAGGGATATATATTATAAACCTTCTGTCGTTAGACATGTCAAACAAATTAACCAATGGCAGTTAACTGCACTCGAGGGGTTAACATAGTGGCATAGTGTTGATGTTAGCGGCTTATATGCAATATAACTGTGTCACTTCAGTTTGTGCCGTCTGCTTTCAATGCTAATATCTACTGGGACCAACGTGAATTGGGATATTTTATAAGCTTTTGGGGTTGAAACAAAAATAACCCAAACGCGATTTATGCACAGTTAGAACGGCGCGGCAACATAGTTGCGCAAAATACAACAGCAGCGCGACGCCTTTGGAAAGACCAGCTGATATAGTCGGAACAGTTCCAGACTCTTGTTTGAGTAGTCCTGAAGGGTCAGCTACTTCTTGGCGTGTATGGAGCCGAAGCCCTCCACAATAGCTTTCTTTTTTTTCTCTGGCGGTTTGGTCGAGGTGGTAGGGAAGGCCTATATTTCCTTGGATGTTGGGGCATGAGTAAGCGCTGGTACTGGATTTTTTGGACAACATCCTGGAGAGGCTGTATTTCAGCGAGCAACAAAGTCATCCAAGTCGCGGTGTTCCTGTTCAGATAAGTGTATGAAAATCCTTGGGTCATTAGGAAATTCCTACGCGTTTGGCAAATATATCTCCCCTATTGGCCACCTGCCCAATGCTGACCTCAATGCCTTCCTAAACAGCTTGCGCCCACAGAAAAATAAACGTGAAGGTAGCGATTAATACACCAGACCCGTGATTCAGCAACAGTAAGACACTTTTCTGCTTGCACATGCGATTTATCTTGCACAGCAAATACAGAAGACGCTTGTGAGGTGGGCGCCCAGAGAGGCTCAAGCTGGGTGATTAAAACCCTTGTTCAATACCATCCCCTTAAGGGTGGCACATGCATTCCAATGCTAGCTGCCTTGAAAAGCAAGGCAACATTATGGTGGAGAACACGGACAACAAGTGCCTTGAGTGGGATATTAACATCCGCCAAATTTCAACTTCGATGTGATGGACTCACTAACACCAATAACCCAAATCAAGCAGGTTGAGGAGCTGAAAGGCCTTGCCATCAATATATTTGTTTGATTGGTTACCGATTCAGCAAGCAGCCTGTAGATATCTCCAAGATCAATCTGCTGCTCATCGTGAAGGCGGGCAAGTTCCATTAAACCTGGGTAAAAGATCTGAATCGGCTGCAGTACGACCAGAGTACTTTTGCTGGAAGTGACTCCACGGCTTTAAATGGGAAGATCTCTTAGAGAAGCACAAGACCGAATGTCGAGTGTTCGGCCAGACAGCAAGGAGAGTTGATATGCTCGATGTGTATTAGCTATGCATGAGCAAAATGACTGATCCTGGTAACATTTTGTCCATGCAGGTCGCATGATAGCCTTTCCATGACATAGCGTACTTACATTTCACACCGATAATTTTGGTCTCGTGTCCATAAATATAAACTACCGAGTTCAACATGCATTCACTTTAAATCGCATGACGTAGACCAATATCATTTAATAAACCAATATGATGCATATATATATATCTAATTAACTCGATTGATTAACGAGGTTGCATGTTATCATCTACAAAGCTATGTTGAGGGCTGCTATATCAGGATTCAATCTTTATTGTTGTTTCTCATGCAGCCATTGTCACTTCATCGGCCGCAGAATACTTATTTTATTTGGGTATTCTGTGCCAATTCAAAATATTTAGTTGCGATATTCGAAACCAACTGCCATTGTTTATAGCTGGTTTTATTATCTTGATTCCCCTGAAATTTATTCGCTATCTGTACAACTGTTTGGCTTACTAGGCAGTGATGTGATGTTGAAAAAGCAATTTACATCACCACGGATAAAGGATGATATATCACGTCGTGAACTGATTATGGAGGCCAGATTTGAGGACGATTGAATGGCGCATATTTCAATAATACTGTGCATATACATAATCAATCAATCAACATCCAAAGTGTGTGGTTGCATGACAAGTCGGACTCGTTAAATCATACATGCATACCTCTCGTGTTGTTAGTTTACATCGATTCATAATTTACATGGTGCATAGAACGATGCATTTACGACGCTTGAATAGTTCTTCGATACCGATGAGCAAAATATGCATGATATGCAAGGCTTGTAGAGCTCTATTTCATATTTGCTGTATCATCATGGCATAAGCAGAATAAATTTATGCCGATAAGAGCACCAGAAGAAGGAATACGGCCAACAATATTCGGGCCTTTGCGGGCCAAGATGTAGAACAACGACAATGACGGCACAGTAAGAAAGGACGTTATTGTGGGTCCTAGGTTTAGGTGTTATCTGGGTGTTCATGCAAGCATTATGTACATAGCACATATATAGAGAATTTAATATCTTTATGTTAGAAGGGTAAACATCGATCCATCAATAATATTACACCCCTAAAGATCACGGAGGGGAACACTGTTTTCACGTGCAAAATTGTTTACGCACCAAAAGTGAATGATATAACTATTTTCCATTAATTCGAGTGCAATTCCCCAGTTACCTTTTTACATTTATTGCCTTTATTACAGTAGTGCCTATTAAATATGTATTTGTATTGTTAGATTGAAAAAATAAAAACGTTTTCCATTCCCTGCTGACCATCTACTTCTTGAGTTGAGCTTAAATATTGCATTTAATTATATTTCTTAACATCTGTTCAAAGGTGTTTGTCAAACGTTGAAAGCACATCTGTGTTTATTAGCAGACAAAACTAAATTCATGGATCAAACGCCACAGAAGATTAGCATCAACCAATAAACTTTTCCAATATGTCATTTGTCAAGCAATGACGTACTGTGCTGCAGATAAACGGCCATCCGTGCTGCTTGGACATGCTTATACATAGGAAACCTCCATTTGGCATGGCATGTTGACACAAATTCAGTAGTTGGTGTTTAAAAGTCAACTGACATCGACAAGCATGATTAATTGTGCTTTTCTATAATAAATTGTTTCAGTCGCCTGGTGTGCCGTGAACAAATATGCGGGGGCAGTTATGTTGCTTTCGCTATCTTACAGCAGCTGGGAAAATGTGCTATTTTGTCCATTTCTCGACACACAGCTTGTCTTCATTTTGCTATAATTAGGTGCCTCTAAGCTGTCATTATCTTATTATCTGGCATTAGGTGGCATATCCCGAAATAACATTTGATTGGATGCTTCTCTGGTCATGTTGAATATATTAATCATGACCTGTAGGACCGATGAGTTGATGGTGCATATTATGACCACTGCAAAGCAATATACATATATAGATCACGCGGGCGACACAGTATCATGCGTAACATTATTACCAATTTATTAATGATACACAAACGTAATTATCGGTGATAAATATTAAATATTAAATGGAATATATTTCTCTTAAATACTCGACAAGAAAGAAATAAGCAGCTGTTTACTGAACACTCTGAAATCCGTTGCACAGATGCCGAATATGATAATTACTGGTCAAATAATGAAACCAATAACTGAAACCTAGAGCAGTAGTAGAGTTCACATCAGAAAACAGTGAAATAGATAGAGCAAGATAAGTTGGTTTTGTACGAAATTGCAATCAAAAACAAAAACAACGTGGGCATTATAAAAAAGCAACAATCATATATGACGAACACCAGTATGTCATCGTGTAGACATAGCTGGTGTGACGTCCTTGTACGTTAATCAAGCGATGTGTAAGTAGACAAATACAAGGGGTCATGCACACATTAACTATTTCTAGTTAAGCTATGTATGAAGTGCTATATCAGCTATGAGAATTTAATTCTGGAAAGAAGTCTGATCTCATTATCATCAATACCTTCTTCATAACTCCACAATCAAACAGCTGTGTCTGTTAAGTGTAGATTTCTGAAATGATCCCTTATAAGGACGCATAGTGTCGAGACGTAAATTCACTGTGCTCGGAGCCCCAGTTTATTGTTTCTTACTGCACCATTGCATGCTATGATGTCCCGGTGATTACCCCTATAATGGTTGCTATGACCATCTACATTTAAGCTATATAGTTATCGCCGATCGTGTTGTGACGATATTCGATGCAATTGCTTGAATATCAAGCTTCGCAAACAATGATGGCGGCATTAACGTAGGCGCTTGGACTAATACATAGTCATGGTTAAACCACAGGAATATATAATATTATCAGCGCAAATACTTTATATCTATGAAAGCATCTGACCGCCATGACTGCTATTTCATATACATAGCTTCTGGGTTTGTAGTAACGCTATATACTCCGTCTGCTAACTCTGACAAAACATAAAACCATGCAACAGCCTAAGTATATATTTATGAGACCTTATTTTTGAGCTCGCTTTACCTGGGTTCGATGAACAAACGTTAGACTATTCATAAATAAACCATTTCATCTTCTAATATGCACCCAATGTTTTATCCATGCCACCCAATGTTTACGGCACCCTATCAACACGTCATTTATTGCGGCCAAGGTGAATTATTGGTACAAATGGATTATATGCAATCAACGAATACAATAAACTCGGTGTGTTTCGACAATCAAGTATTGGCAGTGTGTCAGGAATATGCAATCACACTACATTTATTGTTGGTTCCAAACGTGGTTCCGGAGAGGTGCTAGAACTTATTTTTCTATGCAACGTCGACTTGGATACATTAAAAAACAAATTGCTTGCTTTAGCATTGTGGGTCTTAATAATGGCTGGCAAACGGAATTTGCTATTGCGAGAGCTGCACACTTTAGACACACATCAATTTTGCGTGCAGAAATATTAAGTATGATATAAAGCAGTTGCATATGGGGAATAAATGAGGATGAGCAGACAGCAATACATCAGGATCTAAAACTCTGGTTGGTATTCATGGCATAATTAATGAACAAACTGCACCCATGACGCAGTAACAGATCTTTACTTATTTAAGCCACATTATGATGATCACAGACCTTTACGTCATGCATAGCCAAATATCAATCTAAATAAAGCTGTAATACAAAGAACTTGGTAACTACGGCTCTGGGAAACGCCTAGTAATGGCCTGCAAACAGTATCATGAGAAAGATAAACAGACAAGATATAGTAATATGGACTCTCGTGTTTATTGTTTTTTTCTGTTCGGTTATTTTTATCTGTTCACAAGCCAGAAATAATCAGGAGTAAAAATTACGGTGTACGGTTTGTTGTTTTCTGCAGTCTTGATATTTGAAGACCAGCTTCACTTGTTAGTGTCATTATGTGGAACATCAATATATTAATTCCTGACTTGCACAGACTTCATAATCTGGAACACTTCGTGTAAGCCCTTCATAAAGACCGCAATTAAGATGAAAAGCCACGGTCAGTAGTTGACGTAGTAGGATATGCCAGTAGTTGGCGTAGTTGGATATGCCAATAATGGATGACATGCATTGGATTGCATGGACAGTTACCACTTAAATCCAGTCAGATGGGGAAGTGATGGTCTTTGTACTCCTGAAGGAACACAATATTTCATCAGCAGCGCTGCCGTTTCGTACAATCCAATCCATAACCAAATTTGCATAAGTGCTCATAATTGCTAAAGCATGTGCACATGCCTGTACATGTATGTTGTTATAGATCATATTTTATTGCTGTCCGTATACCAATGTCTGTGTGCCTGTTATTCTTTTTTGCTTAGTATGTGTCACCTCCTTAATTGCTTTAAAATTCCATTATTAATGGCCAGCCAGCAGCTGCCTCGCCGAAGATTGAGAAGAATATCGTTAATTGAATCAGGAAATGCAAACTACTACAAAATGCTGAAATAGAAACTGTTGCTTAATCTTTGCATAGCGACAATAGCAGTTTCCGTTATGTTTTGATGCCGCAGAATGCATGGGGAGTCAGAAGGTAAGTAAGATTACACTGGGTGCTGAATCAACCACCAGACTTGCTGTTTGCAGAGCTTCCATTGAAGAGATCTTTCGACTCATCTATCAATCATGTGCGCAATTTTATACTGACTGCAATATTTTTGTGATTTGTTAGGCAACAAGTTTAATGATAAACACTAAATGGATCTATTAAAGATGAATATTGCACTCTTGCACTTGCCAAAACAATACAAATTAACAGTATGTATGTATGTATGAAACAATCCACAATGTGAACTTGAGCCCATAAATGAAGCAAACAATTAGGTATCTTTGTTTGTCGAGGCCATTGTGTTGGCCATGTAATGTAATGGTACAGACTCAACCTATGTTGGTAACATCTGAACGTAGCAGATCAATGTCATCACACGCGGTTAACAACTGGCTGTCCACCATAATGGCTCGCCTTATATGTATCGCTTATGTAGAGACCAATGATTTTGCCAGGATAAATATCCTTACCAAATTCTCATCTGGTCAAAGTATCATTCCATTAGCATCATATGTGATGTAACATTTACCGACAACTGTCTTTTTAACTAAGAGTTGGTAGCTTACAATGAAGTCTGACGATAATTACAACAGCGAATCATATGACGATGAAGTCGGTACAGTTCCATCACAGGCTTTCAGGATAATTAAAACAGATGGCATTGTACTTTTCGGCATCGTCATTGAACCTAGCCTTGCTATGAATGTAGATCAAATAATATTTCCTATCCCTGTTAAGCTTTATAAATTCCGCAGAAACAATACAACCAATGGAGCAAGGTATATCTAGCGGTATCGCTCCATAGTACAAATCAACGGCAGAAAAAATAATGCATAACGTACGAACATTTAGCATTTCATGAATTATTTTAGTATGCATGTAAGTATGCATGCATGTATGCATGCGTGTGTGTATGTATGCGTATATATGTATGTATGTATGTATGTATGTATGTATGTATGTATGTATGTATGTATGTATGTATGTATGTGTGTATGTATGTATGTATGTATGTATGTATGTATGTATGTATGTATGTATGTATGTATGTATGTATGTATGTTATGTATGTATGTATGTATGTATGTATGTATGTGTATGTATGTATGTATGTATGTATGTGTGTATGTATGTATGTATGTATGTATGTATGTATGTATGTATGTATGTATGTGTATGTATGTATGTGTATGTATGTATGTATGTATGTATGTATGTATGTATGTATGTATGTATGTATGTCTGCATGTATGTATTGTTGTATGTATGTCATGCACAAATTGTTTTTTGTATGCATGTATGTATACATGTATGCATGTATGTTTGTGTTGTATGTATGTATGTATGTATGTATGTATGTATGTATGTATGTATGTATGTATGTATGTATGTATGTATGTATGTTTTTTGTGCGTTCTTATGTATCTATGTATGTATACGTGCAGGTTGTTTATGGTATGATTAACTGTCTGTCATAACATGTAACCAGTGTATGTAATTGCTATCCAAATGTTTGTGGAATGGCTGCTGTCATGTCAGTGTGTGTGTTCACAATGGTTGAGATATGTATGTATGTATTTCATGATGAGTATAGATGCAAAATTACAGTACCATGGAATAATGCTGATGTATGTCTGTATGTATAGCCTCCGGTTGTAAATGTATGTTGATGATGTAAGCGATGTAAAATGTATGTCGGTGTTGTATGTATGTCTGTATGTATGTCTGTATGTATTCTGTATGTATGTATGTATGTAATGTTGAACAAATGCATCTCTTATGTATGTATGTATGTATTTTTTATGTACTTTTTTGCCTTCAACACGGGTGGAATGTTTCCGGTATGACAGTACTATAACCAGTGTACGTAATTGCTCTTAGTTTGTAGAATGGGTCCACTTCACAATGTTATTACATAATGAGTATACTGTGTCAGATGCACAACTTGAGTTACTATATATCTATGACATATGTCAAGGTGACCCCGACCAAGGTGACACCGACCAAGGTGACACCGACCACAACAAAATGCACATCATTGTAAGTCTTGATATATGATCGCTTAAATGAAGACTGAGCCAGTGGCGTGTGTTGCAAAAGGTTTTGAGCAAATTACCTAGACACTTGGAAGGTTAATTAGACACCCTAAAGAGAGGGAATCGGCCCCTATCGCTTCTTTTTACAAAATGCTCAGGATAGTCGGTTGAAGTGAGACCGATAAACTGTTGAAACTATTAGTCATGCTAAATACCTAAGTGAACTTACTATGATATATACAAGAGTCCTTAGTTGGTAGATTTGACTGGTCACTGTTAGCTGTTCTGTTAACTTGTGTACCCTGTTGACTCTTACATTGGCCTGCTGTGTCATTTTATGCGCTGGAGCCCATGTGATTCTACTTATACATGCCTCAACCACAAATAAACGCATTAGATTTATGCTTATGTTCGCTTTTGAAGAGTTACTGTCTGTCTTATTATGGCGAAAATATGTAGCATTATTTGTTTATCTGTATTTCACGTAAATGATGGCGGTTTAGATATTAACGATTGGCTTCCTGACAATGAGGCAAAATTTTTTAATATACTGGCAGGCAAAGCGTTGTCGATAATAAGATGTGAGAAGTCGAAGAGGATAAAACTGCTTTGTAGACGGTTTATTTTATTGTTTCAGTGCTCGTAGTTGCGCTTTTGATCAACAATGAGCTGAATATGGCGGTACGATACTAATTGCACCTGGGGGGTTCTTGTTATTCCAATGATATGGAAAAACCGTATATGACAACCTCCATCAATTCTGATAATTAAATTAGTGTGGCGATAGCACAAATAAGATGGCATTACTAATGCAATTTCGTTCTTTTTCTGTGAACATTAAATTCTATTACAGCACAGGTTTTACATTGATGTGCATTATCTCAAAAGGTCAATTGATAGGCTGTTAAGAATATTAAATAGAAAATAACAGATTATTTAAATACGCACAAGATCACGTCAAACCTTCCATTCTAACCAACGGATCTCCTTAAATATCAAAATGAAATACCCAGTTTCACCACAAAGAGCTCTTTTGCAAAACGGGTTGTCTCTGTCTTTTACCTTATATTCGATTAACGCTTTCTCCGTCCCTACAAGTGAAGTTTCCAAGCAACATTTATACTTGACCTACGAAGCAAATTCAATAACCCCCTTAGCATATCAAACGCAGTTGTATTTTCCTTGCTCTATGAGGAAATTGACGTTCTCTTTATGAATAATCACAGGTTTGTTGGTGAGCATTTGCTGCTGTTTATACTTGCTTATCTCGCGTTTCTGCCGACTTTGACACACCTGTCTTCGAAGGTTTCTTAACACACTGCTTGTTATTACACGGTTTAGTACCTTTGCTTAGGGTTTGTATGATACAATGCTTGCAACTAACGAAATCCGTATTCTTCCCTTATCATATGAAACTGTTGCCGCTCACCAATTCGTCGCTTGATGAAGAACAGCTTTAAAAGTCAATGTCAGGATAAATCGGAGCTAACATAATGCATTTATGATTTCTATTGTGATAAAAACCCATCAATGCTACATGTACCAACAGCTACGCAATTTATGCCCTATCAAGATTTGTTTGGAAACTCGCGGTTACCTGTTGGTAAGGGAACGAGAGATTGCACGAACGAAAAAAACCTGATTGTAGAGCGACTGTATGCCAACTATGATGATTTAGCAGACGTGGATATTGCAAGGGCACACACTAAAACCGTTATTACTTTACATAGTGACAGTGTTCACTGTTAACGGCATTTCATTTCAATATATAAACGTGCTCTTTTATACTCATTATCAGACATACAGTTTTATATGTCTACCTTGCAAAGCGGGTAATTCATATTCTTAGGATGTCACCCGTAGATGTTCGAAAAATATTTTTTTAACCATAAGCGCTCAGTATGATTATATTTCTGACACATTGTCTGGGCGGTTTACAATTTTTTCCCTGCAGCCGCGTCAAACCATAAGTAGATGTGCCTTGGTCATTTGTGACTGAAACAATACAACGATTTAATGGTAGGGGTTATCGTTGATGTGATTTTGTCTCTGGGTGCCATTGTGATTTAAAACTCATTCACACGCTCTGATAAGCATACTCACGGTATGATGTCGCAAACAGTTATTGACTAAGTTTGGGGGTAATCTATGCTTGTTCGACGGACAGTTTTAGATCACTTGCACCAGATTTGTCTATTCCACTGCAGATAATCTAGGTCAGTTCATTAATTTATATAAAACATAAGTATATAAGTGGCACGGTTATTGTCCGCAAACTAAACTAAATTGTCTTCAAATTGGCCCGTGTATTCATATAAATGACGCTGGTAGTAGGTGCAATATTGCTTACATCCCTGCAAGACATAACCAAAGTAGTCGATAATGAGTGTGAACAATACTTTTTAAAAAAGAAAGTATACACAGGGTTGTACATTAATGCGTCAGTGAAGCGCACAAAGGATAATAATACTGACGGCAACGCAATCATGCCCGTTCGAACAGAGATGCACCTTGTGTTGTCCAAAAAAACAAAGATGGTTGGCTTGACCTAAATTTGAATCGTAGCTAAAGACTTCCCGTCTTTCCAGTGCCTCAGTTGTACGGCCACAAATTAATTGGTTAGGCTTACAACCACGAGAAATCCGAAATATCTCGACATACCGAAATGAGCTTTCATTTTCGAATGACACTTGCTAAATTTTGTTTATGTTTTTCACTCCTCTGTCATTTTTATATATCTCATACACATGCTATGCGTATTCACAAATGAAATATTGTGTAAAATGCATTAGGCACAGAATACCATACTACATAATAACATACTATATTTAGGCACACGTATACATGGTTACCGGTAATGAGTGTTAACTAAAGTATCAAACATAATGAAGGCTTGCCATTTATCTTGCTGTGTTGACATCATTATTTATTACATTTATCTGAAGACCACAGAGCACTTGAGAAATTGCGTAAAATTTTTGCTTAAATGAGCGGCAAGAGCTGGGTGTCTTTAGATAATGCACAGTGAATCGCCTGAGCTTAATTGTAGCATGTAGAGCTTCATTGCCTGGAATATATTCCAACGACAACGACAGGTAATTGTGAATGGGAAAGATGAAGTGCCCGTTTATCCGATGATGCAAACGCACGGGACTGCAAGTGTAGGCGATATTGGCATGTTACGTCAGTGCAAATAATGCGTCGACACACTACAGTTACATTAGGATCACACAGGACTATGGACAAATATGTTACATTTGCACAGCCTTAGATATTTGCGTTGCTGGGTAGAAACATCTACAAATTATCATTCCCATTGTATTGCTGGCACACATCTGTCAGTATTATTATCGTCAATAACGACATACAAACTTTGTTGCACAACCCATCCAAATGGATGTTAGCTCACAGTCTAGCAGCTGCCCTATATAGGTTCTGCCCTTTGTTCATATCAGTCCGAATTCTAACCAATCTAATAATTTACATATTGCGACATTCGTACGTTTGTTAAATGCCCCATTATTTATGTTTGGTCGTTGGTCGCCATGCACAATTGGGTCGTGCGGTTAATAATAGACATAAACTGTACCCAGTTACTGTTTAAAAGTGACCATCGTTGGAAGTCAGGGATGTGGGCTGCCAGCAATGCATTATTTTCCTAGTCGGTTAAGCGCCAGCTATTAGCCATTATCAAGCATAATGGATATGATACTTTTGGAGAACAAACGTAAACTCAAGGTCACTGCATAAATACTTTTGACAGCAAGCGATTGTCATATCCAGCGTGTACATTACGACCACATTAAATCAGGAGCTGGCAAACGAGTGGCAGCGGATCCATGCTCAGTTAGCTTGTGTGCCTTAACAGTGCAAATTTTCTTATTGTGGCATCGCAGAAATTAATTAGACCAATCTCACTTCTCACTAGGCAGTTTATCTAGGACCAAAACTAACAACAGTTCATCACAGCGATCAACAAAGTGTTTAGCCAATAAACTTGGTCAATAGACGTAATTGATGGATACAGATCATCCGTTGACGACGTGAAGCAGGAAGCCGGCTCAATCAAACACCTGCTAATGGATATTGATCCAGCCAGTATAACTGATTGTACCTCTTGATTGATACGAGGTGAATGACCTTTTTCTTGAAGTAAGCAGAGAAGTAAATTTAGGAGCACGAAGAATGTTATCAGCTGGGTGTTCACGCTGATGTTGTTGACAAGAGGATCCTTGTAACAGCAACACTATATAAGCGCTAGATGCTCAACACAAAGAATGTTCCAGCTAGATATTATGAATTAACAAGCACATATATTTCACGACTCGATACACATGTAAATGAATGCATAACAGGTACTGATGTCGATTGCTTCATGATTGAATGATAAACAACAAGATATGCGTTAAGCAAAGTAAATGTTTACATTTTAACCGAATGTTTCACTGACAAAGTAAATACACATTCGGAAAATGATACGTCGCAGTTTTGTACATAAATGTTAGCTTCATATTGAGATAGATAAGCTGTGCGTATCTTACGCTTCATTGCTAAACTATTCTAGGCAACGTTGGGGATCAAATGGGCGAAGAGTAGTTCATTTGAGCTTGCATTAGACTCGGTACACGCTCACTCAGAGCACCATATGGGAACTCTACTTCAAAGTAGATTTTCAAGGCACATGTTTGCGCACATAAATTTGTTATTGAGAATACTCTGAGAATATTTCCCTCAACCAATGTTATCTTACTAATTAAGGGAACGCCTCCCGACACGAAATGATCACCTTGATACGTTGATTGTATTGATACACGATCCGATGGTGAACAAGGAAGCTACGATACATTTCGCAAATGAATAACGGGCTGCAACACGAAGATCAATTTACGAAAGCTTTTATACTCGAATAGTGCTTTCGCCATCGATGCGTCTTCTTGACAGATCCTATATATACATATATATATATATATATATATATATATATATATATATAGATATATAGAGAGATATAGATATATATAGATATAGAGATATAGATATAGAGAGATAGAGATCTATAGATATAGAGATATATATAGATATATATATATGTATATTTATATATATATAAATATATATATCTCCTGTATATATATATATGTATACATATGTATATTATGTATATATAGGGTATATATATATATATCTCTCTATATATATATATATAAATGTATATATATATATATATATATATATATTATATATATATATATATATACTGTACGTATATATATATATATATATATATATATATATATATATATATATATATATATATATATATGTATATATATATGCTCATAGCAAAGCCGTTACGCCCCGCCATTATATGAATATATTGGTTCTATCTATGAACCGTAACAAGACAATTGATACATTGTATTGTAGCATCACCTCTGTTTAACATTTTCGATAATTGTTGTTATATATCTCTACTTTAGGGGGCTGATGCTGTATCTAAATGCAATGCATCACAGCAAATGTACATTGACACTACTGGTACTTTGTGTCCGATTGTATCAATCATACCATAAACTCATCTTGACATATCATTCTCCACAGAGACTGCCAGCTTAGATCATTTATGATACATGTAACACGACGCAATTATCTAATGTGGATCAGACTATTGTCATATATCGGTGGCTCAATAAATATGGCTACAATAGCTTTATATGCCCGGAGACACAAGTTCATAGTGTAGGATAGCTTCACGCGGACTTTGAATTCACAATGATGTAGAACCAAGAGTGGCAGGTGCATATTGTGGTGAACATTGGTGTACACCCAGAGATTGAAGTATTGCGTACAATTCAATTAGGTGAGCCCGCCTTGTGCCGTGTATCGTGAAGGATGCACTTTTGTATAGTTGAATTAAAATGATGTCCATGGAGAAGCTAGTGCCTTGGTGGCTTATTGCGGTAAGCGCCCTCATTAGCATCAGCTTTTATTTATCGTAATTAAAGCAATTTGGCGAAGGCATGTCGACCGTATGGAGCCCTATATTTCACACATGTGGGTTCATTTGCGCTCCGGAGTAACAGAACATCTTCCTGTGGTCAAAAGGGGGTTTTGTCGTGCGTATATAATGATTTCAGCAGATCCGTATAAAGCAAATTCCACTTGAATCTAAATGAATCCATTCCAACAATATGCACAGGGTCAAAGCAACGGTCTATTGTTCGGAATGTTATTGACCTTTACGAGAAGAAAACATTCATTTTTAAATTCTCTTTTCATGGTTTATTTCATCTGGCCTAAATACGGCCATGTAAGGGCGAGGTTACCTTTTGTTATAAGTGACTGTTTCCCGTAAATATTTTGGAAAGTTGTTAATCCACATAGTTAGAATGAAAACCAGCTGGGATAAAAAGAGTGTTTATCCATTCCTGATAGCAACACAACATGTTAACCTGAAACACATTAACAGATGTCAACAGAAATAAAACAATGAGAGCCCAAGTGTTCTCTAAATAATATAGCAATCCCAACACCAACTTTAATGTGGCAGGAACTTAGTAAAAGGATGGCAGGCACAATTCTAATGGTTCTTTGATTATTTGTAGCGTCTTCTAAGACGACATTTATTTTCAGCTCAGTAGAAATCAACAACATGTAATTATAATCAATCGCAAGCATACGTTATGAAGCGAAATTGAGGTTCGTTAATAGAGAAGAAAATCCAAATAACATTGCGGCGTCTGCCTATGTGTCGAGTTTACATGCTCCGTATAATCAACCGTGTATCACATGGGGGCGCTAATGGTTCATATGTAGCGATATATTCGACAATGCAACCAACCGTAGTTTAATTGGGAATGTTGGCCTGTAAAAGTACAAATCAACGCGAATGGTGTAAATTGACACATAAATATCTCATGGGTCTTCAACGTGGAATACAAGCATTACGCAGTATGCATGTGCCTTAAAACCAAATATAGAATTGATAGAGAGCTAAGCAGAGTCAATCAACGCTCGCAAACATTCGATGAAGAAATTTTGGCAAAATAAATAACTTTGCACGAATATTTACGTTTCATCACTCCATATATCTTGGAACCCCTCTTAATTAAACGGGCATGTAAGCTGTGCATTATATTGAATTCACATCCATTCAAACTAAAATAAGAAGCTTAAACATAAAAAAGAAATACTTAATTCATGTCATAACTTGTGGTCATTCACAAAGCTGTAATCTCGTATTGAATAGATGGCGAGCTACCTAATTGAAATTTAATCTATTTTTGTGAGAAAACCTTAATAACATTACCGCGCACACTTTGTGATCGATCCTATTGTGTAACAGAAAACCTCTAAACCTGAGAAGAACATCAATACTATGGCATAGAGACGAATGAATTCATTAAGCAAATGGAATAGCTCCTTTCCAGCAAACACATCTCCAACGATTAACTGCAATGCATCCAAATGTAAAGCGGCTCTAAAAACATCAGTTTCTCTGATTGCTGTTGCATATCATACATTTAATCCAATGCACCAGATTTGTGTTTGTTATTTATGAGCCGTTTGCAATCATGTCACGTGACTTATAAGTAAGATCAACTGTTATTCATATCCTAAACTATAAATTGACAGCAAATTTAAAGATATCATGTCCAAATGTATTAAAGAATTTATCATCTAGTTTTTTTGTGAAAAAGTTCACGACAATATAATCGACACTTTGTTTGAGGTCGAATTCGGTCTGTTATAATGTGTATATCTTTATTCCAATGTCCATGTCTTCAGTCACGATTTGTTTGCAGAAACACATGCCACGCAAATTTCGTTGCTGTCTCATTGCATCAGGTAACCCTTCAAACTTTGATTTTCTTTACGATCAACAACATGGAATCTCTGCATACCTGTAAATATCAATGAAAGTAGAGGATGAGCTATAGTATAATGTTAATGTCAGCAGGTAATCCAATAGGACGATATATGCCTAACAGATAGTCAGCTTACCATGTATTCAATACAAGGAGCTGGTAAATGCAGGTTTTTATCCTGCACGCCAACATCCAGTCACTCTTTATTTTTCTTGTTTCATTAGCAAGTTGTATGCCGTCATTTTGAGATTGCCCTTGTTATAAACCCACGTAGTGCTTTCTAATACTTTGATATTGTCAACATAATATATTTGTGAGTATATTACGAATTTGTTGACATACAAATTGCATTCTGTTATGTTATCATTGAACGTAGTGACATAAACCGTTTTTTAAATTCTTGGCCGATTAAAATTAGTATGTTTGTAAAAATTGATAACGCATGCCTGCCAATCCAAGCAACTCGTTCGTTAAAGTTCATTGCTCATAGTAATGGTATGAAGTAGTCAATGTTTTGTAAACAGTTCTTACAACAACACCCATCGATCAGTAATTACCACGTCTCTTGTTTTCACTTTTATAGCAAAATGCAGTTGCATCGCAATAGCTGATATACACCACCAGGCGCTCAATTATCGCATATTTGCAGGCTCATATGTATTAAAGGATGCATGTTATTGCTTACCTAATGTTATAAGACGGCTGTCACGCTAGAAATCGCATGACCTAAACATGGTCTCAAATAACCTCTTATGAATATATATATTCATTTACCCTGTGAGGTCAGAGAAAAAAATAATAAATGCTGTTTCATAAAAAAATCTATTCATCAATTTACAGAGCCGTCATACTCGGCTTGCCTGGTGGCTCGGCATAGAGAAATTTGACAAATAGAGCCTGTGCTTACTGCCGTAAATCGGCGGAAGGTCACAATAATCGAGACGCCCCCTCCCCCCGAAACACTTAACGACATATTCGTCATGAAAACAAATTCCGATAAGGTTCAACTATTAGGAGCGCGAAAGAGAGGGATGTGTGATCAGCTGTGACGGCTACTCGTTACAGTTTATATGATCAAGTCTTGGTAGGAAAGTTAATGGCTATAAAGGAGTCACAGAGAATTCGCAAGGGTTGACGATGTGTTTTTACCGCTGCAAGTCAAATATAATATCAGTTTTTATCTACAAATTGTGCCAACTTACAACCATGAGCAGAACTCACAAGAAACACATAACGATTTTGGCATTAAATCACATAAACGCCAGACCCACAAAATGTGTTAATAATATCAGTCACCCGACAGCAGGTTTCCTCTGCCTCAGTATAGCCGATTGATTTCAGTATGTGATCCAGTATCAATTTGCTGTTGATGGGATTATACTTTACAAACTGACAACTAAAAGGTATAACTCAGCAAATAGTTATTTTAATGGGTCATGATATATCCGTGGCTTAAACGCTGCTAGCAAAACAACCAGTGAAATAATCCTTGGATGTATCACATTGTTTCTGAGAATCTTGCAGGTTATAAGTATCATTGACCATCGATTACTGTCCAGTGTTTGTAGCGTTTTGGTGGTCGCGTGATTCTTGTGGCGTTTATTCGTCAAACAATTTGCCGACGGAACAGCAAATGAGGTCGTTCTGTGACGGACTATTTTATATGCCGTGTTTTAAAACTAATGGAGCATATTTCGAGCACATACAGTACGCTGCTCATTCATGCTGCATATTTGACAAGAAATATGTATACAGGCCGCATACATCCATCCAATGATGGCGGTTAGATGGTCATCTACTGTATTGATACTAATATATGTTTGCCAGTAATACAACAGCAACTATGGGCATATTTCTCTTCTCGATCGCCTGATAATTGCAACACCATTTCGAGTAGTCCTTCAAACATTTAATGTTTGTCCATGCATAATATATATGCTAAATGCCAAGATAGTCGACACGTATAATATCATTTCTTTTTGCACAGTTTCACTCACGTCCCGATTAACGCATACTTCACTTTTGCCTTCCGTCACTCTCCGCCATTGTTCTTTTCTCTTACTATACAATTATGTAGGGCAGGGGACAAACTTGTTTCTCTCCATATTGGCAATCAATAAATGTCCATTGTGGCAGAGGAGTGCCTTTATTCGTATGTGCATTAAACCGTGCTGCCGTTGGCCTTTTAGCCGACCTTAATGGTAATATTACCGTGCGTGCATTGTACTTTACGTAGGAGTAAGCATAAAGATCTTTAAAGTGAGGGTGCAAAGTCATTGTTGTTGAAAAATGCAGAAAGCTTAATGAAGATAGCTGGGCTAACGATGGCATTGCGAAGCTATCAGTTTGCAACATCCGCCGCGGTAATTTTGCTTGCAGGTATAATTGTGTAAACAACTCACCCAATCATCAGTTCATTATATTAGTAATATGGCAATAGCATTATATTAGTATCAGGTAATAGGGTAACAATTATTTCGGATTCGATCTCATCTTTGCAACGTACCACAGGATATTAGTATGTTTTACGGTTTCCCTATTTCGATGCTTTTGATAAACCTAATGGCATGATGACAATGATAATGCTAACAAAAATGACGGAAATGACGATAACGATAGCGTTGATGATGATAATGATGATGATTATGATAATGATGATAATGATGATGATGATGATGATGATGATGATGTGGATATGTTGAGGAGGTTGTAGTGGAGAATGAGGACGATTACACCAGAGTAACTGGATCAACCCTTCATCAACCTGCGCGAAACTGATAAACTGTTAAGTCCAATGAACGCTCGACAGCGTTAATCACAAATCAATCTCGAAAAGAAGTAAAATTTGTGTCAATTTCACTTCATGGCTATGTATTTTTTTGCCATGAATCAGGCAAGTAGCTGTGCATTTTGGCTTGCCATTAAAAGAAATACACGCACATTCGGAGCAACATAAGGTGCCTTTGTATGAAAATAGAAAATGAATTAATGTCAAGATTTTAAGCTAATTTAAAGAACTACTTCTTATTTAAGGCATACAACTACTGCATAGAAAACATCCATCCAATTCCGTTGCTAATGAATTGTAGTAGCTGATATAGCGGCCTCTTAATAAATTAAGAGGCATAGTACAAAAATATAAAATGCGCTCTGTATTACGAGAATATGTTATTCGTGAAGCAGCATTATATTCTGATTGCTCCCTAGGATGGTTCTAGCTGTGGAATTCGCCATGCATCTGTCGCAAGGTGAAAAATACCATAAGCTTAATCAAGCCTTGTTTTCTAGGCGGTTATCCATATATTTATGTGCCATCCTTTTTGTTTTCATTCGACGTCTAATAATGCTGAGATCAGAAGTAATAAACATCCACATACTCAACACAGTATATGGCACGCACACTAAATGCAACTGCAAAAGTCTATTGCTTTTATTCGTTGTAAGTTATCTGTGTTCGACACAATATGACTGGTGAAGAGAATTACTATTATGCTCTGTAATACAAGTTCTAATATATAATCAAACATCAATTCAAAGATTAGCAGCTGATAGATTCCTATTACGTATTTTTTTACTTGGCTTGCGCTAAGGACAATTAAGAGCAAAAAAAGTGATCTTGTGCGAGCATGGCTCATTGTATGGAGCAATAAGAACGTTATGAGCTACTATCCCAACCGCTGTCTCCCTTTATAAGCTCATGCAGCAAGACTGTGGTCTATAATTTCAAAACGATAACCGGTTCTACTCCGCATGCCACATGCGCAGTTTAAATACGCTTTTATGAGAGCTGACATTTAAAAACGCCATCTAAGAGCTTGCCCGTCAATCGAATGGCAATGAAATTCCAATGTAGCGTACCAAATATCGTTAAATACATCGACGAAAGCACATCACTACTAGCAGGCGAGCGTAATATACCAGCTGGATATGGCTCGCCTAATGTGTTGATTGCATTTAACGCTAGGGTAATCTTAGTGATTTGGAACATTACGCATGCGTACGATTATAGAAAACGTCTTAGAGTTTGGATATAAAGGACCGAGTCTGTTACATCACCACCGCTGTACCAGTTAGAACATGATTTAACGGTTATATCAATAATGGAGTGCAAGTGCGTCCGTTCCTTTGCGGTGAAAGCTTCGGAATAATATATAATAATATTGATATTTAATTTAGTGTTACAATTACTATGTTATCTAACAAGTCATGTTTTGTATAACCTACTATTAAGAGACGCGCCGCCCAATTTGCCTATAACCTGAGAACCTGCATTATTCAGCATAGCAAAAAGTTTGCATCTTCGAGTTGAAGTCAAGCACGCGTTTTTATCACAACCGAGATTGTGCCTAAATGATTCATTTGTTTCTTCAAATACGCTTTGAATTGTCTACATAGTGAGCGATAAATTGTGGAAGATGGTCACACGTTGTATACACGCAAGCACATTAACATAATGGATGTTACGAGCTGATCGAGATAAGTCTGCATTTCTATCTTGAGCAAAGATTTTGTTCTTTTTGCTGATATCCTATTACCTAATGGCTGTTTTGACCTCGTTACGCCAGGTCCCACATGAATAGAAAACTGGATGAAGTGTACTGCCGAATGCTGATATTTACCTGACACAATTAACCAGACAGAAGCAGACATATACAATATGAGGTCGTAGAATTTTCATTGATAGCAAAACTGTTTCAGAAGGGTGAATTGATTTCCCATATGACATCACATATAAAATATGAAAAGGTGAATAGCCAATATGTTCAGCGCACTGCTGCCATAGCGTACCCTACAATAATGTTAATAATTTTTCAGAAGGGGGCTTTATTTTCAACATAACCGATGATCATTCCGTGGCATCAAAGATCTTAGTGCTTTTCCTGACAAGACGCTCACGCCAACTCCTATTGCATGAGGATCTATCAGCATACGTTATAAAAAGCTCGTCGGAGCGCACTGATAGCCATAGCGTTAGTCTCCCTACAATATCGGTAGATGGATTAAATAAGAAAAAATGGTCCGGATAATCCAAAATCTGACTAGTCTATTACAGCCGTACCATCCACATGTCAATCGTACATATATTTACATGTTTTTTCCCCCTCCGATTCTAAGTATAGTCTAGCGCATACTTCTCGCGGATTACAGTTATGACTCCCCCGCTCCCTTTGTTCATATATAGATGTACATTAAGGTTAGATTGAACAATTCTTAGGTTCAAACACTATGAACACTATGCCGTGAATAATAGTCGATATGATCAATTAATGATTGTAAATACTAAACGCAATTTTTGCAATCACCCTGTAGACATTGCACGCGTAAAACAAGCCAATATGCTATTTTAAAAATTCTTAATATATATGTATACGTTTCCGATCCATGCATTACGTTAGATAATTCCGCTAACGGCAAAGTGTCAATCATTAGCTAATTTCAATGGCACACACTCCAGCACTCAACACGCTAATACGATGTCACGGGAAAAACTAATTCGACATAAGTGGAAGGACATAGATACGGCCATTCGTAAAGAATGTTCAATAAAGAGATGGATAGCTTTTCCGTTTAATCTCTTGGCTTAATGAGACGAAATACTGTTTCGTGCCCCGGATTACGGCGATGTCAAAACAAATTAATGGCCTACGGTACATTGCACGTCAATCTGGTGGTGGTTGACGTAACAATTGTAGGCGATATTACAATGTTAAGTCAGTGCAAATAATACATCAACACACTACAGATAAATGGGGGTCATACAGGACTAGGCACAGTTATGTAACGTTTATTCATGCCGGACCGAAATTCTAAGGGCGTGATATATGTTATCGAACGCCTCATAATGCTTGTTAGGCGTTGGGTGCCAGTTCCAATTATGTCGTATAATTGATATTACCCGTACCAAGTTATTGCGCATCCTACACAATCGTTGGACAGCAATGATATGGGCTCTTGGTCAAGTGAGCAGTGCCTTAATTAGTAAGCACCACACAAGGATTATTATGTGCTGCAATATATACGACAGTTATGGTCTGAAGCCCACACATTTGTTCCACTCTGTAACAAGCATGACGTCGGAAGCACCTTACGCAGTACATCACAAATATGTAGGCAGCCTCTGAA
This sequence comes from Urechis unicinctus, assembly GCA_034190875.2. Lineage (NCBI taxonomy): Eukaryota > Metazoa > Annelida > Polychaeta > Xenopneusta > Urechidae > Urechis > Urechis unicinctus. The sequence continues at coordinate 18,157,599 of CM067358.1, forward strand.
CATATGGCGCTAACATCCATCCAATAAAGTTCCAGCCTCTGCGCAGTAGCTATGCATTCTTAGACACTGCTGTATCACATGTAGATGAACAAACGGGCTGTGAACAAAATGTTAATTTGTTGTTTACAAAGAAGATATAAATTATTCGTATTACAATGCACTTACTCACAAATAAGCAACTCGAAATGTATTAATTGCGTAAGAGACAGAAATCGGTGCCATTTTTGTACAAGACGCAACTAGTCTTTTGTCATCGTACCACCAACGAGAGAAAAGCGGCAGCAATTTACCAGTCCTACAATCATGTCTTTACATCTTAATATGTGATAAACACAATATGTGATTTACACTACTGTTTGTGTTGAATTATTATCTGTGTGTGATTACGGAGATATCAACTATAACACACCATTCATGCTTTAACTTCAATGACAATGTCATGAATAGAGGTAAAACACACAAAATCATTTTTGTTGTACAATGGCAGACTGCTAAAAAATTGGTCTTTAAATTGTTCCACTTCGCATAATGAGAACATCGGTTAACGTATGGAAATTACTCCATTATCATCCGAAGCTGGTCTTGATGTTCTCATATTATGAATAGGTTTTATATCTTTTTGCTTCCAAATTACACCATGGTGATATATGCATATCATTTTGGTGCAAAGGTGATGGCTTCTATGATATGCACATGAATCATTCCCCGCAACCTGGAAATACATTAAGGTCACTGTGGTGATGCAAAGTTTTTCTATGAATGATCAATCGAATTGGCCGGCATAGCGATTTTAAATTGAATTTATCATTTGGCGAAATGATGTATAGCGAGAAAAAGACTATGTAATAATATAACGAGAAAAAGAAGTGAAATTTAACCATACAAAAATAACAGGTCTATATTTAGATGTTAACCAAGAAGCCTTAATCACTTTTGTGCCGAAAATTGGGATTACTGTACCGAATTTATTAACTATAATCTTAAGGAATGGAACTAAATTTCCACTGAGTAAATTGGTTGTCACGATATCTTGTAGAAGGTTGCTGTGGTTCTCATGTTTCGCTTCAGATCAACCATTTAAAGCTGTTTCGCTCACTTTTTATCCCTTACAATGTGCGCTGTAGCCATGGGACCTTGAAGCAATTATATAATATTTATATGATTATTGTGATGCGGCCATTACATTTAAGGATAATACAATACACTGTCAACATGATGTGATTGATTGATCAATATTTACTTTCGTCAGTCCCATCCTCCGTAGTCGAACTATCATTTTTTACCATTGTATTGTCTGTCTGATCTATTGTGTGGCAAGCTAACTAGCTTTTTTCAATCATTTACACTGTCTAATATGAGCTTTGTCATAAGTGAATCTTGTTTTAGGTCAATGGTACTCTGAAGTATTATTTATGTATATCAAAACATTGAAGGCCGTAATTAGTAGTATTTATCTTAACTAATCGTTCTGTACAAGTAATCATAACTTCCTCTTACATCACCACCCGTTTATCCCATTGAGCACTTATTCGCTAATTAACTGTTCTACTTACTTCTCTGTAATGTACTTCAATATTTATATATTACTGCTTAGATGATCAATATTACAGGTATTCTATGGAGCATCATATGGTAATCTGCTGATTTTAATAGACTCACCAGGTAGGTAGTTTAATGACGAAAACGAAAGTAGACAACGAGATAACATTATCTGGCTCACAAAAAGTGTTTATGTGTATTGGGGACATCAGGATAAAATTTTAATGCGAAACGATAATCGGATATGAATTCATATTGTATGGATCATATCGAAAGCCACAACACAGCAGCTAACACTTACAACAACAAATAATGAGAAGTTTCATGGCTTTATGAACAAAGTTATTCATGCAAGACACCTAAGGCTATATGGTTCATGCTAAAGTATGGCGGCATGTTGCTGTTGCTTGATGATATCTTACTCCATACATATTTTGCGCAACAAGAATTGTAATATGATAAGTATATTAGTCGTTGAGCACGTTACTTTTCTACGGAAAATAAATAACATTATGGATTATGCGCTCAGGCCTTACGAAAAGATTTTCGAGAGATCGATGAACACAAGACGCCTTACATGTATGCTACATCTGCAAGACACATTTCCATTAAGCTGCTATGTATAATAAGATCATGTTAAGCTTATGTCACAGCAGATTACCGGACATGTATTCCTATGCTAATTAAGATCCATTAGAGGATAACGAAGATCGTACAATCAACCCAAAGCACCTGTAATTTTTGCAATGACGCGATTGAAATCAGGGTGTGGCAGTGAGTGGACCACGATATAAGTGATGCAAAGGTCTGCTGCAATTGCTTTTACAAACCTTTATTATTCGGGGATGACTAAACATATAATGAGTGATAGATCGCAATGTCATACAAAGGCTCGGGCTGTATGTATAAAGTAATAAAAACAAAAATTTCATGACAAATGCCATGCTATTATTGCATATTATTACATACGAAATTTCTAGCGCGAAAATAGCAAATTACCAAGCGAATTTAAAAGTACCTTTATTTACCTTAATGAGTGTTGTTTAGCCCTTTTTATCGGCATGCACACCTTTGTAACCTTTGAGTTATTTTGTTGATACGCCATTTACATCGAGTTCGATGTACATTTGAACACAAGTGTATGTTTATTGTGATTCCGAGGATAGAAAGTTTTATGATTATATCGATAAACAGTAGTGGTGAAAGAAACTCTTATCACCACCACTCTTCGATGAGAAACTGCGATTGTGAACATATGTTTTCTCTCCAAATTACGGCCAAAGCGTTTAACACAAAATCATACATCGCAAAATTCGCAGATCATTTCCTTTATAGGAGAAAATGGGAAGTTTCGTGATGGCTTCTAAAAATTGCATGCTGCTTTATACTGACCTAGATATACCCGTCGTGCAATGTTTCTTAGCAGACCAACACCAACTATGAATTACATTTACCAACAAGTAGGTTCGCCATTACGCTGGTTCACCCAACAACAACTAGAGAAGCTACAAAGAACGGAGAGGAGCTGCTCAGAAGCTTACACTTATCAAACATGAGGCATACAATAATTGTACTAAGTACCCAACAACAACATATTTGATGGGGCTTGAACTATGTTCAAATTCCTAGTGGATTGATATTGCCTAATAGATATCTAGACCAGTTAAAGATTTATTCCCAACAAAGCCTTCCTGAATAGGCCTAAATAACGCCTTCCTGATTTTCGCCTACTCGCCCAGTCATGATATCATGGCAAATCAATGGTAACTACCACCAATGGTCACACGAGGACAAATCATCGCCATCGTGATGTATTATAATTTCCATTGTGTAATCGATCCTTTGATTATACTATGATCACCCGGCATTTGACCTAACAGGAAATCATCGACGTAAACTTCAAAGCTGTATTATGCTATCAGATTTTTGCCTCATTGAGCATCATGATAATTATCGATTTCGATATATTAATACGGCGATTTTGCGCCGATGTTTGGCCACTGTGATGAATCGATGAACGTCGATATTGCCTGTGCACACAATTGTGCTCACAGTGACTAAGCAAGGATATAATCAATGTTGTCTGAATGATGGCTTTTACAGTTGATTCATTCGATATTTTCAGGCCAATGTTAAAAGCAATAAATTTTCATTCTGTCGTCATTGCTTAGTGGTAGTGGCATCATTATTTCAATGGACCCTCCTCTAGCATTTTGTTTTTATACATCTATCGTGGAAACAAAGCAAAATATAAAAACTATATTGAAATAAAATAACGATACATTCACACACTACAATATTGCTACTTTATACACATAATTTATCGGAGCGTGCATGTCGAATTTGAGATCGCTTCGCCCCCAACTTCCTGTCCATTTAAAAAACTAGTTGAACATGCTGCACAATTTTATTCACATTTAGGTATAAAAGATGTGCATATTTATGTATTATGAATGAACTAATTCCCTTCGTCAATCTACCTGTTTTAATCCTTGTTCCGCTATTTAAATGACATTTATTCCTCAGGTTTCAGTCGTCAAACCATGTATCATATTGATCACTAAGTTACAAAACCCTAGGGACTGTCTGTAGTTTTAATTAAAAACTCCAGATGGTTTGAAGATATTTTAACGGGTTGGTCAATGGCATATTACAATCTGACATGGCCGATATTTGCATAACAATATGTAAAATTTTACTCGGTGCAAGTATAATGTTAGTTGGGTTATTTTCTATTAAAGGCAGCGCACATAATGCGCTATTAGGCAATAATAGACGTGAGCTTTCTGTGTTACCAATACAATATTGGGCTAGACCAGCCAAACGCCAATGAAGATGGACAAATAGAGAAAATGGTTCGATTACTTAATGTATATATGTCATATCGGATCATGCATCGAGCACGATCTATTCGAGATGTTATCATTGACCAACACTTTAAATTCGCTTTGCCACCGTTATCCCGTCAATGTCAATAACTATTTGCACGTGCAGTACTAGTTTGATCACGTTTTATTATAGCAGGTGCACATGTTTATAGCTAAAAACTTTTTGTGTTTGTAATGAATACAAGATCAAACTATATATTTGGGCATTGTTCACATCAGAACGTATCTTATTTTGCAAAGTAAGGATAGAAAGGGACAGCGTTCAACCAACACTAGGGAACAAAAACATCTGCTTACTCGCACAACCCCTAGCCATTATCAACTCAATGATATTTTAGTCCTCTCACTCTTTTTGCATTTCATTTCGAGGTTCCATTTGATTGATGATATTCAATACTATATATCACGTCATTGGGGATCCCTTACTCAAAATCATCGAATTTTGAACAGAAGTACCGGCGTTAAACGAAGAGATGCAAAGCCTTCCTGCTCAATCTCTTTGTTTGATGAGAGGAAAGGGTGTGTCAGGACCAGGGAAATAACTACGACAATAACGGAAAATAATTCGTGGCCCATGGTACAAGACTCGGCTATCGGACGAGGCGTGACGCTGCACAAGTAAGTTATACTATTGTAAGCAATATTGGCACGTGACGCTGGTACAAATAATGTGTCGACACTATAAGAGTACATAATGATCGTACAGGACTATGGAGTATGTTTACCTGCTTCTTTAAGCCAAGATGTGTGCGTTGCTGTGTGAGATATAAGTGCGCAATAATCCCTGTCGTATAGCTGGCTTACAAATTTTGGTACTAATGTCAGAGACAACTACAAACATGGCCTCGTGACCTGCACAGCAACGCATCCAAGTTTGCATGGATTTACAGAATAGAAGCTTCTCATGTAAGCATTGCCTTTGATACATATCGGTCTGTGTTCTTACTACACAAAATGACAGGTATAATAGTTCCCCGGCGACAGCTATGTCTTTTATCGAATGCCCTATTATTTGTGTTTGGTCGTCGTGATTTATTTCCACTTATGTCGTGTAATAAATATTTAACGTTTCCCGTACCCAATATATGTGTATTCCATACAATAAATGAAAAACACCAATGTAGGATGCTTGCTTTGTAAGCAATGCGTTCTTAGTGCAATCGTTGAGGGCATTATTTTAATTGAATTATGGAGAGAGCATCTGAATACATAATGCACTTTAGTTAGATAACTTCAGCCAAGTTATTGTGTATTAGCACGTAAATATTTATAAGCACAAAACCTTTCTTTCTTTTTGCAGCACAGCAGCTGTTGGACACTCCTGTATCTAGTAGAAATAATATTCACTAATAGCGATACTTAGCCAGTATATATAAATATTTGTGTCTTCATTCTCTAATTAAATATGCATCAGTTAACGAAGAGGCTGTAAGGAAAAGATTTATTGATATTACTTTCTAAAATGCAACCATTCTTTCATCATCTATCAATTGAATATATCAGATTGAACAACAAGATTAATACTTTAAAAGGTAATGTGTTAAAAAACCATTTAACAATGATTAGTACCACCGCGTGTACCCTAAGACGAATTTATGTGCGCGCATAGACCGTCAATCTGCCTCTACGTTTACAAATGCCAAGAAATCTTTGTGCGCAAAATATAATATATCACATAATGTATTTGTATTTGCCATACACGCGAGATTATCAATACTGGAGTTCTTTTGCACATATTTAATAACTAGTCGTTAAACTGTCATGTAAAGAAGAAATCATCCGAATGCTTTGCGTCACAATTTCGCAAGAAAAAAATTTGACCTCGAATCTAAATTGTCACACGTTGCATTGATTAATATCTTGTATTTACATTGATGCACGAGTCAAACAACATCAGAACGTCAACAAGTGAGGCAACCATTAAGTACTTGTTACTGCATAATCTATGTCAATATTGGAGAGTATTTCGAAGCTAACTATGTTGACAGGCCGGCAATAAGGCTGGCGGATGGCGTGTTGTTAGCTCCGTAATACATACCAGCGCCGATGACGGGGAATGATGAATGGGCCATGGTAATTTATCTGCTGGTGGATGACGTGGTGCAAATACGTTACGCTACAAGTGTAGGCGATATTGGCATGTCCCGTCAGCAGGTGTAACAGGTCCATGCACTACAGGTGCATAATGGTCATCAAGCAATGTGAAGAATTATGTAACAAGAACAGAGAATATTTACGCTGTTGGGTAAGCATACACGTGCATAATCTTTCCCATTGCATCACAGGTAAATTTCTGTAAGAATTGATGTCTAAGATAAAAACTGACAGGGCGTTTCGTGATGCACGGTACCATCATGCAGTTGAAGAAGATGTTATGTTAGACATCTAGTTCCTGTAATGATATCATGGCAAAATACAGTAAGTATATTTGCAGGCACTTCAACGTCAGAGGCATTTTCAAAGCCGATCACATGCGTATGGCGGTATGTGGTAGAAGATGAAAACGTCTATGTTTGCTTGATCTATTTTACATTACTGTAAATCCTGATAGAGAACAAGTTGCGTCATCGCTAGCATGCTCATGTACGCTGCGATGACAGAGGACCGATATCTGACGAAAATGACCTATCCGTCGAATATTCATAGCTTGAATACCGTTTCTTGTAATGGTCAAGACTGTCGGATACATCATAGTCTGCGCCCTCGCTCTCGCAAAGATATTGGCCGATCTACGAGAAATATTTCTCATCCAGAAAACATTTGTTCCGCTAACTTGCGTTACAGTTGGCCAATTTGTGAGACTCGTGTAAGTAGCAAAACCCCGCAGTGTAATATATTTGTTTCTGCCCATTAATTATGAATCTGTTCTCGTGGAAGTTTGTCTTAATTTGCAATGATAAATCTCCAATTTGAAGAATTAATATCGACTGCAAATTCAATCATTCACAGTCTGATATCTCCATTGCCTCTACTGGCAGTGCATACTATTACCTGTAATAGCTATTATCAGGATGACGTATGTTCTCCAGATTGGCAAATGGTGTTATTATTTTGGAAGGCATTGGTTACATCATATGAAAATATCGTCGATCGTTTATATTTGAGACATTATGAACGTTTTGGCAATAGCTTGCTCGTCACAGTTTGCGACTTAACATCATGCGACCAATTGTACCAAGCTGTATGAGACAATAAGCACTTTATCTTGTAGGGGCTGTATTTAGGAGTACGATACAAAAGAGCCACGACCTAAATCCATATTGCTCACAACGACCAATCATAAATTAAGACGTATTAAATTAATTAAAATGACTATCGCTATCGATAACTGAAATTCCCTTTAACCGGCCAAAAACCTAGAATGCGCGCCTATCCTAATGCAACCCAGCGAATTCAATAACGCCTGCGCGCGTTGCTAAGCGACACCAACATTCCTGTTTGTTTTAATCTCCTACATCAACGCAAAGCCACACAAGAGGACATTTATGTGTTCGAATCGTGACTCGACAATGAAAATATCTTAGCTTATGTAACACAATATGCCATAGTTGTCACATGTTAAGTTTTCCTACGCTAGTAATCCAATTGCTTTGCAATCATTTTAAAATGCACTTAATGGCGTCCAATGATGGTCCTTATCGCGAGAAACGAGACAAATGTTCTTCATATTGCCAGATAACACAAGGACAGTATGCGCTACAGAAGCTGACTATTTCACCAATAAGTGCTCCAAGACAAGAATGACACGCCTGAAATGAGATAATATTCGGATGATTGTGCACAATACACGTGATAGCTCGTAGCTGTATTCAAAAGCTCCCTCCATAAATATGAAGTACAATTGTCAGGTAGTTCGCCAAATAAGTTCTGTTTTCTCTTAATTGTTCCCCTTAACTAGTGGCCCATTAGGCCTTTTGTGATTGTCAGCTGGACAATATACGATTGGAGACCATCCCTTCTAACGGTATTCAACGTAGACGATGCTGCAAAGGTAACCAATATGTTTATGTCATAAGGAGCTACACAATAGGTAGTAATATATGCTAAGATCATTTTAGAAAAATCATTACTAATACATTTTAACGCATATTATCCAACATTTGGACCAGCGCATTGTCTGTTTAAATAGCATGTCAGAGACACAAGACAAATACGTCAGCCAGCGTTACGGCCATTTAATAATGGACTCTATATGCGTCCATTGAATGATAGTTTGCGTGCATTATGTCAATCGAGCGTATTCAATACCATAAAACACAGCTAATCAGCCGCGCTGGATAATCCGTAACTATTATGTTGATGGCAAGTTTCGGCCAAACTCCAGGCGAAAAAGTACATATCATGAATCATGGGCATGTCGATATCAATCAGCAAAATAATTGTTGCTACAATGAGCAAATGTACCGATTGCATAACCTGACGCGAAATGGAGCTATATAAGCATATTTCAAATGCATAAGATGGACTCCTATATACAATTCTAATGACGTTTTGATCAAGGCATAGTAGACTATCAGAAAAGATAAAAACATGTGCAATGTTTCATGTTACAGAGAAACTAGAAGCTTCCAAAAAGATGTTGCAATTTTATATGGTGATTTATGCATGAGGATTTGTCACAATGAGTTGTGTATGGTCCTTTCCAATACAAACATCTTCCCTACATGTGACTCACAGGGGTCCATCTTGTAGCAGATAAGTTGAGGGTCTTTAGCAAATGCAGCGATAGACCATCTGTTATAAACGTTGACCAGTACGTGAGAACTATTCTATGTGTCTTACTTAACACACTGCAATATTCCGTGACTTTTTTATTTGCCAAACTAATAAAAGCCTCTGAAAAAATGAATTACTAATATAAAATGGACCATTAAGTTTCCCTATTTAAACGAAAAGCACATTTTATTTAGTTTAACACAGAATCCGCAGCTGAGCTAACCTATTCTGGATGCATATTCACGCTTTAAGGCTAAGCAGCTAGTCGCGTTGTCGCAATGCAAGATAAATGTTGATATATTAGTCAGCTTTAATTACCGAGACAATTTCGCACACTAGCAATTGCTCAACCGCTGAGATCTACTATTATTAAAATTAAAATTATTAAAATAGAAGTCCTTGTGTTTACATTCATGTACAAGGTCGGTGTCAAAACGATGCGAAACCAAACGATTTTATTCAACCTGTGTATTCGATACGTTCACTACTAGAGATAAATATTGCTATTCGTATGCAAATTTGATTTGCCTCGACAAATATGCGCACCTAATGCTACAACAAGTCGCACATGGCGACTGATTATTATACTTTGAAGTTTTTATTTGATCTAAGTTGATTGTACTCCTACGCAAAAACCAAAGGTACGCAAATTATTTCCTCCTCAACCACTGTTAGTACTTGAGAATCATCGCACAACTGGTTATTCTCTCTTATTAAACACGAGGTAGTCTTCTCGTTGCATTGATTAGGAATTTTAATGCAAAACTTAAATTGGAATTGCGACTGTCTGTCCTATTCGCTGGATTGGAAATATAAACTGCTGCACAGCAGATGCTCAAGCATACAACCAGAAGCAATTACAAATGTATGACCCGCGAGAGAAATTTCCATATTCGAATACATCCGCCTCACATCATGCTTTCTTCAATTTGCCACAAGATATGCCGAGTTGAATGAATGCGCCATGCGACATTGACAGTTACTACCAGAAAAAGTGAATTGTAAGAAAAGTTCAACTAAGCCAGGATTTATTGTTCTTTATCTTTGCTAAATCCGAAAAAGAAGTGGATTTCTCTAAAGATTAATGACGCGAGGTGAACGGCACGCGAAGCCGATTGTAGAATCGATTGTTACACTATGAGTGTATTGTATATTTGTATGCCACGTTAAGTGCTGATTATACGTAGAAAAGCTTCTGATACTTGAGCGTCAAACAGCACTACAGGGAATCGTGCAGGATACGACATTTGTGTTGTAGGTTAGACACTAATTGCACGTTATTACTTCTGATAGTACTGACAAAGAAGATGAATATAAACAAACATTATAATATTGCTCATAAACGTACCTGTTTTCCTAAATAGTTGCTTCTGCAATTGGACTATGGATGGAACGATGACGCGGTTAGCTATCACACAACCGAACGCGCTGTTTTTCTAAATAAAATAAACCTTTATCCAGGAACTCTTATCTGTACGGCCAACGCAACATCTACTGATTAAGTATCCTCGAACGAACCAAACGTCAGAGGCAAATCGTAGATCACAATAATGGAGACAGTCAGTGAAGACAAAGTGCGCTTCAGCATCGCGTACCGTGCTTTGCTCTCGCTTTCAAGTAGGTAATTATAGATAATTTATTGCTTTCATGGACCCCGAAAAAAAAACATTAGCTAAAGTCATGCACATTATAGCTCAGCATAACAGCTGAAAACCCCTTATGTTGATTTCAGATTCTTATTTCACAAATCCCTGTGGCGTCATTCAGTGACACTACTCACCTCAATGATGATAAAAATGAGCTACATTGAGACTGTTTCACCTAAGACAATGAATGAAACTAATGCTGTAGTATCGTATGATAGTAATGTTGTAGTGCACCTTATATCTCATGGTACATTTACATACTTTTTGCAGACAAATGTCCGCGCTATAGCTAGATGTCATTTGCAAAAAGATAAATGAGTAGCATAAGAAAAAGCCATTTTGCTGCTCCTGACATCGTCAATGTGCTGTACCGACCTCTGCTACCTCGATATATAGATGCATAATGATGTTGGTTATATTCAAATATCTAATGACCCCATCACTACAAAACCCGGACCCTAATGGGTGGATAATGGTCCATAGAACTGCATAATTAAGTTGTGCTGATACCTCAGCGCAATCAGTGATTGTTTTGCAAGCAAATTACCAAGTTTGCTTGTGCATATATCATATACGGCGTGCAAATAAAGGAATGCGATTTTATGCATTGTTTATTCATAAAACGTGTTATGCAGTATGCTTCAATAGTTATAATGCATGGTATCAACTCAAAAATTTCAAATTAAACATTGTAATTCATAGAGGGCTACTCTAGTGTTGAATAATAATTAAGGCTTTCGTTAATCTTAAGCAATTATATTGGATTCCATAATAACGTCAGTAGGATGAAAAATAAGATGCACCATTTGCATGCTTCTAGATTTGTTTCATACGTAGTGACATGCCGTGTTATGTTTTGGCTATAGCAAAAGTTAGTTATTGTATGCAGCAGGGGAGTAATAATGCACCAGTGAGTTATGTGACTATGCAATATCTAACTTTCTTAATGACAGACATAGCAAAGTTTACAGCACGGTATTACACTATCAAAACTTGTCATATGCTGCTTCATATTCAAGTACCCAGTGCATCGAATTATTGTCGGGCAATAAACAAACCGGTCCCAATTGGAAAGGATCATATTATCTTACCCAGCAGATTCTGAATGCCACATCACATGATAAGGTTTAACAGTACGGCTCCTATCGCATGTACATGGGTAATCGGTTGCAACACAGAAATAAGATTAAGGTCACACCGATTCGATGTACTTTGCATGATACTGATTCATAAATTTGGCAGGTATAGCAATTGCAATTACGCCGCCTTTGTTAAAATGATACGCCTTTATATTACGAAATTTAATCATAAACAATTGAAAGGGTCCTTCAATTTGTACTTATTATATACCAGCAACGAGCATAAATACAATTTTTTGTTGGTTTTACAGAATAAGTATTATGTCTTATAACTTGTATTATGAAACATAAACGCAAAAACAAAGATTTGATGTGTTGTATTGCTAAATTTCATGCGATTTAGGACAAATAGATGCATCACCAGGACAATACACATGTATGCGTTGGTAACAAAATACCGAATTTTTATCGTCATGCATTTTTAAAATCTATTTTTATTGTTCACGTGCGCATTGCTCATACAGATAACAACTGTAAACTATTGACGTAAAAAACATGACTTACCATCATCTGCGCGCAAATATTGGACATTATTGATACCGCGTGTGTGCCAAGTTGAAAGCAATTAGTTGGATATCCGTAGCAGCTGTATAGCAAATCTTTAACTGAAATTGGTCATACGACGGCATGTTTTTCCATAATATACCTGTCATATTTTGATTTGTAACTTTGTTATCTTTATATGCTGTCCCATTGGTATGTTGCACAATCGCAAACAATACATCGACACACTTGAGATACAATTGGGTATGGGAAACCCGAGAAATAAACCACCGCTTTACAGGATGAGATATATGTGTTTGTTATTGGCGACCGTCAACTCCGCTGCTATTATCGACCTGGATAAAAAAGACATAAATACTCATATTGGCCGAATACCATCTGGTGATATATGATCCGCATTTGCCGATTCCAATCATTTTGCTGCAAATATCTTGATTTATGACGAAACCTTTAATATCAATCTTTCGAGTGACAACAATTACATGTTTGGCAAGGTAAGTTGGAATTTATTCAGCAGATTATGGTTAGGTAAGTGCTCCGCCATTTGGCTGACTGGTTTCAGGTTTTTTCGCCACATGTGGATGTTGATCAGAAATCCGACTGTGTACTTTCTCTAGATGATTCTCAGTTTGTTAGCGAAATATTGACACATTTCCTTCGTCAGAGATCTGCATAAGTAGATAATGAAAATATTATTGGCTATGTGCTTGAGACACGATAAATCGGGTTGTTGCGCTTTGTTCGGGTTCGACGTAATTTACATTTCAATGATTTGGTCCTGGATGATAGGATTTCTGCATAGATATTTCTCGACATCGCGACACAATAATCTACCTGGTTAATGAGTCGGTTAATACTGATATGAAGTAAAATAATGCTTTCTTTGACCGAAAAGTAAGGTCATTGGCATTGTCTATAAGTGGATCAATAGTTCCCACCAGTGTAGGTAATCCATACCTGCTTGACATTTTGCTAATCTTCGTGAATGGACATTTGCATCAATAATATCGAAATCCCGGACAGTATTAGAAAATAAAAATACCGGGATAATACTTTCACCCCCTCCAATCCATCAATTTCGATGCGTCTCTTCTTTATTCACCATTGAAATTAACGCATCACGTATAAAGTCGTCCGTGATATTCATTAGCGCGTTTTACATAGTGATGAAGAAATAACAATTCATTTCAAATTGAAATTGGACAGTGGTAGGGACGCATCGAACACGTTTGGTTATAAATGTTACACAAAGGCGTGCATAGTTGCCCAGTCATATGTCATTACGTTCTATGGCAAATAGATGATTGGTGCGTTCGTTATGTGTGTGGTTTATTGATCATGAGAGGAAAAGAAAAAATATGTTGCTCTTCACATTGGAATGCTTCACAGAATCGGAATATGAGCACATTTGTAAAAGATGGATATTAATTTTCGGTACACAAGATATGGGTCTTATCATCTACAATTCTTGCTGCCACCATATGTCAACAGTGGGGTAGGCATATCAATACACAGAAATTTTTGAGGTGCTAAGCTTTGACAGAATAGCTTCTGCCTAAACTGAACGCGTATGCCAATCCATCCGTTCCAGGGAGTTATTGTGCATAAGCTTCTTCACAATACAACCTACAATAATAGCATCTATGGTTATATTGTATGTGGTTATAGTTCCGTTAACCAGGGGGTAACAATGGTAATCTCAAGCTTAGTTAGACTTACCAATGGATTAATATTGCCTACTAAAAACATTTATTTTACAGCAAGCTTTAGAAGGAAAGATCGTCAGTGTTTGTATCCCTCAGGACACCATGAGCTAATAACCCAGACACTTCCTTCCTGTAGAGGCCAATAAAACAAACTGTTAGCCCAGTGCAGCAACAACAAATTAGTTCTACAGCGGCACGTCGAAGATGCAATGCAAAAAAGCTTGCCAGCGTTACTGTCTTTGTAAGACCTGATCTATGTGCTGTTACTACTATAAAACGAAGACTTGAATGTGCATTCCCAAAACAGCCGTTGTGCTATTGTGACATACAGCTATGCAAGCAGCCCTTTCATCAATCAATAGAATAATCGAAATAGCTTAAAGGTAGCATGACCTGCAACACGCTTGACATTCACTAAGGCACATCGTACTACAGGCTAAAAGCAGATGTCACGAATTGATAGGAGTTAAGTTATGTAATGAGTAGTATACTAAATGACGTTCATTTCAAAATAAAGTTTGCATGAAGGGATGATAAATAATGACTAGTCAAGGTCTATTTTCTGTTGAAAACTTCTGTTCATATCGCCAATTTATGGTAACTTGATTTGATGCACAAATCATATAATGATGCAGCCCGCTTTAGTTTATTCTCATTAGGCTTCTTTTGCGTCCACGGTTAACAGCATTATATCAACACAAGCAATAATATACCGAAGGATGCAATAAATATAAACTGCAATACGCGAGTCAACAAAAGGAAAAATCATTGCTAGCAAAACGTAGTAAAACTGTCATTGTGGTATTGTCTCTGAAAATACAGATGGTCATGAAATATGTCTTATATAAAGACATCCATTACGAAGTTACGTGATAGAAAACTAAGCAAGCAAAGTTCCAAGTTATATGCTGCATCTTGAATTGATTTAAGCATCATTAAAACATGCTAGGATGCTCGACCTCCGCAGGGGAAATAGACAACGAGAGATTGCAAGGACAAAAAAGGGGATCAACATCCTGTCCTGCGGTTTGTCCCCAAGGATAAGTCAACCGGACGAATTTATTTCCTATGCCATAAAACACACAGTGCCCGAAACAGCATGTATATTGGCTCTGGGTGATGTCGTTGTGGTATTATATATGGCAGTCTACCTGCTCGTTTGCTGTAGTAAGTATATGGTAAGCATCTACCTTCCAGAATATAGGACCTTTCATCGTTAGATACTAATTATGATAAGGGTGTAATATAAGAGTACGACCTTCTTATCATTTGTGTTGTGTATGAATATTGTAGAAACGAAAGCAAATTTCACAACATAAGAACACCTACTGAAATGCTAGATCTACATAATACTATGGATAGCTTACAGAAAAGCCAAAAGCCGGTTTGTGTTTCCAGATTAAATGAGCAAGAAAAAGCCTTGAATAGATAAAGAGTCATTATGCAGACCCAGTGGTATATATATGCGTCAAAGCATGGCCCATACAATATATGATCAATGATAATGGACTTGCTTAATGTCTTATAAATGGCCTAAGGCTTTGAATCGCATGTCCACCGTATGATTACACTAAAATAGCAAATATCATATCTGGAATTGTAAACCATCTATCTAGTTCCTTCAGCCTGATTAACGTCAGTGGTGGCACCATTCAATCTGAGAGATGACATTTGATATTGCGATACTTTTTCTATTCAAGTCAGTGCTGACATTCTTTGTTGTAGTATGCGTCTCAACTCCTCGAACACCCCATAATATTTTTCATTTACAATCTGAAAGAACATCCTATATGCTTTACTTCGTTTCAATTGATGCACGGGGATTTAGGGTGCCTTTGTCTATTACAACAACATAAATGAATCTTGTATTCACGGTCTTTTACTGTCCTTGCGCTGTTTGTCTTAGTAATGACATCTGAATCGATAATCTAATTATATTACTGAAGGACTTGATAATAGTGCTATCGTGATATTTTGGTCCAGATACCTCTTACAATCCATGAAACCGTGCATCGCGAATCGAATCCTTGTAATAAAGTCCAGTCGACTCTTATGTAAAATTATTATTGGTCGCCGTGATAGCGTATTATTTATTTCTATTTGTTATGCGTTCCTTATAAACACTGCCACTGTTATCCGATTACACCATGTTTATCAAATTTGACTTGATTAAGTCAAAATATATACAACACCAAGATTTTTCAAAACAATATAAACCAAGATTTGTGTAACTAAAATTAAAGCAATATCATGATTCGCTGTAACTACCATGTCAGTACGTAATGTTTCCCTGAGCATCGCTCGTGGAGGT
Organism: Urechis unicinctus; assembly: GCA_034190875.2. Taxonomy (NCBI): domain Eukaryota; kingdom Metazoa; phylum Annelida; class Polychaeta; order Xenopneusta; family Urechidae; genus Urechis; species Urechis unicinctus. Next base: position 18,174,048 of record CM067358.1, read on the forward strand.
TGTATTATCATTCATATATATCAGGTAATCAGGCTTATATCTTTGATGATTTATACAGCCTGCAAAAATCCTACCTGATAGTAAAAAACTAGAAACATTCGAACGACATACATCTTCTTCTTCTTTTGCCTATCACTTATATGGCATTGTTATGCATACCAAAACAAGATTTGTTACTTCAGATCGACAGTTGTGACAGATTTTATTTGGCAACTGTTTTTGCTTGCCATATTCCCCAAACCGCTGGTTGTAATATTTACCTAATCCACCGTTTCACACTATATGCATAGCAAAATCAACAGAATGGATAAAATTTGTGCTTTAAGCTATCAACGGAAAAGCTATCACGAAAGTACAACTAAACCTGCATGGCACTGCAATACATTCCAATATAGCTAAATTATCAAAGCCGTAATATAATCCGATAGTAGAGATACTTAGTTTGAATCAGATCAGCCTATTTTATGGTGAAGGGTATGCACGGGGAGTATATACACGATATATATGAGTGCAAGCAAGTAAAACATTCTCTCTGAAGCTGAGTGACAAACTCTGGCCGGGATGTGGTCTAGCACGCGTTAACAATATGCGCATTTATCCCGATTGCTGGTGATAACACAAAAACGAAGGTCTTTGACAGGTCAGTTGTAATTCATTTAGCATTTTACCACACAAATAATAAACGACTGCGTGTTTTCGCATGTAGGTCGCAGAACTGTACTGATATTTTCAGTAAGAATCAAAAAACCAACATTGAATGTTACCTACAGCGCACCCAACAAGTTATAATATGCACCTAGCGCACATACTAACGTCTCGTTATTTACAGCCGTATATTGAAATATTATGTGTGATTGTGGACCAAATTATGCCATATCCAGTATAGTGACAAAAATAGATATCCAATTCCCAGATAACTACGTTTAATGCCTTTTAGTTATCACATAGGCACCTTCCACACTTCCGATCTTTGGCTGAGTGTTGGACATATGATTGTACCTAGCAGCGGTACCGACTTCAGTTGCATGTAATATTGTTCTATTGCCCGTTCACACGAGCAATCATCATAACTCCATCTTCCCAATCTTGTATCCGTGGTGGATTCCAATAGTAAGTGTCTATGTCACTAAATGACTGCCACTCGTTATGCACAGAAACAATCAGGCCATGGTGTTGACCTTGACATTTTTGTCGGGCTGTTTGTCGATGATTATCTTCGTAATGGTATACTGAAATGACAAAATGACGTAAAAGCAATATAGCCTCTTCCTGATATTAAACTGATCGCGAATAATTGACGCTCAATATCGGTATTTGTTGTTTGTAATGCACTGATAAATCGTTGCATTATCCGTTCAGTTTACATTAACATAAAAATTATCAACTAACTTCTAATGACACTAAGAGCTGTTATATGACATACCGAAAGTGCGTATTATGCAGATATGCCACGACATCTAAATTCAAATAAAACTGATCTCGTTAAACTGTACATCCGGGTCAAATACTCACGCTTTATGGATGACATCATAAGGTCAAAACCATATACACATTAAGGGGGAAATATTACACCTACAAATTGAGTTGATAAACGTGGGTAGTGTAGATTTGACGTCAAGTGCTGGATTGTTAATCAAGGCCAAAACCAAGGCTTGTCAATAAATATTCTCAAGATGTCTGGCTTTTGATACGGCTGGTTGGGTGGAAGGAGTATGATATGCCCTGATATTCATTCCATTGTAATCATCCAGCATCATTGTGAGCACAGAAGAGTACCGCAATGAGCAGGTCGACCAATAGAGACATTGCGATAATAACCAGCGTGTCTGATTAAGTTAACAGGGTGTCATAACAACGTAACCATGGAGATTCTGTCACACATATTATAACAACTACAATTATTCATAACACCTCAAATTTCACAATGCCAAACAATATCGCCTCAGCACGACCGTCCATCTCCAGAAGGCTTATGTCTCATTCGTATCTGTAAGATGGCTTATACTCTACATATAGCTCCATTGAAAATCTGTGTCATTCACATATCGATACATCCATGTTTCAAGATGCATTTTGTTGCAACTTTTATTTTTTCGTGTACTGTGTTGAACTTGCTGTCAGTGTGAAATCTTTATGATTGTTTTTCATGTGGCCATTGTTATCTCACCAGCAGCCACATAGTTATTTTGGCTATTCTGCGTGCGCCACTTAGCAACTCGTTAAACCTCTCGAAGCTTAAATGGATGTTTCGTCCAAAAACTGCCTTTGTTCACAGCTGGTTTTAGTGTCTAACATGTTTCTAATGTCCCATGTGTCATCAGTACAGTTGCTATGTTAACTATGCAATAAAATGATGATAGAAATGTAACAATCATCACCAAGAAATGGAGGATGTTGTGTAATCTGATTTCGGATGCCAGATTGGAGGAATATGGAAGAGTGCATATTTCAGTATATATGTAAATACATAATAACGCGGCAGGGTTTTCCTCATATCTTCCACAAAGTGTGTGTCTATATAACAAATAATGGATCGGTCATGTTAACTAATGCATGCACACCTCTCGTGTTGTTTGCCTACGTTGATTGTTAATTTCCATTGCGCCAGCTACAATACATGACAATGAGCGAAATATGAATGCCATGCAGAGCTTGCCTAATTCCATTGAACATTTTCCGACTAATCATTGCATAAAGAGAACAACCTTACGTGGAAGACAGCACCAGAAAAATGAATGCCACCATGTGGACCCTAATGAAGAAATACAAATATGTGGGCCCTAATGAAGTAATACGACTATGTGGGCCCTAATGGAGGAATACGGCTATGTGGGCCTTAATGTAAGAACTCGAATATGTGGGCTCTTATGAAGGAATGCGACTATCTGGGCACTAATGAAGGAATATGACCATGTGGGCCCTAATGAAGGAATACGGCTATGTAAGCCCTCATAACTGAATACGGCTATGTGTGCCCTAATGAAGAAATACGGCTATGTGCACCCTAATGAAGAATACGGCTATGTGCGCCCTAATGAAGGAATATGACTATGTGCGCCCTAATGAAGGACTACGACTATGTACGCCATAATGAAGGAATACGACTGCGTAGGCCCAAATGCAAGAATACGACTATGTGGACCATAATGCTGAAATACGACAATGTAGGACTCTGGGGTAGGAATATGAACAGGTTCGTGAAGTTGTCATGTCATGTCAGTTATTGTAAGATTGCCAGTGCAAATGAAGAATGAAAAATCGTATTTGCGGTGCAAGCAAGCTCCCCCTCCCCCCAAAAAACATTCCTCGTTCGTTATGTGTAATCCGTTGAGAACTGGTAGCATTGTATATTTTTCTTGATCGAGCAAAGCTATCATAAACATGCAGATAGTCTAATTAGAAAATTAATTGAAAGTCAATCTGATAGATATTTTGCTCGTTAGGAAGCATTTTCCTTTGATGAGACGCTTCTTGTGAACTATATCACAAATGTTTTGTGAATATGTTCTGTGGTAAGATAAATGTTCCTCTCAGTGGTGCACAGTTACGGACTAAGCAGTAAACAGGTCAACTCTACACCCATGACGCACTGTTACCGACATAGCAGTAAACAGATTTATTATACAAGGAGCGATCGTATTCAGTCAAATGACTGACGTCAATGTTTAAGCCTAATTAGCCTGCTTACTTCAATGACGCACTATTACCAATCTCACCAGGAAAGATGTGGTTGGTGTAATGGCTTATGTTCTGCAAATAATTCTGATGGCAATTACAAATAATCAGCAGAAATTCTATGCAAACTAAAGGTATGCATGTCTAAGTTTAAACTACAGCCCAGGTCCAATTGCATTATTACACCGCATCGTACATTGACTTAACAATCCTAGCAAAATTCACGCAAAATCATTGGACAACTGAGACGTCTTTGCTCTGATATCTTTACTGCCAAAACATCTACCATAGACTGAAAAATCAAGCATACAAATAATAACTTCAACAATGCCTATTTGCTACTATTGCTTATGTGATCATTGCTCGCGTGGACATCTATGGCTACCATAAAATGGTTTAAAGATGCATTTCATAACATAAAATGTACGAAATTCTGCTTTGAAAACAAATTCTCTGCGACCGATTTCCTACCACTCATAGTAATGGTACCCAAAAACTCTAGTCCAATCTGACTCCAGATGCGTTTTTTTAGCCTTTGTAAAGTTTGACTCGTTATCTTTGACGAGACGTGAATTTGAATAATATATGGCTTACGGTATATGCTACAATACATCCGAGGCTGAAAACGGGTGTAGTAACCAGTGGTATTTTCTTGGTTTGGATGCGGATACATAAGTCGTTATTCATGCAACCCAATATGTAGGTGTATGTCACTTGAATTAAAATAATATTTCCCTTGCCGCTATTCATGCACATACCACGGGGGTACAACAAGCACGGAATAATGCACATTTGTAAATCACTGGTTAATTTTCGGTATGTTTGGTGATGCATCAAATGCTGCATGGTCGAACTTTTGTCAGACTGCACATTTATAGCAGTTTGTAAGATATTTGATATAGATTAAACTCCGGAATTGAGTTAGCTTGAAGCGGTTGTTGTTTTACTTGCTTGATGTTTTCCTTTGCAGCTCATGCCTCTTCACAAAAATGACGCTTAGTTTGAGTGAGGGCATTGTCTTTTAAATTACTACATAAGGACTTGAGGAACCACACTGTCCATTGATTGGACTGCACAGAATGCCATTCTATGAGATACAATCAAAAACGCCTACCGATTCCCTCTCAGAATCGCTTAGATATTCTTTCGAGCTTGCGTCAAACAAAAATCTGGTGCAATACGCCATTAAAGTGTACTTTATGTGGAAATAAAAAGCATAATATTTGTTCTCAATGTGGTCAACATTCTCCAGGCAATTGTTAACAACAGTTAATTTTGATAATTTGTCCAACGCAGCTGGTGTTGACACAAAATCTTTCATTTTTATACGCCTGCAATCCACTTAATATATATATATATATATAGATATATATATATATATATATATATAGATATATATATATATATATATATATATATATATATATAGAGAGATATATATGTATATATATATATCTTTTTATATATATATATAATTGTATATATATATATACGTATTTTATATATATAAATATATATATATATATCTGCATTTATTACATATATATATATATATATATATATAGATATATGTACATATATATATACATAAGTATATATATATATACATACATATACACTTATATATACATGTATATATATACACATATAAATATATTTATATATATACATATATATATAGATATATATATATATACATATATATATATATTTACATGTATATATATATATGTATATATCTATATATATATATTATCTATCTCTCTCTCTATGTCTCTATATATCTGTTCTCTATCTATATATGTGTCTATATATCTCTCTATATCTGTGTGTATTTTATATCTCTCTTTCTCTGTATAGATATCTGTGCCTATATATCTATGCATAAATATATATCTCTATACATATAGCTCTATATCTGCTGCTTATCTATCTATCTATATATATATATCTATATCTCTCTATATCTATCTCTCTCTCTATCTCTATATCTCTCTATCTCTATCTCTCTCTCTCTATCTCTATCTCTATCTATTATCTCTATATATATCTCTATATATACATATATAAATATATATATATAAAGCAAGAGGAGCTATCAAAAACAGACCGGTGTCACAATTATGTAAAATTCGTTTTCAATAAAGTTCTGTACCAGCTAACAATCTAAATACACGACAGGCTTGGAAGTTTAGTTATCACATTAGATGCAAGGCCATCTTTATAATCTTGAATCATAGGAAGGCCGAAAAGAAGGTTGTCATAATGAAAAGTGTCCACGTTGCAATTAATGTGATCCATAATGTGCAACATGCTTTACATCTTGCCCTTGACCTTTTACTAATTACCTCATCTTTTAAAAATATCCTTCGTTCCATGGGTATCTTAGAATCACACTAGAACCATAACGCAAGCCGGTCAGAACATTGCAAGTGTTTTTCATGATTCAGCCCTTCATTATTGCATATGAAATAAATTGTAATAACACAATCTCGTAGCGTCGCTTTTGCCATTACGGTAACGTATTGTGATTGAATTTACAATTGATACACCGGATAACATCATCTATCTACTTAAGAACTGACCAAACATTGACATTCAACTGTTCAACAACGATAATTGACCTATTTCACTGTCATGAAAACGTCCATTACTTGTTTTCACACTAGGGAGTTCCAAAAATGCATATAAATTATTTTATATCGTTTGATTTGGGTCTAATTTCCCGCTTATCTAACCTCGTTATATTAATAAAGCAGTGCAGCAATCCTTTGGGTAATGAATACAACAAAACATTGAAGTGTGTTGACATTTCGAATAACTCACAACAAATGAGTTGATATATCTACTTCTTGTGACACAAAACACACTGCGTAGAAGACCATTTATCGTGTAGAAAGACTAAACGGGCAAGTGACCTTTTTATGACAGGGCGCAGTAACATAAACGATTCATTCAGAATATATCTGGCGGAGCGTGGCAAGGCTGGCACGTGGTACTATACCTATCATATATGAATATATATATATATATATATATATATATATATATATCTATATATATATATATATATATATATATATATATATAATATATATATTATATATATATATATATATATATATATATATATTTATACATATATATTAATACATATATATTTATATATATATGTACATATATATAAATTTACATATATATATACATATATATATGCATATATATAATATATATATATGTATATATATATATATGTGTGTGTGTACATGTGTGTGTATGTGTGTGTGTGCATGTGAGTGTACGCATATTTATTTCAGAATATATCTGGCGGAGCGTGGTAAGGCTGGCACGTGGTACTATACCTATTATATATATATACATATATATATATATATATATATATATATATATATATATATATATATATATATATATATATGCATATATATATTTATACATATATATGAATACATATATATTTATATATATATATGTACATATATATATATACATATATAAAATATATGTAATATATATATATGTATGTATATACATATATATATGTACATATATATATGTATATATATATATATGGGTGTGTGTGCATGTGTGTGTAAGTGTGTGTGTGTGTGTGTGTGAGCATGTGAGTGTACACATATTTATTTACGGCTGTCGTTTTGATTCATCGGCATAAAGATGTGGACCATTAAGTACCTGATACCCATGTATCATGTCATTATATCATTGAGAAGATGAATCTTGACAAACATAATCATGGCCTGCAAATGACCCCCGATTCATTGCTTTTTTTGAGAAACGGATTTAAGGTATATTTGGTTCCTGCTTAAGATGCCTATGTATTGACTACAAAGACATATCTTTATTTGGTCAGTTACTAAATTTTTAATATTACTTTTATCTAATAAATCTCATGTGTATGAATGATTTGACTTGTTAGTAATACAGTGACGCTAATTATAATGGGCAAGCTCATATTAGCTCTTTATTGCTGAGCGCGTACTAACGATGGGATACGTTTTCAAGTCATTCGATAAATGACTCGGTCTTTCCGGTCGCTGAGCTGATGTACACCATGTAGTCATAATATCTAAGCCATTAGCAATTTTTCTTGACAATGTCATGTTTGCATAGCATTTGTATCATATTTCTATTTTGTCCCATTTTATGATTTAAGGCTAATACGTAACCGCGGATAGCAAAGTGAGTCAGATAATGCATTTGAACAATAGCGTTTGTTTCACAGGAAATCTCAAAGTAGCAAAACATGTGTGTCAGAGTTATATTTTATGAGAGAAATAGTTCGCCGGAAACTTCTCATTAAATGAAAATGCCACCAAACTAGCGCAATATCTATCATACATAATGACTTTCAATAGATTTGCTTATGGGACGATCCGCATTCTTATCATAGTTATGTTCGATAAGAATAGATTATTCGAGGTTGACCTATTGAAAGTGAAAGTGTAGTGTATTACCAAATAGATTTATTTGATATTACAACGATTCCAGTTCGAGACGAAAAACATGTAACACATGTGAAAAGTACACACAATCAGAAGGTTTGTTGAGCTTATCAACACAGATAATGCGTCACAGCAATTTGCATAAAAGGTATCCGACCACCATCCTTCTTTTTCAATATATTACTTTAAATAAACGGATGTTGCCTCTTATCGCATTCCAAAGTCATAGCTATAATAAATGAACTTAACATAACTTAAAAGCTGACTGTGAAACAATTGTGCTGCAAAGTACAAATGTAAAACTTGGAAAATAGCATACTGATGCCAAGTGTTTTTTTCGGGTGTATTATGTTTAAACACAAATACCCCCTTCCTGACCTTTGGGCTGAATGAAGTGATCAGGCGAGGATAATGTATTATTTATGCATCGCTGTTATACTTCTATCATGAAGATATCAGCGCCTGACGCTATGAGTGCTGTTCACCCGACCCTATTAAAATTCCAACATCTGGGACCTACATGGTCATAGTCCTATATCTGAGCCCACATGGTTGTATCCCTACGACTGACCTCAAATGGTTGCACCCCTGCAGAATGGCGCTCTCGATTTTATTCCTACATTTGGGCCCACATAGTCGTATTCCTTCTTATAGGCCCACATGACCGCACTTCTACATATTGGCCGATATGATCGTATTCATACATCGTGTCTCTCAAGGTCACATTCCTCCATCTGGGCTCCCTTAGAGACATTCCTATTTCTGATGCTTTCGTCAGTGCAAGGTTCTGTTTGTGCAATTATTAGTCACCAAATGGTCATTGAAATTCGGCAAGCTTTGCAGGTCATGCATTATTTGCTCATGGGTTCTCAAAAAACTGGTCTAGCACTGTAAATGTACCGCCGTATGCGCCATATCAATTGTTAATCAAGGTAGGCAAACACCAGAAGAGGTATGCATGCATTATTTGACTTGACGGACGTATACATTGTCGTGTAAACAGGCCCTTTGTGGCCGATACAAAGAAAACAGTGTATTCACACAGGATGACTGAAATATGCGCTCTTCAATCTTGCTCCAATCTGGCACCCGCAATCAGATCACGAGATTATATATCATCCTTCATTCCTTGGTAATGTTGGTTGCTTTTTCCAACGTCAGTTCTCCGCCCAGTTAATAAATGAGAGCAGTTTTATATGAAAACTTATATTTTCATATCCGATAAGACGAACTTTGCGAATAATTGTCACATGATAAGCATTCATAGAGATTTTATCCTGACTTAGCACTCATCACAGGGATCTGAGAACATGCAACTGGCAACTAAACGCATCGGGGAATGTAACGATATGTGGAACTATTTATGAAGTAGTGTGTAAGCATTTTTACAGGTTTGAGTGAGAATAGCTTTGATATAATCGTCAGGGCACAGAATAATTGCTTGTTTTTGAGAAAACAATATCGAAAATAAGTTGTTAATTATCATTAAAGGCAACACCCGTTCAAACCCTGAGAAAATCCAAAGGTATAACCATTGCAACATTCTCGGCGACCATTGCTTCTATGAGTCTTCTTAGTACAGGTTTTTGAAATGATCCTTTGTGGAAGCAGGTTGCCCAGACACTGGTTCACTAGCACGAGGATTTAGACAACACTTGCCCTCAATTGCCTAAGTATAGGCAATAGACCAAATATAGGTAACATAAAATGATATCGGCCCATGTCACCCGGTTGAAACTTAATGCATCCTAAACTTAGAATTTTATGTTTATGGACATACAACGAATGCAGTCATCGAGTTATATAATCTAGCTTTGTCTATGATGTCTTATATAACAGTTAGATCAAGAATGCAATCCAATGTAACGTCAGTCTTAGCTGCCTCACTGTGCTTTTAACGTGCTCTTCATATACACTAGATGTTAGAATGCTCCTACAATACAGCGTGATTCAGCCGTTACAAAGGCAGATTTCTCGCACTCTGATAAGACGAGCGGAGGATCTCATGTGATATAAAGGACTCTAGTATCCATTATAGTAAGCCAAACTTTTTTTATTAGCATGACTCATAGTCTCAGTAGTTTATCGGGCACACTTCAACTGACAATCATGAGTACTTTATAAAAGGAAGCGGTAGGGGCCGATTCCCTCTCTTTAGGGCGTCCGATTAACCTTCCAAGTGTCAAGGCAACTTCCTCAAATCCTTTTGCAACACACGCCACTGGCTCAGTCTTCACTACAGCAATCATATATCAAGACTTACAATGGGGTGTGCTTTGTTGTGGTCGGTGTTACCTTAGTTGGTGTTACCTTGACATATGTCACAGAAATTTAGTAACTCGAGTTGTGCATCTGACACAGTAATAGAAATGGACCCATCACAATAAGATCCATTTAATATTGCACCCTGTCCCATTGCCCTTGTTGATAAAACAACCAAAAGATGCATTTATTCGATTAAAGAGAATTGCACCAAACTAATTTCCAATTCTCAATTAATTTTGCACCAGAAACATTTAAGCTTGCAATTATTTCATGGTACTGTAATGTTGCATATATACTCATTATGCAAATATGTTATCTCAACCTTTGTCAAGTTGCTAAATGACAAATGATGAGGGCTTTCGTAGTTCCGCAGCCATTCTAGAAACCCTTCAGATGGCATCTGCGTATACTGGTTATGTGATAATTCAGTTACTTACACCGGAAACAACCTGCACGGATATGGTTATCGATATTATAAAGCAAAATAAAGTATATGTGCTTGGAAATATACATACAACAATACATACATACACATATACATGCATACATGCAAACATACATGCATATATACATACATACATACACAAAAACATACATGCATACATGCATACATACGCACAAACATGCATACATGCATACATACACACATGTGCTATAACACATACATGCATACGTACATACACGTATGCATAAATATTTACAAACATACATACATACATACATACATACATACATACATACATACATACATACATACATACATACATACATACATACATACATACATGCATCCACAAATACATACATGCATACATATATACATATATACACAAAAACATACATACATACATGCATAGATGCATAAATTCATACATACATACATATATACATGCATATATACATACACACCTATATAGAGCCATCCATCCATCCGTTCATACATACATACATATATTCAAACGCATAAATACACCCAAGTATGCATACATACTTACATACATACATACATGCATACTTGTATACATACATGCCTAAATACATACCTGCATACATACGTACCAACCTAAACCATTGCTTTCAAAAGCTATTACAACCGATGTAACGATATTCAAAGTTTACTCTAAAAATTCATTAATAATTATGCATAAGATAAGACCCTACTATGGTAGTGACTGTCGGCTTGCACCAATTCCCCATACTGTTCTTTGTGATATCTTACATTACATGTGCATCATGTTGACATGAGGAGCGCTCCTAACGGTATATACGATTTACTTTGACAAATGTTTTATCAGACATAAAATACTGGTATTATACATATTGTCCAGCAATTGCCACGCCTCATCTGCTAGTGTCACTGCTCTAGTCGTTTAGAATCATAGATGAGTAGACGGTTAGTGTTTGTGTCTGCAGATCATTTATTCACATATTGAAGTGAATCTCTCACTGTAAATCACTGTTATGTTTACCTCAGCATGTCAAAATATACCTTGATTAACAAGTCATTAATGTATGTAGCATGTAAGCCAAGACTTTGATGCAACGAGGAAAATATCGCCGACATTTTCTTCGTCATTATTTTGAGTTAACGCGACCGTATGTGAAGAGATCACAAGGTGTGTGTTACCATGATAGCGATTATAATGGCGTATATTAGTGTTACTCGGAAATACGCTAAGGACACAATCGTAAAGTAGACAGTCCTATGGGCGTGGCAGTATACTAACAATACTGAATTTGGACGAGTTATTGAAATGTGATTCTAGTTAATTGAACGCCACTATTATTTGGCTGTATATAGAAACACTAACATCGACTAATTGGTTGGTGACAAATATCAAAGGGTAGCTATGTATGTACTCCATACGCACGTGACCTTTATAAATCAGCTACGTCATGCATTAACCATTTTTCTATCACACATCATACCAAGCAGTAACCTTTGGCTTTCATAAGCATATATTCTGGATATCGCCGTCTGGAGGGATATATATTATGGAACTTCTGTCACCAGACCTTTCAAACAAATTAACCATTGCCAGTTAATTGCACACGAGAGGTTATCATAGTGGCATTCAACTGCAACAACGGCTCAAATGCAATAAAACGCTTTGTCACATCATTTTGGCCAGTTTGGTAAAATGTGTCGTCTGCTTACCATGCTAATATCTACTGGGGCAATGGCGACCGACGATAAATGGGATATTTCATAAGCTTGGGGGCGAAAAACACTCAAACGCGTTTCATGTGCAGGTGGCACGGCGCCGACACATAGTTATTTGAATGGCGCAAAGTACAAAAGCAACGCTACGCCTTTCGGAAGACTAGCTCATCCAGTCGGAACAGTCCCAGACCTTGGTTGATTAGTCCTCAAGGGTCAGTGACTTCATTGCGTGTATAGAGCCGAAGTCCTTCACAATAGACTTAAGGCCTATATTTCCTTGGATGCAGGAGCATGAGTAATCGCTGGTCCTGGATGTTTTCGACAACAGCCTGGAGAGGCTGCATTTCAGCGAGCAACTTATAAAGGTTTGAAAATCAATGGGTCATTGGTAAATTTCTATGAGGTTGGCAAATGGATGTCTAAAGGCCACCCGCTCAATGCTGATCTCAATGCGTTTCTAAAGAGCTTGCAATCCACATTATTAAAACCAAACCTGATGGTAGCGATTAGTTTGACAGACATGATCCGTGATTCGATACTACAGATTTCATTAGTGAGCATAGTAGCAAGTCGAACTTTTGGGTTGTTACTAACGGTGCATTTAACCCAAAATTAACAAAACGTAACAATAACTGAGTGCGTATATCAGGTCTGCCTACAAGCAGCGGTAAAAAACGAGGCTTCTTCTATTAAAAAGGTCTCCTTCACTTTCGCCAAGCAACACTTATTTTTTCAAGTGACTTTAAATCCAATTTCCATAAAGGACTACCATAGAAGCTTGTACAAAAGGTATCAAAAAGCCTAGTGCGAACGTCGGTGCGGCAAAAGCCGAATCTGGACATCAAAATGTTAGTACGATAAAACAATTCTCCTACAGCTTTTTCGATATTCGCATCGTTGTTGTCATAACCAATATAACTGCCTAGATGAACAACCTTAGCGTACTTTTGTAAAATAGCTCCATTCAGCCGTAATTCGAGATTGGTATTACATTGTGGAATATTGTAGCACAGCAGCATACTTTTTTCACTATTGAACATTACATCGTATTCTTGTGCGTATTCTTCGCATATTGAAATCATAAGCTCGGCAGCAGTGACTGAGGGAGCAAGGAGTGTTAAGTCGTCAGCATATCCAAATGCACCCATAAACTGATGACCGACATGACAACCAACATTACTACGTTCAAGACGATTAAGCAGCTCATCGATATAAATACAGAAAAGAATCGGCGATAACACACCGCCCTGCTTTATGCCATTACTGCATTGGAATGCCTCAGACACATTAGAGCCCCATTTAACTAACAACGATTGGTTGAAATACATATAAAGGAGCAACTTTACAATAGTAGGACACAAACCTCTACGTATCAATAATTGAAACAATTTAATATAATCAACCCTATCAAATGCCTTCGATGCGTCTAGCATCACAACATAACATGGCGATATTTGATTGACATAAAAATCTATAACTTCTTGAACTACATAGGTACACTGAGAAGTGGAATGGTCTGGTTTAAAACCAGACTGGAGGTGACTGGTGCTTAAAACATTTGAATACTTTGACAAAATAACATTATCTAAAACCTTGCCTACAACACTACTCAGCGCTATCGATCGATAGTTATTGCTGTCGCTTGCCGATTTCTTTTTGTTTTTCAATAACGGAACAATCACCGACCTTGTCATTTCAACTGGAGTGAATGAATGAACAATCATTGAATTGAACAACAGAGATAAATGTGTGAACAATTCACGAGTGCCATTTATAATATGGTCCGAATTTACATTTTCATTAATGTCAGCCTTATGGGCCTTTATTTTCTCCACGGCTGCCGTGACATCACTGACTGAAATATAATGATCAGATTCGCATTTGCCTGAATTACATCTTTGCTCAACTTGGTCATTCAGAACCACTCTTAATCGCTCATATTCATCAACATTATATGACACACTATTAAACAATTCTTTGTATTTGGTAGAGAATAATTCACGTATACCAGTCTCACCTCTCACATTATCTACAACTGGCCTCGAGTGGGATTTAATATCAGCCGTATTTCACCTTCAATGGAGATGGACGCGCCTACACCACTATCCCAAATCACGAAGGTTGAGGAGCTGAAAGGTCTTGCCATCAATGTATTTGTCTGATTGCTAAGCGATTGAGCAAGCAGCCTGCAGATATCTCCACGATCGTTATATACCTTGGTAAAAGATCTGAATCGGCTGTGGAAGGACCAGAATACTTTTGCGGGAAGTGTCCCCTCGGCTTCAAACTAGCACAAGAAGGTCTGGTGTTCGGCCAGAACAAAAGGAGAGTTGATATAGCTGCGCTTGAACGAAATGACTGATCCTGGTAACACTTTATGACTTGCGCAGTTCGGCGCAAAACCTCCCATGTCATATCCGCCAAAAAGTTTACATACCGTTTTAGCCCCTCAACACCGGCCTATGACAACACTCCAGCTAGAATTCTTGATCAGCAAGAATGAGCAAGTTAAAAGGCAATTCCATAGGATTGCTTTGCATTATATATCTGCAAAATGTCCTGTCAATGGCGATGTAATACTCTGCAAAAACGACACCACTCTCAATTCATCTCCATACAAAGACTCCTACCATCCCCGGATATACTGTTTATATGTGATCTAGCGTTTGTCATTATCTTTCAGAATTCGAGTACATTAATAGTGCCCACCACTAGTCATCGGAGGATACATATTGGAAAGGCTGCTATTGCAAATATCTAATCCGTGTTCGTGTGCACCAATTTTAAATTGCAAAATCGCCTATAAATTGCTGTCTCGCAATTATGCATTTTCGTGCCTCGTACGATTTCTGTAAATACCGGTTGATATGGACATTAATCAGGAGAGCACAGTTGTTGATATTAGATCCGGACTGCCAAAGTACGTTTTATTACGCAGATGATTGGAAACAAATTGTAGGCAATAATAATGCTCCGGTAGTGCTTCAAACATTGTTGGTGTCATTGCATACTCAAGCAGGAAGACCACACGACTACGTTCAAAGCCTAAGAGTCACACACTTAGGTATCTTCTACACTACTGAGTGTTGAACATTATGACAGTATTATTAACTGATTGATGAAATAATAACTTGGTCTTAGTGCTCCTTGTCACGAAGAACCACTATTACTCCACTTCCCAGTGTGACGGCCCTGGTGAATGTAAATGCCTCTTTTTAACTTAATCAATGCCACGCATTATGTAGAGAACCAATTATGCCATTGTGTTGTCCTTGACTTAGTGAACTATTTGTTAGCCTATGACCATCTCCTTAATGTTATGCTGAAATGATACATAATGTATTCAGTACCTTTTATCTGGTATTGAACATGTCTGGAATAGTTGAGGTTTTCAACACCGGCCAATAACTTAAGGTGCTGTTTTAATGCTCTTATCAACTGTTGAATAAGTAGTTTAGTTTATAATTACATAAAATGCTAAAATGAATAATTCGACAAATCGTCGACATTCTGCGGTTAAACGCGATGACGCCGCAGTGGGGGCATACACTGCAAGGATAGATGACAACGTTGTTTGTTTCAAGCTGAATGACAGCGAGTGTGTGATGCATAGAATATGTCGAAAATAGCTGCTTCTCCGGCTGCATCTCATTATGGGCTCTATGACACCCCGACACTTCTCTGCATAAGTATCTTGTGACATTGCAAAAAGCTAGCCTTGTAGTCGTGACTATTTGGAATGAATGCCTTTGCTAGTCATTTGAATAGTATACCACAAACATTAAGATGGTTTTCAGAACCAGCGGCTTTGTTGTTGTTTCTGATGCAGCGATTGTCACTTCATCGGCCGCAGAATTATTATTTGAGTTGGGCATTCTGCGCCTATTCGAAATAGTTAGTTGCGATATTCGAAACTAACTGCCTTTTTTGTAGCTGGTTTAATTATGTTGATTCTCCTTAAATCTATTAGCAATCTTTACAACTGTTTAGCTTAATGAACAGTGATATGATGTTGAAAAAGCAGTTAACATCACCACAGAATAGAGGATGATATATAACGTCGTAATTTTGAGACCAGATTGGAATGGCGCATATTTCAGTAATACTGTGTATATACATAATCAATCAGCACACAAAGTGAGTGGTTACATGACAAGTCGAACCAGTTAAATTATGCATGCATACCTCTCATGTGTTGTTATGTTGATTAGTAATATACATGGCGCATTCGATGATACATTTACGACGCTTGACTAGTTTTTCGATACCCGAAGAGCAAAATATGCATGACATGCAAGGCTTGTAGAGCTCTATTTGATATTTGCTGTCTCATCATGGCACAAACAGAGGGGACGTTTTTGCTGATGAGAGCCCCAGAAAAAGGAATACGGCCAAGAATATTCGGGCCCCAAAGTTCAAGGAGTGGTACACTGTTTTCACGTGCACAAATGGTAAAGCACCAAAAGCGAATGAATAACTATTGTCCGTTAATTCCGTACAATTCCCCAGTAAGCTTTTTAGATCAAGTGCATTTATTTTAGTTGTGCCTATGAAATACCTGTTTGCATTGTTAGATTGAAAAAATAGAAACATTTTCCTTTCCCCGCTGACCATCTACTTCTTGAGTTCAGCTTAAAGATTGCATTTAATTGTCCGCTATTCAAAGGTGTTTGTCAAGCTTTGAAAGCACATTTGTGTTTATTAGCAAACAGAGCTAAATTCTTGAATTATCTTATGCGCCATATACATTGTTGATCAAACGCCACAGAAGATTGGCATCAACTAATAAACTTTTCCTATATATAATTTGTTAAGCAATGACGTACTGTGCTGCAGATAAACGGCAATTCGTGCTGCTTGGACATGCTTTTACATAGGAAACATCCATTGGCATGGCATGTTTACACAATTCAATAATTTGTGTTTAAAAGCATACTGACATCAACCAGCATGATTAATTGTGCTTTTCTGTAATTAATTGTTTCATTCGGCTGGTGTACCATGAAAAAATATGTGGGGGCAATTATATTGCTTTCGCAAAATCGCCATGGAACTATCTTACAACAGCTGGGAAAATGTGCGATTTCACGATTCTTCACACACAGCTTGCCTTCATTTTGCTATAAATAGGTGCCTCTTATTATCTGGCATTAGGTATTAGATCCTGAAATTATATTTGATTTGGTGCCTCTCTGGTCATGTTGATTATATGAATCAAGGACTCTAGGACCGATGAGTTGATGGTGCATATTATGACCTCTGCAAAGCTATATACATATATAGATCACGCGGGAGACACAGTATCATGCGTGACATAGGTACCAATTTATTAATGATACAACTACGTAATTATCGGTTATAAGTGTTAAATATTTTATGGAACATTTTTCTCCTAATCAATCGAGAAAAAATCAACAGCAAGACTTCAAGCCTTTTCAACACCTGCTTATTGAACACTGAAATCAGTTGCACAGATGCCGAATATGACAATTACCGGTCAAATAATGAAACCAATAACTGAAACCTAGAGCAGAACCTCATAAAACAATGAAATAAATATAGCAAAAAAAGTTTGATTTTGCACGGAGTACGAAATTGCCACCAAAAACAAAAACAAATCATAAATGACGAACACCAGTTTGTCATCGTGGAGACATAGCTGGTTTGACTTGTTTGTACGTTTGTCGAGCGATGTGTAATATAGATAAATACAAGGGGTCATGCACATAACAAATATATCTAATCGAGCTATGTATGAAGCTTGCTTTGCGTTTTCAGAATTGTCAGACGCCAATGTCATTGTTTGTTCATGATTTATCCTTTGACGGCTATGTCAAAAATTCAAGTGCATATTGATTTTATAAGAATTTGATCTTGGAAAGAAGTCTGATCGCATTATCATTAATACTTTCTTCATAACTACACGATCAAACAGCTGTGCCTGTTAAGTGTAGATTTCTGAAATGATCCCTTATAAGGACGCATAGTGTCGAGACGTAAATTCACTGTGCTCGGAGATCACATATTCTAGCGACCGCCCCAGTTTATTGTTTCTTACTGCACCATTGCATGCTATGATGTCCCGGTGATTACCCCTATAATGGTTGCTATGATCATCTACATTTAAGCTATATAGTTATCGCCGATCGTGTTGTGACGATATTCGATGCAATTTCTTGAATATCAAGCTTCGCTAAACAATGATGGCGGCATTAACGTAGGCGCTTGGCTTTTTGAACAGCTGGCATGGACATGGATTCATACATAGTCATGGTTCAAACACTGGAATATATAATATTATCAGCACAAACCCTCTCTGAAAACATCTGATCGCCTTGGCGGCTATTTCATATATATTGCTTCTGGGTTTGTAGTTACGCTATATACTCCGTCTGCTAACTCTGCCCTAACATAATGGGTACACACACAAAGTGCGATGAACATAAGTTGCACTATTCGTAAATACATCATTTTATCTTCTTATATGCACCCGATGTTTAACCTTCCCTATCCATCGCGTAACAATAATATACAAACGGCAGAGCGAAGCAATTTATCAGCAGTGACGTCATTTATCAAAAGTTATGTGATTTGTATGTATATGCGTATTATCTGCCTTGCCAATGTACATTTGCGTCATTATATGCTTATAGGTCTATAGCACGCAGTTACAAATGAATGCATAAACTCGGTGATTGGTACAAATGATCAATAAACGAACACAATCATTCAGTTTTGTAAGTAGGCAGTGTCATGCACATGCAATTAAGCTAGCTGTATTGTTGGCTTCAAACGAGATTCCGGATAGGTGCTCTAACTTATTTTTCTATTCAACGAGGACTTGGAAATATCAAAAAAAAAAGTGCTTGCTTAAGCATTGCTGGTCTCTGGGTCTTAATAATGGCTGGCAAAAGGAATTTCGATGTGCAATTTCGAGAGCTGCACACTTTATAATACAAAGCTGCTGCATGTAGGGACTAGATGAAGATGAGCAGACAGCAGCACATCAAGATTTTAAATATTTGGGCGGCATTCACGGCATAATTAACGAACAAACTGCACCTATGAGGCAGTGACAGGTATTTACTTATATAAACAACATTATGATGAGCATAGGCCTTTACGTCATGCCTAGCCAAATATTATGCTAAATAAAGCTGAAATACACAGATTTTGGTAACTACTGCTCTGACCAACGCCTAATTATGGCCTGCAAACAGTATCCTGAGATATGTAAACTGACAAGATATAGTAATATGGACTCACGTGGAAAATATAGCTTTTGTTGTTTTTTTTCTATTTGATTCTTTATATCTATTCACAAGCAAGATATAATCAGGAGTAAAAATTAGCAATGTTCGGTTTGTTGTTTACTGCAGTCTTGATATTTAAGACCAGCTTCACTTGTTAGCGTCATTATGTGGAACATCACTATATTAATTCCTGACTTCCTATAGGTCATATGCAGACTTCATAATCTGCGATGCTTCGTGTAAGTCATTCATACAGACCGCAATTAAGATGAAATGTCAGGGTCAACAACGTGGCGTAGTTGGATGTTCCACTAACGGATGACATTCATTGGGTTGTATGGACAGTTACCACTTAAATCCATTCAGATGGGAAGGTGATAGCGATTGTACTCGCGAATGAACACAATATTTCATCTGCAGCGCTTCCGTTTCGTTCAATCCAATCCGTAACCAAATTCGCATAAGTGCTAATGATTGCTAAACCATGTGCACATGCCTATGTATGTTGTTATAGATAACGTTTCATTGATGTCCGTACACCAACGTCTGTGTACCTTTTTATCGTTTTTGCTTAGCTTTATATCACCTCCGTAATTACTTTTAAATTCCATTATATATGGCCTATCTGCAGCTGCATCGCCGAGGGTTGAGAAGAATATCGTTAATCAAATCAGGAAATGCTAACTTTAGTAAACACTGGTATAAAAATCGTTACTTAATCGACGTATAACATTTTTTTGACGCTGCAGAACGCATGGAGAGTCAGAAGGTAATTAACATTACACTAGGAGCTTTATCAGCCCCCATGCTTGACGTTTGCAGAGCATCTATTTAGGATATCTTTCGGCTCATGCGCAATATTATGCTGACTGCAAGTGTTTGATTTGTTAGACAACAGGTGTCATGATAAACACTAAATGGAACTATTAAAGATAAATATACTTAGTTCTTGCAGTTGCTAAAAGGATGCAAATTAACAGACACTAATATATACGAAGAAACAGTGCACAATGTGAACCTGAGCCCTTACGTGAAGTAAACAGTCAGGCTAGACTTGAATAAATATTCATCACATGCACAGGTATTATATATTTAAACGCTATTTCAGTAATATAAGTCACATTAGCTAAATGG